>WEIU01014024.1:94859-315364 GCA_013389925.1 Aegithalos caudatus
GGACACCGCGCCCGGCCCCGCCGCCGCCCGCGGAACGCGTATGGACACACGGGGTCTGGGCACTCGAGCCTTTCTGCTGCGAAATCCGCAACCTTTGAGAACTCGGGTGGCCTGGGCGCCTCCAGAGACGGGTAACTTGGCGTTAGAATCTGCGAATGGGGCGGGGGTATATACACCTTTACACAGAATTAATGAATTATATATGGAACCCAGTGTTTTAGCACACGGTTACCGAAATCACTCAGGGTATTACTTAGCTCTTAGAATAAATCTGAGAGAGCAGCCAGAAACAGTTAAGAGCATCAGAATGACATTCTGCTAATGAACTGTCCTTTGACCAAAACTGGTTTAAATTTGTTGCGGAATGCTGTTTATATTTGAATAGCTCCCATGTTTTTCCAGAAATTAAGGGGAAAACAATATGCAATAGTCACTTTCATTGGAAAATGTCAGAACTATGAGCAGATGTTTGCTATGCTTGATAAATACAGTGTATAAACAACTAGTATTTCAAGATGACCTATTGCTATTTTTTATTACTCAGAACTATTGTATATTCTACAGCGCTCTGGAGAGAAAGCTGTAAATGACTCCTTAGGATTTCACAGCAAATCTACATGGGGAAAATGACATATGGAAAGAAAATTGACTTATTTCCACAACTGCAAATGGCCTCCTTTTTGCGCCTTTTCATTAGCAATCTAATCCTAAAAGCATTAGGAGCAATTATTTGCAGTGGTGCCTGACATTCTAGGTCTAATTATTTAAATCAGTTTAACTTTTGATGGTTGACCCATTAGGTCAAATCTGTGTGCCCTTTGTTATATTTATTTAAAAAAAAAAAGAGGAGGGGGGGTCCTCAAACTTGCCACCTGCTACTGACATATCATTTTAGCTCTGGAGGAGATCAGCATTAAAAATAAGCTAACTAACCTCTTACACTTGTTAGTTTCCATTCTAACATGGGCAAGGACACCCTGTGTAAATGCCTTGTTCTTTGACATCTAAAATCCATCGCTTAATCACGACAGACTTGCGTGGCTGCAGGAACGTAAGCAGGAGCAATGGGAGGGTATGAGGATATGGCAGGTTTTCCTTATGTCATGGTTCCTAATCGTGAAATACAGATGAGACTCACACGCATAAAAGGGATGATTTTTCAGTATTTGGAGAGAAAGGCTTCTTCCAAGGATCTGGGAGAGCTCTAAATCTTTAATGCATAAGGAAATAGCTCCCGTTAGTATTCACATACGTTTCTGGGTGGAATGACTTATGGATGTGTAGATAGTAATAAGTATTGCAAGATGCTTGAAGCACTTGGTATCACGTGATGTGCTGTAGTGTCAGTGCTGAATTGTTTGGCAGAAGCCGATGTGTGACAAGGGGTGGGGGGAAAGAGGAGGAAAAGAGAAGGTGAGAGGCCTTGTTCCAGAAGGGTACGTGTTCAATTTCTTTTGATTTGTTGTTTAAAATAACTAGAAAATAACCTAATGCTAAGCAGTTTGACTGTGTGATGGATTTAAACTCTCTAAAACAGCCACCACAGCCCAAAATTGGTGGTCACAGCATGAAATTTGAAGTTGTGAACAGCAGATCTTGCAATAAGAGTTGTAGTTTTCTAGCATCTTTACAGCCCACAGTAATTAAGAACTGCCAAACATAAACTGTACGCTGTGCATTCCTCTGACCTTGCAGAAAATAGTACACGGCTATTCTTTGAGCTCCTGCTGCTTCTTTGATGATAGATGTAGGGAAATGGGATGATGTTTGAAAACTGAGGTGCATTTGCCTTCCTATCAGAACTCCTGTTTGTGCTGACTGCAGCATTTAACCCTGTCATCTAGTCTGATGAACATATCGCAGCTTGACAGCCAGAGGTATTGGTAGGAAGATGTTGCCATGTTTTCTCTACAGAAAACCAAGTTTCCCATACCCTAACCAAATCTGACTGATGGAGTGTGTGAACAGCACTGCAGCTTCTGCCAACAGCCAGGGAAGAACATTGCCACAAAGCAGCATTTCAGTGCTGCAGCAAATGTGGTGTTGGAGTGGAAGAAAGCAGAATCACATTTGTGACATAGCCATTATATTGGCTGTATTGTGACAGGCGAAGCTCAATGGGAAGGGACCATTTCAGCATCAGCAGACATGCCTTCCCTGCTGGGCTTGGAGAAAAATTAACAGGGCTCAGCTGTGGCATTGCAACAACAGAGCGTCGACCCAACCATAAGCAGAATGTTAAATATGTTTTGAAATGTTAAAAAATGTTAACTATTAAAAAAAAAGAAGATGATTTCTTTGGTTTGATGTGGATTGAACACCAGTGACTAAGCCATTAGGCCTTCTTATATTGGTTTTTGTCTTGCTGCACTATCAGGATCGAGGACAATGCATTGCAATAGGGATTTCACTCTGCTGTGCAGTTGCTCATTGGCAAAGAAACCGCATTGGTTTGTTCAGGTTTCTCGCAATCAGCAGTGACGGTGTGCTTACTTCTCTCAAAAGCAGCAGGACAATGTTAAAAAGATGTTCCTGAGAATTAAATTTTCTTGTTCAGTTAGCATCTCCAGGTTCCAATAGGATACTGATTTTAAGCTGGGTTTTTTTTTCCTTGAAGCATACCTGTATTGTGCTAGCTGTCCAAACTTGTAAGTTACTCACGCTTGTTTGTAATTCCTGGAAAGAAAATTCACCCTCCAGTGCTGGCTCCCACAAAACAAGGAAGAAATGAAACAATGAGGTCAATCCTGAATTTTAAGCTGACACAAAATGAGTTGTTACAATAGCTGTAAAGGAGGAAGCTACAAGACAGCAATAGCCGTACCTGCTGTAAGTGACAGGTGGGAGAAATTCTGTTCTTTTTCATCTGTGTTTGGATGACGGCCCAGTGCTGGTCACAAACTGCAATCCAGGATTAATCCTCACATAGTGTTTTCTTTCTATGTATCAGATTTCTCATTTTGTTAATAAGCACAGCCTAGCATGCACTTCAAGTCAGCTGTTCTGGAGTGGAAGCAACAGGGTTTTGCGTTATTGAAATGATGGCTCTCATGCTTTCCTAGAGCTCGTATTGTTTGACCAGGGCAGGCTAGAGGGTGATCCTTGTAATCACAAATCCCTAAACAGGGATTCTAGTTACTGATTTTACTTAATGGAAAGGGGTGGGGAATGTAGTTTATCCAGGATTACATATGTATTATATCACATTTTCGGATGTGCACCCTGCGGATTTGAAGGGGCTAAAAGAGTGATCTTTTCAACTGAAAAGCTGATGCAGGCGTTTGGAAATGGACCGATTGTAGGAAGCTTCCTTCACTTAGTCTCTCGAATGGAGAAAAGACAAACTCAGCTGTCCTGCACAAAGTGTCAGAAGACATGCACAGATGGCCGAACTGGGACAAGAAGGGTCCGAGTCTTCAGCTGGCAGTAAGAAGAGTTCAAAGAAGTGAAGGGATTGGTTTCCTGCTCAAAACAGTCATCAGGGAACCCTCCCAATGAAAGTGTCCCTGAAAGCAGGGGGAACTTCTTGCTTCTGTTGCTCGGTGTTCACAGAGATCTGTGCAGGAGCTAGGAACAACCCCCTCTTGTTCTTCAGCTTTAGATACTGGATGGAAAAATGTGTCAATGTTGTCCTTGCCCAGGTTCTGGATGGGAGGCAGGAAACATTTCATGTCAGTGCGCTGGCCTGAGGCATTTGCTGTCCTTCAGTCCCCTGGGTAAAGAAATAGAGGATGGCTTTCCATAATATATCAGTTTGCCCTATCCACTCCCTTCCCCCACTGAACCAAACACTGTGCAAGATAAAATTGTCTTCACATCAGTCCTTTGCCACGAGTGTAAAAAGAGATACAGGATGGAGTGACCGGGGAGAGGCCTCATGGTAAACAACCTGCCTGCTCTTCATGCTGGGCTAGTCCCATTCATTCCTGGAGCCGTTTAAGATGACAGGGGTGTACAGCAGATTCCTTCCCCTAAATGTGTGCTCATTTCCCGTTGTATAAAGAGCCATTCAGTCAGGGGATTCCGTTTTCTAGGATCACATAAAGACACTGCCGTGTAGGACTGCACTTACTGCATTTCCATCTGCTGTCAAGAGGCCACCAGCCAGTTTGACAGTTTAAAAATCTTTTCTCTTGCTCCATAAAGAACAGAATAGAGTAATTTGCATTGCCAGTTTTAACTGAGAATTGAAATCAGCCAACAGGAAACCTTATTTTAAAGCTTCCTTGTTTGTCTATGTGGTAGTCACTCTCCAGCAGAAAGACTGGATCTCACTGGTCTGTACCTATTAAAACATGTTGATGTTCAGCTAAAATAGCTTTAAATTTCATGTTTAGCAGAAGGACAGGGTTAACACATTCAGGCTATGATTCAACATGCAAATCAGAAACAAAATTAATTTACTATGCTATTGTTTCTGAGAAGTGACTCAAGAAACTTCTTATATAGCAATAAATTCAATGAAATGTTAAACCTGAAGATTTTGAAGTGTTAAATAAAAATATTTGTAAAATACTTTCATATCAAAATACTTTCTGATGACCTCCTGAGGTCCCTTCCTGTGTGACTTATTCTGTGATTTTTATTCAGCTCCAATTTAAGTGCAAAATAAAGGAAATGTTCTTTGAGCAAAAATGAACTGATTATTTTCTAGGTTTGTTGCTCTTTTATGAGTTTGGAACTAGCAGATACTAGTTTCTAACACCTAGTTTTCATTTGGAGGGAAGTCAGCTTTCCTGCCCTTCTGCCCCTCCTCAAATCTCAGTTGCTTTCTGCAGTCTGAAAGAAGTGGTTATTGAAGTAAACTGAAAAAACAGCCTGTCTGTCCCTGTGCAAGAGGCTCCTGGTGTGAAGGGTTAGTTAACTGCCCAGTGGATGGAGCAGTAAAGCAGCAGCTTTCTCTGTGGAGGGACACATTTTCCTCAAAACTTCACTAGGAAAGACATACAGTTGAAGAATGCTTTTTTAAAACAAGACCTATTTTTAAAAAAATTGAAATTATGACAGCGTATAGTGAGACTTAAACTTGTACTGGTTTTATTTAATGTTGTTTCCTGTACCCCTGGAAGGGTGAGGTGCTTTGTTATTCCTAGTTTCTGCTTACTCATATAAAGTATCCAGAATAGTCCTCATGTGGAACTTTTTGCATCAAAATCCTCAAGTCCTTGAAAAAAGCTCTTTGTTCTTCTCTAGGCAGCTCAAATGTTCTTTGAGAATGTGATATTAGTGACATGATTATGCCCAGTCTTCAAAGAAAAAACATGGATGTCCTTCTAGGCAGGGAAAATATCTACCAAAGTTGTAGATGGCAAGGAATTCACTAAATATTATAAATTTGTGTGCACAGCTATGAAATGTACATAGCCAGAACCACAGTACCAGAATGCTCAATAACAGGAATTTTGGCATGAGAGCAAGAGTTGTCTTGAAATTCTTCAGATGTCAGATGTTTGGCTGAGTGTTTTTTAAAGAAATTTAAATTATAACTTCAAAAGTTTTACCCAGAAAAGTTGGTTATAAGCACTTGCTTTTATGAATTGATGCAGTGGTTGAATATTTGCCCACATTTAATTCTTCTGGGTGAGCTTGTGGTCCAAGGAACTCTGCTTCCATCCCTGATTTAAACTTTCCATGCTATGGTCATGAAGGAAGTTAAGCAACTTCAGTTTTCTTCATCTTTAAAGTATGAAGAATACAATGTCCTTGGGTTTTTTGTGAATTTATCTTATAAATACTCATCATATTTAAAAGTTTGCATATGGGACCCTGACCTTAGCAACAGCCTGTAAATGCTGTCATCATACACATAATTCTAATAAAGCTTCAAAATGGTAAAGTTGCCAAAGGACTAATGCTTTAGGATTATGCAAAACCCACAACGGGGGAGGGAGGCTAGAGAGAACTCTCTCTAGTCCTTCAGAAATGCTACATTTCTTAGTCTCCACTGTACCTTATCAAACAAAGCTTTCAAAATTCTAATGAAAATTGAAACATGCCAGCTATAAAAATTACTCTCTTTTTGCTACATCACTGGAAGTATTAATGAGGCTATATTCCCCTGCAGCGAGCACTGGGAGTTTTTGGAAGGTTGGTTCTGCACTGTCAGCCTCTTCCTGAAAATAAGTAAATGTCTCTAAATATCCCCTTCAGGATGCACCAAGCAGCAGCTTGTATTTTTGTGTCTTCCCTCCCCGGGTTGCGTGGTGCAATGCCAGCGCCCGGCGTGACGCAACAGTCTTGGAAATTCTTGGAAAAGCACTTCCGTTTGCTCTAGGTAGAAATTGTGTTGGCAGCAAAACTGACTCTGCTGTTTACAAGCTGGCAGCATTCTGAAATGAACTCCAAGAAAAGCAGTTTAATGTATGCGGTTCTGTGTATCCATCCAAATGCAGAGGTGTTTGAGACTGTTGGCCTGTTATTATGGGTGGTGCCTTGGAGAAGGAATGTCTTGAGTATTTGCCCAAGTGTGGACCTCTTTTTAGCAGCTGTAGTCAGCTGGTTTATTCCAGTCAGGCTGGGTCTCCCAGTTTCTGCTTGCTGCTTGTAAGGTGATGGGTTTAATTGTATTGATATTCCTTGGCTCCTGAGTGAGGGAAAAGTGACCTGAGTACGGAGAGAAGACCATCAGCTTCATTCTGACAATCTCTATTTTGGTGGCTAGAACAGAGTTGAGTATGAGAATTTGTTTGGCACTGATACGTTGCTTGAATCTGGAAAAATAATTTCATGCGTCTGTACCTCTTCACCTCTGCCTGTGTAAGGCCATGGTATTTGGAAGATGGCTGAATTTCCATTAGCATTTAATGAACAGAAAATAACAATAGTAGCTGCTATTGTCTAATATTTCATCCTGTTAATTGTGCGAGAGGATTTCAAGCTGAATGCTGGACTAATAATTCAGAGTCTTGTAAGTGGAACCAAATGCAGAGAAAACTAGTACTTTTGATAGAGCTGTAGTACTTGAAATCATACATGGAGGTGTAACTAGCCATAGAGGACAGTCTTGGAAGGAAAATATATTTTAAGGATCCTTCAGAAACACTGATCACTGGAGTATGGAATTAAAATATCTGCATATCCAGAAAAGATATCCTTTCAACTCAAAGATCTCAAAATGCTTTCATAATTAGTAATCTGTGACTTACAGTTGTGACTCTGGCCTATTCATGTAACTTTTGCTGAGATGTTTATATGGCTTTCTGAAAGCTGCAGAAGGGTTCTTCCTTAACGGAACAGAAGCCATGGCCATGGCCATAGCGCAACAAACCAGCTCCCACTCCCATTAGATGCAAATGACTGATTAAGCAGCTCAGTTTCTCTGTTTCACTTGTAATAAATAAAACCTCCCTCTCCTTTCTAAATTTGAAGACTTCATGTGAAGTGGGACCTGGGCTACATGACACCAACTGTTCCATTTCAAAAGACTTACCAATTTTCTACCTAATGCCCAGAGCATCTAATACCATATGCCACAGGCTTGGGATGTTCCCTATCCTTCAACTGGTTGGACGAGAAAGGGGGAAAGGAGTCCAGGTGACTTCAAGCAAGCTTCCATGTGCATCTATGCTGCCATTATTTCAGAACATTTGCCTATTTGTGCTGGCTTCCTCTGTGGTTACACATGAACTGGTGCTACCTCTGTGTTTATCTAAAACAGCTTGGGTTGTACCCTTACCAAAAACTGAAAAACACAAAGCACCCTCCCTAAAACTTCCTGGAGCAAAAGCAAAGCACATCCCCTTTTGAGGTGGAGGGGAAGCCACTGCATTTCAATGGCTTTGACCATCAAAAGTGGTGAGTGGGAGGGTATCTGACAGCATCAGTGGTGTAGATTGACTGGCTGGGGTCACATTTTTGTGAGAAGGTAGCAGCTGTCCTTTGAGGCATGCAGGATGCAGCATTTCAGGGGAACTTGCAAATTTTTTTTTCCCCATAAGAAGTGCTCCATGCTGTGCCAGGCTGCTGTCCCCTGCCTCCTCTGTGTCTTGGCAGGGGAGGGGCTGGGTGCCCATCAGAAGTGCTTCTGATGGCACAGAGAAAACAAGTCTGCCTCTGCTAAACTTACACATTACTGGAGACTAACCGTTCAAGTTTGTTGCTTTAATTTTAGGTTCCCTGTTTTGTAAATCTTCAGGAAAGGAAGGATGGCAGCATCTCAGGTGAAGTCAGTGTAATGCCAGAGTGTGGGATTTCTGTAATTCAGTGCCTGCCATACTGTATTTTAAGAAAATGCTTGAAATTAGCGAAGTGGAAAGGTAATATGAACATGGTGGTTTTGTAGTAAAATAAAAATATGAACAGTGCAAACTGGTTGTTGGTCAGATCACAGTCTTCAGGGGAAAATGTCTTTAATAGATGTCATTGTAAGGCTAACGCTGCACTTGGCACCAAAAATTAGATTTAATGCTATAACTGTAGATAAAGCCCATTGCAGCTGACAATATGCTTCCAGACCATGTCCCCAGCTAAAGAGCTTGCAATGCAAGGCCCAAATAGGTGTTGTATAGATAACTAGCTGGGGGGGTCAGATTCTGCAAATGCTTACTCAGGCACTTTGCTTGAACTCGATGTGACTGCTGGAGTAAGAGCTTGCACAATCCAGCCCTAGGAGTGGGGCTGGAGCCTTAAAGCTGTTGGGTAAAACAGAACTGCTTTGGGGGTTTATTTATTTTCCAAGTGCCTGGTGAAGCAGGCTGTAGGTAGAAGCCTGCTTCCGACCCTGACTTGCATGTCTGTTTATTTGCTGTAATCACCTGTAACCTAAAATTGCAAAACTCCTGTGGATACACTAATGATGCCTTTGTAAAGTTACCCTAGCAAAAATTCAACTGGATTTTAAAAGCACACACTTCTTTCAAAACACTTAGCTATAAAGTTCAGTCCTGCCAGCCTGGTGGGCTGAGAACATTTTAAAAAGGGTCAGAGGGCCACATTGAATGCTATGGGTCCAATTTCCCAGGTTGATTTGTTGCCTGTGCTCTTTGAAGGGAGTGGAGCACCTGCAAATCCCCTTCTGGGGATTCCCTTAAAATGTGGGGAAGCCTCCAACAGGTGTGTGGAGCTGGCACGGCTTTGGCCCAAGGTTTGAGAGGTGTGGCTGGGACACGTCTGAACCCGCACTTGGGCTGGAGCAGGGAATCAAAGAGGCTGTAAGTGGTAGCTGTTCTCAGCTCCTCTCACTCCCCTGAGCACAGGGAAGGGATGCTAACCTTCACCAGATGGAATTCAGAAGCTGTTCTCCGTGGCTCTGGAGCCTGCTAGGAAGTAGCAGTGGGCAAGGAGTTGCAGCTGCTTGTCCCTCGCTCTGAGAGGCAGCGGCTTGGCTGGGGGCAGATGCTGACTAATTGTATCAGCAAAGAAGTGGGAGGCGATACAGCTGATTCAGATCCCTGCTTTAAAAACCCAGAGCCTGGCTGAGCAAATGCCTGATTAATGTATTTTCTTCTCAGATTCATTTGCTTTGAGGTCACAGTTCAGAGGCTCAAGAGAAAACAGGCAAGACATTACGAGTCTCGCTGGATGTGTCACACACTCGCTGCCTAAGTGCTCTCCGTGTAAAAGGCTTTGACACAGGCAAGTCCCACATAGACTGCAGTGTCAGAGAAGGCTCTGGCTGGAAAGTCTACTTGGGTAGGGGTTTGAATCTTTATTTTTCTTAGGAGGCAGTTCCCTGGCTGGCATTGAGAAGTTATTCCTTCTAATGGGTCATTAGATCTTCATAAGATCTTTCTGGCTTATTTTAAACTTAAGGTTAACAAGGCATTTCTTTTGCTTTCATTGAAAAGGGTGTAAGCACTTCATCTGAGTAGGAAATAAAAGCATGATCATTCATAGTAAGTCAGTCTCTACAGTGAATAACTGAACAAAAAAAGTCCAACTGGAAGGGTACATCAATGCTACTGAGGACAACAGACTTAAATTCTGTTCATCCCCAGAAGTCATAGAGAAAAATATGTTTTCTCTGTCTTGCTTCTTGTCAGCAGATTTTTCAGAAAGAAATCTACCTCCTTCTCAATCTAGTTTTTAGAGTGTATTTGCTCTTCAAGAACAAGTCAGCACAGTAATCCTGTTTCACGTTAACTGTTATGAAATATGGTGTTAACATTTTAGCCCTATACTGGCAGGAAATGGGATTTAAGATTTTTTTTCCTTGAGTATAAAAGAGTTTGGGCACAGGATTTAAAAATAAAAGATCCTTACAATCCTCTCTCTGAGTCAATTTTCATAGCTTAATCTTTCAATTCATCTCGTTCACCTATTATGCAATTTGGCTTATGATTTTAACGATGATAGTCTTTAAATGCAAGTTGATACTTTAGTTCCCTAATCTGGCTTCCACTCCTAGTCCATAGTGTCTACCTATTGCAATTTATGCTTTGGTTATCTAACCTGTGGGATTCTTTTCTTCTTCCCCAGTTGTGCACATACTTGCTTTTCCCAGCCATTCCTACATATTTGCTGTATCACTGTAATCTCCTTGTTCCCTGGGCTGTTTTCTGTCTCTTTCCACACAAACTTTACATCATGCTTTGGCTGTCCTTCATAAATACAACAGTAATTTCTTCACTCTGAGCTACTGCAGAACTTCAGAGAGCCACCAAATACTAGCAGTTACATCCATGCAAGTGTTGGTGTGGCATCTGTTTGTGCACAGACTCTCCTTAAAACAGGATCTGTGTTTCAAAACTCTCTGAAAACGCCTTTCCTTATTATAATACTTCAAGGCCACTTGCCACAAGTATCTTTTTTACTGAGTTGTATGAAACTGAAATCTCAGTAAATGAAGTATCACTGCAGATGCATTTAGGAACAGGGAAAATGAGGAACTTCCACTGTTAATTGCAGGAAAATCTGTCTGTTCTATTGACAATGGCCTTCAGCTTTCCTTAGTACGCTTTTTAATATTTGATTAATTCTTCTGGAGCAGAAGAGTCATATGACAGAGTTTTAAGGAATAATTCAAAAGAGACAGACTTCAATGTATTGCTGCTTTGTCTTGCCAAATACCAGTGGTTAGATGGAAGCCCCTGATTGTACAATTCCCACTTACTCTTGACATCAAACCTCCAGCCTATGTCAAAGTCTCACTTTCCACAACTGCATGTCCTTACGTCTAGGGGAAACTTGTGACTGATGGTTTGATATCAAATGCTCTCAAATCCCACTGAAATCAGTAAGGTGAGGGTGCTGATTGCTAAGATCAGACCCAAGATCAAAAATGCAGATTGGAGATCAGATCCCTCCTGCAGCTGGGTCACAGCGCTGTGGAGAGATGCAGCAGATAGTTTCATTCCCTGCCAGGGACAGTCCTGAGCCCTCCCATTAAATTGTTCATTATTTGTTAAACACATATGTGCATTCCTTCTCTGTTTAAAATATTCATGTATAATACCAGACATAAATGTTTCTGTGTGCAGGAACTGTAAAGTTAAACTTGACATTCAGTTACAACAGGAAAAAAAAGGATAAAAAAGGGTTTTGGTACTTAGTGCTAAATAGCAGAGGCCAACTCATCAAGTTTTTCTATTGCAAAAATGCTAGATCTGAATTTCTTAAACAGTGTGTCTCTAATGGCCCAAAGACATGACAGCACACGTGAAGCACATGAAGGGGAAGACACAGGACCTGAATTTTTCTACAGGTTTTAACAAAGCCAGAATCTTCCATGCCCTCTCTGCTCTGCCACACAGAACAAAAGCCCCAGGGGTTTTGTTTCTAAAGTCATTTGAGAGCTGCCAGCACAAAATGAAAGCCCCAAGGGTTTCTCCAGTCACTGAAGGGGCACCCACCATCTATAAATGTGAAAATGCAACTGAGCTGCACTTTGAAAGTGAGAGGGCAGTGGCCTGGCACAGTCACTGGGGGAGTCACTGAACTAACAAGACTGAAACAGTGTGGAACTCTTGAACTCATGCTTAAACAAGTAATTTGTTTAAGCAGTATGTGACTTACTGCATGCTGCTGGCTCATGGGCCCCACATCCTTAATGTTCCCTTTCCACCTTCCCCATATCTGTACCTAAGTCAGCTCCTCTTTGGGTACGCTTGATGTGGCACAAAACCTGCTGGGAAATCCTGAAGTCACGCTTCATTTCAGACCTGGGCATGTAAAATGCCTGGCTCCAACAAGAAATGTGAGCTTTCCTCCACTGATTTTTAGGTGGGATTGCCACCACCATGTCTGGAAGTGGGGGCTACATGGCTCCTGTGAGCACAGGGCTGGTCCCAACATGGGCTCCCTGAACAGATGTGTGGGCCTTGGCCGGGAGCAGTGGCTGTCCTGGAGACCTCGGCTGCAGCTCCCCCTGGGTGGGCAGGGCTAAGGCACCATGGCAGGAGCAGGAGAGCAGTGTGGGCACTGCTGGGGCTCTCAGGAGAGCAGTCTGCTGGGAAATAGTACAAAATAGTAGAGGATGGACAATGCTGGGGTTTTTGCTTCAGCCCTTGGCTGCCTGAATTCCCAGCAGGCAGAGCTGCTGCGTGGCCACTGTCACGGACAGTTGCACCTGATGTGTGGGAGTTACTTGGCACATGGTGGATGTAGTTTCCCATTGATTTTTGGTGGAATTGATTTATAGAGCTATTTAATGGAATTGATTCTTTTTACAACTTTTCCCCCCTCTTAAAGACCAATTGTTTTTCTTGAGTGATGGCTGCAGGTTTGTGTTTATGTATTAATATGCTCATGCACCCACAGTCCCAACTGTGTTTTCTCTACTCAAACTGTAAAAGAAAGTTTCAATCTCAAATGCCATCTTAAATTTTAATATTATGTTTGATGTATGACCTGGAATAAATTAAACGTGCTAGAACTTGCAAGATGAAATCCTAGTGGTGGGTATAACCACAAAGCAGTGTTCTATTAAGCCAAGGACTGTCGAGAATGTCTGTTGTGGTTGTGTCTGGGTTACGAGTGGCTCCCTTTGGTTTAGTGTAGGTGGATATTTTTATTCTGCCTGGCTTGTGAACAAGGGGATGAAACTTCAGAATTTACCTACAAGAGGACTAAGGCTCTGCTGACTTTTCCTTTACAAGCCCATAGGTCGGAACCACATTTTTATCCTAAACCAAATATTTTTATTGTATTTTAATGTATTTCATTGATTGTTACTCCAAAGTGGTTTGTTTTAAGGAAACATTATATATTATACCTGGAGGAGTACTATGAGAAAGTGTGAATATCATAATTCTCTGTTACTGTTTGTACTTTGCAGGTCAGTTTTGTTAGTAAGTTGAAGTAGCAAATTTGTGTTGTGGTTTTGGGATTCTTTCTTATTCCCTTCCTTTCTGTCTTTCCTCTTTCAAGAAGTGCTGAAATAAACATGGGCAGGATCCTTACTCTGGGTGTGACTCCTGCACAGATATGCCACCCAGATTTCCAGATCAGAGAGATTTAAATGTGTGTGCTGAGGGCTTATGGTCCAGCTAACAACTGCCTGTCAGGACACAACAAAATAATCTCTGAACTAGCCAGCACCCAAGGCATACAAGAAATTAGTAATCCAAAAGCACCTCCTTGAATGGCAAAGTGAAACAAACATCAACTGTCACAGTTGTGTGTGATCCCTGTGTGAAATTCAGCTAAGCAATTTGGCAGCTGAATGTAGCACTAACTGGATCTTCCAAGTGGTCTGATGTAGCTGTGAGCCCAGTACATTTGGGTAATCTAATTATCACCACAGAAGTGAAAGAGATAGAGACAGCAGTAGTCAACATCCTATTTGAATTGAAAAGCTCTGAACTTCATCATTGCTTATGAAAACTTCCACCCATGGCCAGCTGTAATCTGGAGTCATCTAAAAACTGCTGAGAATCCAGCAGGGCTCACTCCTGTGCATCTACCTTACGCTGTGAGTTTAACAGGATGGCCAAGAATAACATCATTGGGATGCTGAGTGTGCAACTGCTGCAGGAGTGGGCTGTCCATGTGAACACAGCTTAGCAGGAAAACTGTAGATGGTAGATGCATGATGCAGAGCAGATAATAGCAGAGTATCCGGTTGTCTTGTATCTGCAACTCCAAGTACCACGCACCATTAATTTTGGAAAAGGACTCCAAATGTAAGCAAATTGCTTTGACCCAGATTTTAAACTGGTAAAGGAACCTGAATTCACAGGCAATGCAATATGGGCCCTTTTGCAAAACATGGTATTTAAATGTGGCTTGCTTAGAGAAACTTCCAACAACAATCAACCTTCACCCTGTGCCCCAGAGGACTGCCAAGACTTTCCTCAATGTCATAGTGATCCTAAATGGCAGTCTTTGAGAGGGAAAACTGTATCCTTGCTTTGTAAATGAAACTGCAGCAGTTGAATTATACCGTAGTTTTACAGAGGTTTTATATACCACAACCACATTGTAAACTAGATTTTGTTTGCTTGGAATTATCCTAGTGATTTGTAGTCTGTCTCTGGCAGATGTGTCTCTCTCTAACCATCACATGCCCTAAGCAATTACACAGAGTTAACAAAACCTAGAGAAGGCAACTGCTCTTATCTGTCTTGCCCCATGCCAAGCCTTTGCCTTCCACTCTCTGCTGGGAAATAGTACAAAATCCAGGCATTCTTTGGAAGGGAGAGGGTTAAATTTAAAGAGAAGGGTATCTTGTCTTTCACCACTGCTGGGGTGGAAAGATTTTAACTCTGCCTGTTCCCCAGAGGTGCTTCGTGTAATAGTGTGTCCTTGTGGGATAGGTTGGACATTAAGGGTCTGTACTGCCAAGTTTCTTCATTGTCATATGGACAGATTCAGGACATCAGAAGAAGCATTTGCATGAGAATACATGATTTCATAGTTGGTGTTATGTAAATTGGACTATGTTTGGCTTAGGGACTGCAGAACCCTAAGGCTGTCACTGGGCTGTACCAGCACAATCTCTTCCCTGAAGAATGTTCCAGTCTAAATAGTAGATGGCAGTAGATAGCAGATAATAGTAGATAGTAATAGTAATAGTAATAGTAGAGGCTAGTAGATAGTAAATAGTAAAGCAAAAGGGGAGAGAGGAAGCAGACACACAAAGAGATGCATTATTTGGCCAGGGTGGTGTGACAGATATAGAGAACTAGGAGAATCTGAACTCCTTCAGTTACAGTTTACTTTGCTACCAGAATAGACTACTGTTATTATAGCACTCTCTTTTCATCCTTACTCTTCTGACTAAATTAACTTTCCTTGCCTCAAGGACTGACACAGTCCCTGTACAGTCTTCTGGCTATCTTAGCTAGTCCAGAGAACTGGAACAACAAGCACACAAACAAGCCACTGCACACTGACTGATCATTGCTTACTCTCTGTACTTGGGGCTTTAGCTCATGGCAGTGAGAGGTAACCAGTTACAACCCAGGACAAAGCCAGCCACACAAGCAGCAGTTGCTTCTGGATTTGCACAGCCACTCATCAGTCCTGCCTGTTCTAGAGATGCCTACCTTGCATTTTGGTCTGCAGGTTCCTGGTGCCTGCCCACTGGGGTGAGGCCAGGTAGCGCCAACACCACCTCAGGCTGCTCTGGCTCCACTTCAGATCTTCATGAGCACCTTGCTAGTGTTAAAAATTGCTTGCCAAACTCCTACCTTACAAAGCGTTGGAGGGACTGCGTTTCTGTACTGCCTGGATTTGGAAAGCTATAAGATGGAAACAAATATTCTCTGGAAGGTGATAAACAGGACCAAACAGTTACTTACTCTTTGTGTGTTGCCTTGGTAAATTTAAAGACTTCCGTGTATTAAATGATGCAATAGCAAATTCCTTACAAAAAATAAAAAGTCTGTAATCAGATAATGGTTGCTCTGGTGCTAGTGGTAATATGGCATTGAATATCTCTTGGTTTGGCTTCCACCATTCAGGAGTGAGGGGAACTGGAATGGTGTTTACTGAGCCAATAAACTTCTCACTAAACATAATTCATGAGCTCTAGCTGGCTAATAACCAGGACCTCAACGCTCTAACAGTTGGCCCCATACATATTAAAACAAAGCTTTATTTGAAGTGAAAACTTTTAGAAAAATAAACTTCAGGATTTAGTAGCCTCTAATATTGTCCAGCTCCACAGGCCATGAGAGATCTCATAACTAGAGAGTAGGTCTTAAAATATTTCTATTGCAGTTTCTTTGACCAATGCTGAAAGACTGCTTGCTCCAGAGATCGCCTTGGCATAATTTTTTTGTTTGCTATTTTCAAGCTTAGAGGAATCCATATGCTTCTTTTAAAACAGCACTGTGCAGGGATTTTTCTTCCCTATTTATGTTAAAAAGAGTTTCTGCTGGCCATTTGAGTGCTCTGGGCAGTCAGCATTCTTCAGCTATATGAAAAAGGTGAAGAGCTGAAAAAAGGTTTACTCTCCATAAGATGGCATTTCAAAAATTACTTCCATAACCTTTCTTACAGTCCTAGTTTTTCTGTGGAGAGATCTTCATCTGAACAGGTTTATTTAAACACTTGCTAGATTATGTATCAGGATTTCCCTTCCTCTCCTCATGAATGAAAACCTGTGCTTCTGCAGGTTCACTCAAGGAGTGCTCTTCCTTGGAGCACTACAGAACTTCAGATCTGGATTGGTTTCAGATCCCCATCATTTCCCTGTGTGTAGAGGAGTATCCTTGTGTTCTGTGTTTGTTTAGTTTCTCATGAATTAAATTTACATTCTTAAAGAATCCTGAGCAGTTCTCAGAGGGGTGTGGGTCAGTGGCTGCTCTGCTCTCTGGGGCACGTGTAATTTGTACTGGGGCAGAGCAGTTCATTTTTAAGGACCGGGAATCACTTCATTTAGATTTCTGCTAATGGTTTTACCTTCTGGGGAAGCCTTGCCACTCTGTGCTGCAGCTCCTTCCTTGGACGGGTGAGGAAACAAGGCCTGCCTGCCTCCTGTCAGATGCTTTGAAGTCTGTAGATGAAAGATACCATATGAATGCAAAGTACTTGCCAGTTAATGTCAGCAAGTCATTTTGCTTGTACCTTGATGAAAAAAGCTTTATTGTCAGTTTACAATGAATTGATCTGCATATGCACCAGTAGTTCTTTCCCTTTTACTTAAGTCTTTTGGAAAATTATATTGACTACCTCTCAGAAATTCAGAGGGAGGTTAAATAACAAGCAATAAAGATTATCGAGGAAATTTCTCGTCATGTGATATCTTAAAGATAATAATATTTTGAAAGGGAAAGAACATAACAACCATGCACAAGGAGTTTCTGCTAAATACTGTCTTGTTCCCTGTCTTTCAGGGATTATTTTCTCATGCAGAGCTAAGCCTAGCTCCATCAATGCATAGAGAAGTTCTATTATTATACACTGATTTGATAAGATAATATAATTAGTGTCTCGGTCCATTGATGCAGACCTCTACTGTCCAAAACCAACATTAGGTTATTAAATCAATTCTCGTATTTGTTACAGTAATAAGATAAAATAGCATTATTTAGATACCGCTTGTCTAAACTTAGATAAGTCGTTCAACCGTATCTCTGTTTGCTTATCCACATTCTTCTTCTGCTTTTAAAAACCAGCACAAATTCATGAGGTAGGTGTAGGCTTTGGATTTCCTGGTCTTTATTGTCTGGTGTGGCAAGGTCTTCCCTGTCAGTTATTTGTGTCTTGTCTGTGTGGCTCTGCCTCCCCTGCAGCAGATGGGCAGTGAGGAAATGAGGGCTCCAGTGGATAAATGCAGCAGCAGCAGCTGCTTTCAAGGAGGGTATCCATGAGCAGGCCACAAGTGAGATGGTGTCCAGGCAGCTGATCTGGACAGATATCTACTGGCAATTTCTCCTGACACAGATCAGGAGACCTGGAATTGATGGCTAAACTGGCACAGAGCCAAAGTCAACAGAAAGAAGAATTTTTAGGTAGAAAGGCAGGTCTGAGTTTCCCAAATGACAGTTGTCTTTGGGAGCTTGGGAGCCTTCTGGCTCCAGAGCAGGAAGAAAGAGGCTTTGCCAAATGCCTACTTAATATATAAACGCTCTCCCAAGCCCCTAGTTCATAGACTGATACAGTTATTTAATATTCTGCTGGAAGTGGGTCGACTTACTCAAAGTTTGTACAATTGGTTTTGCAGGTAACATTTGGTGAGTTTTGTTTTTGGTTGTTTGGTTTTTTGGCTATAGAGGCACAGATCCTCTAGGACTGACTGATCCAACCTGATGTTTAGGGAACATGATGTCTAGTCAGATATGTTGTTTCTAAATATTGTATTTTGTATTAACTTGTGCTGCAGACCACAATTCTGCTCTGTCCCCTTGTTTTATAACATACTTATTTGCATGGG
The DNA here is from genome assembly GCA_013389925.1 of Aegithalos caudatus. NCBI lineage: Eukaryota > Metazoa > Chordata > Aves > Passeriformes > Aegithalidae > Aegithalos > Aegithalos caudatus. The sequence continues at coordinate 113,119 of WEIU01014024.1, forward strand.
AACATCCTGCTTTTGCACATGTGAGGACTTCCAGGATGAGGGCTGAGCCCTGCCCAGCTTTGTTCCCAGCTTCTGTGGTGGAACACAGGACGCTTTGAGAGTGCAAAGGGCCAAGTTGTGCTGCTGTGTGTTCCTGGTGTGTTGCTGGTATGACTGTGCAGGGCCAGGCAGGGAGGGAAGGCTATTTAATGGGGCCATGTGTTACTGGAACTTGCCATCTAACATTCCTTGCTTTCCCCAGTGTGTTCTCCCCCTTCCAGGGTGGAATGCAGTAATTGCCATACCAGAAGGAAGCCATGATCTGTCTGTCTAGCCTGGCATCCTTTCTCCAAGACAGGCAAACACCAGATGCTTGAGGGAAAGGTACAAGAACTCCTAAAACAAACAAATATGGTATAACTTGAGCACAGAGGAAGTTGGTGGTTGGTTTATGCCCTGAGGTGAGGGAGTTTCTAGCCTTTACATGAGTGTGTAGCTGGGTATTCTCTTCATATATGACAGACTTGCAGTCAAGCCATTCTCGCAGACTCCCTGCCTCTGGAGTTGGGTGCCAAGGAACAGCACAGCTCAGCTGCACCACTGCACTGTGCACTGCACTGTGCTGGCCTGGTCCTCAGTCCCCAGCTTTTGTAGCAAGGGGTCTGAGCTCCACAGTGTGTTGCTGATACCATTGTCTGTAGAGAATGCCAAGAGACTGTGTTCCAGGCAGTGTTACCAAATGACAGGATTTACTCTGTTCAGTGAAGCGTGACCTGAGCTCTGCCCTGCTCCTGTCTTCTAAACATGAGAGCAGGAGGGTTGGCTCTATTGGTGCTCAATCAGGGCCACCAGCAGGGGACCACTGAAGCTCTATCACAAGGCACGATAAGCGCTGCTATCTGCTTTCCTCCCTCCTGGTGTTCTCCAGTGGCCAAATCTTTCATCACGAGCTGCACATGCAAAGAGCGTGTCCTGCTGCACAGGGACCTGCGCAGGAACTGGTGTGAAACAGCCTCCAGCAACTGAAGGCATGAGGGAGAGAGGCCTGGGGAGAAAGGAGAAAGACCTCAAGTGATAGCTTCATTGGCTGGTGCTGATGTAGAAGTCGGTAATATGCAGGATCTATGTTCACCTCAGGGATGAGGAAGGGGAGAGTGCTCTTTTTAATTATATATTACTAATTCTTTCCCAACCAGCCAGCCTGGGATTTCCTTGCATTCTGAGGCAATGCTTTCATCTGTCTCCTGTTTAACAATCTGAACTTGCTTGAGAAGTTGTTTTTCTTTCTTGTGGAAGATTGCATTGGAGCCAAAGTGTTGTTTACCTAAGATCTATAATAAAAATTCTTTATCCTTATTTTGCTTCCTCTCCAGCATGAAAAGGGGTGGCATGGAAAGTAGCACGTATTCCGTAGGGGAGATCTTTCAGGTTCAGCCTATTTAGTAACCACAGTTACCAGACTGCTCTCACTTCAAGCAGTTGGTCAGTCTCCCTTCTGCTACCTGGACCTCTGCAGTTTATGGTTCTGATTTGCTGCAAGCTCTCCCAGCGATCCCAGGTAAACTGAAGCAGAGGTTGAGTCTCTCCCCAAATGGCAGCTAGGGATTGACCATTACCTGTCATTTCTCCTCTCTGATTTTTGCTGAGCCTTTTGATGAAGAAATGTTCTGTCCAAGCCACTATCTAGGTTGTGGTGTTGTAAGAACCATGATGAAGCTGTAAGAGGTTCATACTACTTAGTAAGCTGAAAACATACCTAGTTGCTAATAAACAATGTAACAATCTCAATTCTAAAACTTGAGAATTATCTTCTTTGTTAGGTAGTCAAATCAGTAGCTCGTGGAATGGTCTAGATCCAGATCCATTGGCAGACTGCAGCTGATGTGGCTTGGGTCTGGTGTCTGGCTTTTTTTTTAAGTAATGCCGTGAATATTTATTATGTGCTGTTGTCTTTTCCCGTTTTTTTATTGTATCAATATTCTTTTTTCTTATGATTTAATTTAATTTTTAAACAATGCGTATGGTCTGATAGACTGAAACAAAAGACAGATGCAGAGCCAAAGGCAAGTTTCTCTAAATGCAGCTTTAGATTTGTAGGCATGGGTAATTAGAATAATAAAATTTATAATTTTAGTTAGCTTATTTTTAAGTGGGTGGGAAATGAGCATTTTCTAGGGTGGAAGTAGGGAGACTTCCTTATGCCACATTCAGCGCAGCATAGCATGTAACTTCATCATTTGTGCAATACACTAATCCCTGCATGGGCATTCTTAGAATTAAAATGCTCTTAATTTAGTAGAACAAGATAAATGAAATTAAAGTTCCTTTTAGTACTGAATACTGTACAGAGATACAATGTGGTTTAGCTAATTCCGTTTAAATTCACAACTTTAGTTAATCTGAATAAAGTTTCCCAAGTCCTGCGTGTAAAGACATCTTTATTTAGAAAAAGCTGCTGTTGTGGAAAGAGCAATGGACTCAGCCCTGTCCCGAGGCATTCTGGCATGCAGCTTGCTTGTTCTGAGACAGAGAGTTTCTGGGCATTAGCAAATTGTCTACCACATCCTTTTCTTCTCCTCTCAGAACGCCTCTGTGCCACCTCCTAAAATTGTGGTTTCTGAGCCATTACTCTGAGTAACTTGCTCTGGTTGTATTTGCTGTGCAGCTGAGGAAACAATATTTCAGCAACTTGTAGCATTTTGGAGCAGGGAAAATTAAACTTGTCCTGAAACCAGTCATGAACACACCCTTTGGTCTGAAGGGCCTGTCCAGTGTGGATGTTCCCTGCCCAGGCCAGGTACAGAGCAGGGAGCAGCACGGGGGATCTTGTGCATGGCAAAGGTTTGGGCAGTAAATCCAGACTTGTGCTGCGTATAACTTGGAAGCCAAACCACGAGAAAAACTGTCTTTTAGGGTCAGAACTTAGCTGAGAGGCTTGCTCCTGAAAATATTTGCTTTTCTGCTTGGAAATGATCTTGTGGTCATGTTACAGTTTTCTTATGAAAAGAGAGATTGGTCACAGGGGTCAAATATATGGGTCAAATACAACCATTTAAGAACCCCTAAATGAAACTTACTGTTTGCCACATGCAAGAAGTGCCGGACCATGTAATTCTCACTGCAAGTTTCACCCAGTTCACTTTATAGTTTTCCAACCCTCACTGTTTTCCAACCCTTGCCCTAATGGGAAATTGTTCATAGAATAGTTACATTGTCTCATGGTTTTGGTAAGAGATCAGCTGGAGGGGGATTGCTGGGATTTCTCCATATTTTTTTCAATTGGAATTTCCAGTATGTTGATCGTAGATGTCATGAATAATGAGTAGGAGAAAATGGAGTAAAAATTATTTAATTGCACTCCATCTTTGAGTTGGGGTACATAGATAGACACTGAGGAGGAGGTGGTTTTCCATGGGCCAGCTGATGAATTCATGTTCCTTCCACCTGGTGAAGATCTGCCTGACATGCTAATGTCTCCAGAAGCTCTGAAAGCATCATGCACTGTGTGTATGTACTATAAATAAACTTTTAAAAACATAATTTAAAAACACCTCTGGCAAAGCACATGCTTAACTGAAACTTGTCTGGTCAAGGTTGACTCAGTGGTGTAGGAAGAAGATGGGGAAAGAGCAAGTGGGAACAAATAAATGAAACCTGCTGTAAGAGAAAACACCTCTTGTTTGTCGTTTTCAGGCTGTCCAAGCTCTTGGCATGTGAGCTTTGGGAGATCCCTAGTGACTTTCTGGATATTTGCCCTTGGCATGTGTGTTTATGAGTGATCTGAGATTTCATTAACAAAGTTGCACAAACAAGGTTAGTCAACCAGTTAGAAAAAGATCAGATGGCTGGGAATCATAGTTGATTCTCCAGTTCTAAGAATCCAAATAGCTCTTGCTGAAGGTCACCAATCAATTAGATAAAATAATTTCAATAATTCTTAATGAATTTTTATGTGTTCCACCCACAGTTTGGCTAGCTGCAACCCTTTATTTTAAATGGACAATTATTTTGATCTGCACAGAACCAGAGGAGGTTTGGGGAGATGAAACTCTCTGAGGGTAAATTGCTCTGATAGTATCTGTGGAGGTATATAATCTATATGATCTGCACTGCTGCTGTCTCAAAGCAGGTCTGACTTACCTGCTTGTTTTTTAAGTTGTATGAAAATATGATGCATCTTCAAGCAAGAAAAATAAATCTAAACTAAGACTACTTTAGATGGGGCACTAAGGGGTTAAAAACATTGCCCAGTCCTGAGGAAGCCTGTTTCAAGGCAGGCATCCACTGGAATAAGGTTTTGCTGCAGACACAGGCTGATGTGCTTGCAGCAAGGATTGCAGCCTTATCAGTAAAGATAAACATGCAAAGGCTTCCAAACCTCTGTGTCCCTGCCACTTGTTTTGGGATCCTTTTCCAGAGACCAAGAGAAAATACAAGATCTTCACCACGATAGATGCTACTTCCAAAGGAGGCAGCCAGCAGACTTTGCAGAGAGAGACCATGTATTACTCTGTGCTTTGGAACAGGTACAGGAGATATTAGTTTACCTAATTCAAAATAGTACTTGAGACCTGGCAGTATGATGTGGGCTTGGCCCTTTCCCCTCACCCATCAGTCTTTTGCTGAGTGTCCAAATGCTGGACAACGCTGGGTTTTGTTGCCCTCACTGAGTTACTTGCCATAGCTAATTTCTGCTGCCAAACAACCTCCAGGCTTTACTACCCATTTGTTTGCCATTTCCCACAAATACTGTGAATGTTACTTTATTTTAATCCTGGTGCTGAGAGGAGGGTAATGGACATAGCGTTCCTCTTCAAAATGCACAGGATCAGCTACAGAATTTTTGGGCACAGAACAGACCACTTGAGTTGCCTGCAAAAACAGTCACTATGGTAATATTAGGTGTAATTAAGGTATAGCCTTGTAAATAATACACTTTGCTTATGTCTCTCACCTCCTGTTCTGTCATGAAACATAGCAAAGCAGGAGATGCAGAAATCAAGCACCTGGCTTCTTGAGGTCAAATTCCAAAAGTCTGCATTGAAAAATGCAGGAGTTATTCCAGATGGGTGAGAACTGGCACTCTTTTTCTGTCCAGGAAAATTTGTGCCATTCTGCAGGCTCAGCCTCTTGTTTTGCCACTGAGCCTGATTGACACTTACATGTGTGTGGCCTTTTTACACAGTGGTGGACTTAAGTTTGAAAATCCAGACATTTTTGGACTGTGACAACAGTTGGTATGCTGTTTCAATCTGTATCTTATTTTTTAAAAATTATATATACTATTTTAAAAGGGAGTGTGGCAACTTATTGCAAAAATCAGAGTTTACAGAAACAATTTAAAAGTTGCTCCCAGTTGAGTGAGTCTTTAAATGTGGAAAAAGAGACTTATTTCAAAAAATTGTCTTAAACTTGCAGTGTGATAGATAAAGCTAGTTCTGAGAACGTGAAAATGTGGGCTCCATGTGCTAAAGCTATTTGAAAAGAGGTGTGAGTGAAGGGGCTGAGGTTGGTGTGAACGTCAGACTTCCTGCCTTCTGCACTTTCTGTGTCGCAGCTGTAGCACGTTCATAGTGTGGCACTTTTTTTAAAAGGGACTCTGAACTAGCCCAGCCTTTCAGGGGAAGACAAGCTGCAGCCAGAAATTCTGGCCCATCTCAGGATGACAAGAGGAAGAGCTTTGTTACTAGCTTGTGTTTGATCTTAGCAGCTTTTTTTCTGCTCTCAGTAGCATGCTAATGATACCTGTGGGAGCTGAAAAATGGGTGAATTCCTGCTAGGGTGCGGACAAGTTGGCAGTTTAGTTCTTGTCCTCTTCCTCCCCTCTGGTAAAAATTTTGGGGGCTGTCCCAGATACATAAAAAGGAACTTTTTCCTAGAATAATTTCTGTCCTCCATCTGCTAAGGAGTCTGAATCAGAAAGGCAGTAAGCAGTTGACTCAGTTTGTTTTGTCTCCTCTCCCCCTTTCTTATGTTTGAAATTATGAGTATTTATGGGAAATGAATGGCTTGAAAGTCTAGGACAAGTCTGAGCTGCCCATAAGCCATTCCTTTTCTACAGTTTAGTTTTGCCTCGTTTATTTTAAACTTTAAAGCTGAAATGCCAAGTGTATCCTAGATCTACCCTTTTGTTTCAAACACTATAGTTGCCAGTTTCACATTTCTGACTCGTGATCCTCTACATGTTATGTTCCTCATGGTATCAGAGGACCCAGTGGGGTGGGCAGGCTGCACCCTGGATCAGAAGAACAGGGAGATGGTGAAACAGAAGAGTGCCAAACCTGGAGGCAAATACAGCCCAGTTTCTGCTGCTGCCCAGGGAGAGGGTCTGCAAGTCTATGATAAGGGATGGAAGGAGACCAAGAGGGATGGGTGGGCCCCCAAAGGCGGTGATCTGGATGCCAACGTATCTTGCTCCAGCTTTGCGAGGAGTGCAAGTGCTTCAGAGGGAGGGCTAGTTGTGGTCTGTGGTTTAGGGAGTTGACACAAATAGTCTCTGAACCCTTTTTTATGGGCCTGCAAAGGAGTGCTCTCTCTGGGGAACTGGAGCCTGTTGTCCTTGGTGTAATCCTTTCTTGCTTAGCAGGTTCGAGGCTGTGCTCAGAGCAAGCAGCCATGGCTGGCTGACAGAAAGGGGGGTTAGCATCCTCCACAGTTTGTGCTGTGTTAGATTAGAATGGGCACGTTGGTAATTAAACACTTGGGTCTGGGTTTCTGTTCCTAAACTACTGCTGTAAATCAGCAATTGAGTTCTGTGGCAGGCAACCTTTGACAATATTTCTGTGCCCAAGAACTGTGTGGGCTAGGCTTTTTTTAAACCCCTTTCAGTAAGTGCACTGTGTAACATTTTTGTGGACAGAAAATACAGAACAGTGTGTTGACCTTCATCGCTGATCAAACTTCAGTTGCACCCAGATATAACTGATAGCAGGTCTTACCTGGATTTGCTTTCTGTCAATGCATGTAGACTGTCACGTGGAGGAGAACTGAAATACTTCCATAGTATATATATCACAAATACCTGGATGGAATAAGAAGAAATAAAGTGTCTTGGAGGGGAAAATGCATTGCAAATCTTTCAACTTCAGTGAAAAAACATTCCTGTAGTTCAGATAATTCATTCTACATGAAGGCTGATGCTGAACCTAATAAAAATCATCCAGATGGAGAGAGATCACTAGCTAGTACTAAAATATCAGCACTCCCATTGGTGTGCACTGTGCTCCTTGTACCTGGCAAAGCACTGGTTACACCGATCTCCCAGCCTGCTTCCCTTCCAACTGGGAGTTCTACAGGGATGACCAGCGGGAATCTCAGTGATACTACAAAGAAGTCTGTTTGCTTAAGAGGGCACATGTACATCTTTTAACAATCTGGTTGTGTACCTTCTTTGTGGGAGGATCCTATACCTTATACAGAGAGGGACAAGTGCTAATTAACTTAATTCTGGGAACAGGAGGTGGTATGACCTTTTCCAAAGTGATTCTTTTGGGCTAGAGTTTACAGAGGTATTTGCTAGGAATGATGTCTGGGTTTGCTGTGAAAACATTATTCGTACAGAGGTGTAAAATTCCCTGGTATGGCCGGGGAAGAAATTAACCTCCCAATCTCTCTGGTTAGAATTGATGGTTCCTTGTCCAGAAATTGTTGGCATGGTGTCCAGATTTATGTTATTTGATATCAAAACAAGTTACGTTTCCTATCATATCTTTTAGCACTGAGCACAGCAAGTAGATCCAAGTTATTATTAGACCATTGTTTTGGACATCACTCACTGGGTTGTGAACACCCCATCTTTTATTGGCAACGCAGGTGGAAATTAATTTCTGGGGAATTTTCCTTTCTGAACTATCAAGAAGTGTTATTTATTCTGAGCATCTTCCAAATTTCAACCTCTTTTGCCAAAGAAGTGGTAAGGCCTCTTAATGCCATCTCTTTGCTGTGCTCCCTCTGAGCAGCTCAGGGACAATTACAAGTGCTGAGTGTGCCTACACCATCCGATTTTTGTTCTTGCTACCAGCACTAAGCAATCAGTCCCATTTGCTCCAGCGTAGACAAAACCAGAGGCAGCTACAGCACTGCCTTAGCAGCAACTGCAGAGAGCAGAGTTTATGGAAATGTGCCTGAGGTGAGCGGGACAGAGGGCCATTGGTCTGACTCCACTGAGGAAATGAAATACAGCCCCAGACTGGAGGCAAGTTGCTGTAGACCCCCCGGCTAGCCACGTGTCAGGCTCACAAAGCCTTTAGGATGCCTGGCTGCAGAGAAGTAGGCAGAAAGCTGTCCATGGTGTCTCACAGCTGGAGAAAGGTAGGAAGGCAGCTGATAAAACTGAATTTTCCTCAGGCAAAGAAATATCTTTGCTCTCTACTCCCTGTTGTCCTCTAATGTATTTTTAAAAACCCCAACAAGGCAACTCTCCCTCATTCCCCACCACCACCCCCAACAACAAAAAAGCACGGGCTTGCCGGACCCTAAGAGAAACAAACGTAAGCACCTCTTTGGAAAACACTGCTGAGGCCTGCGGCCATCCCGCATTCCTGAGGAGGCTGCGAGCCTCCTCCCCGGCGTGCCTGCCCAGCAGGGCAGCCGGCTCCGGAGGCCGCGCTGCTGCTGCTCCCTCGCTGCACCGACATGCCCGCGCACAGCCCCCGGAGGGGCTCGCACCTCTGCCCGCCGTGTCCGTAGCCACGTTTTGTGCTGCCCCTGCTCAGGGGAACAGCAGCAGCACCTTCACCATGCGGCATTTTCTGCCGTATTCGTTCAAAGACGGCTCCGTGTCTGAAGTGCTGCCGGACTGAGCTACGAGCACCGCGAAGCAAAAACAGCTGCCACATCCTCATCCTACTTGTCACGGCACTGCAGCGGAGCTGGAAGTTTTTCAGCAATGTAACTAGGTAAGGGGCATTTATTTTGATGAAAATGAAGGCAAAATCCCTATTTCCCAGTTGGTTTGACCCCTATTTACAAAGATCTAGTAATGCGTGTACGTAGAAGAAATATCTACATGAGTGAAAATGTGCCCTGCTAATATTAAAAGGTACGCAGTGGAATTTTGCCTAAGGATAAAATGTCATTTTAATTGAAAGCTGCTGTAACTTGATAGGGCATATCCACAACAGTCCTGAGGATCTACTTTAAAATACAGTTAAAGACAGAGACTACTCCCACCACTGTCTCTTAGAGCTCCATGTCCTCTTTGATCCATCCATGGTGCTTACGATTCCTAAGAGACACGCATACTGCCAGTAGTCTGAGCTCATTAATATTTATATGATACCTTTCTTCTGAAGATGTGTGCCTTGCAATTATTAATTAAGAACCATTTCACAAACCCCTAAAATTTAGCTCCATCTCACAGCTTGCAAAATGAAGACCCAGAAAGTTTGTGTGTCCTTTGCATGAGACAAAGCGAGATCAGGAGTGTGGAAGCTTGTCTGCACGGACTTCTACTGTATTTCTGTATTCGACTTTATTTTTCTTTTGCCAGTAACTTTGGACAAGGCAGCACGGGTTTCCTTTGACAATAAGATGCACCATGAGCCTGTACTACCTAGGCAATACCCAGAAGATGAGTGAATGGAGTCTTCTCCTTCATTCTGGTTCCTCACACTGTGCTTGCTTGCTTTTTTAGAAAGTTTCTTTAAAAACACAACCTGGAAATGCTTTGTCAGCCCTGCAGACCACATCCCGAGTGAATATTTACTTGAACATGTTAGACCCTTCCCATGCACACTGTATTTTAGTTCCCATGTTAGAGTAGATAGAAGGGATGGTGGGTTACAACCCACACCAGATGTGGGCCCTCTCCTCTCAGTCCTCCCTGGTGCTTATGGAATGAAGGAGCTTGGCTCAGTGTGAGACTGATAACAGGAGGGAGGGCTTGCCATGCGATTAGACCAGTTCACTGTAAACACCTAAGTTGCACAAGTGGCTCAAACTTTGATCTTTTTGTTGTGGAAAAGAAATCTGAGACTCTGAAACCTGCCCTCAGTCACAAACAAGGAGGTAGACATTACTCAAGCGCAACTGTGGAAATGTAAATACAGTTAAATGTGATCAAAATGGAAAAAGCACTTCTTTTTTCCTCATTCCCTGCTCCCCAGTGTACCGCCTACTTTTACCGGGGGCTCCTACTCTGTTGCCTAGCTCTGTTTGTGAATGCAGGCCCCAGTCTCACACCTGAAACACCCAAATCCAAATGCTCCCGAGTGCTGTCTGGGATAAGGTTTAAGCCACAGGTGCAATTAAGCTTTTAAGTGGTAAGCCTATTTGGTTAGGGGCACATCTAGAGCCTGCAACAAGCTGGGAGAAAAACGATCAGTCTTTCAACCTGACAGGTGGTTCCTGAAATACTGCTGGAAGGGTTAAGAAGAAGCTACAGAATTTGTGATTTTCCTGGTATTTAGTGTAACAACTCTCAGAACAAGGTCTCTGTGGATGCATCTGGCTGTCCTAGTGAGGTGGGATTTGATTTTAATTAACAGTTCTGGTAATGGATTATCGGAATGATGGTTTTGCTGAAGCCTTGGGCACACTCTTCATAGTCCTGCTTTCTTTTCCTCTCATGCCCTCCTTCCAAAATCTGCCTGTGCAAACATTGGAGCAAATGGATAAGTTTCACAGGAGTGTAGGCTGTTAGCCTAAGGTCTCTTTTAGGCATTTAGGCCTTTGATTAGATTTTTAGAGGAAAAATGTCATACTGTGTTGTCTGGTAAAATGCTGGTGAATATTTTAAGATGCAAACGTTCCAGGCATTTGATGAGCATAAGAAAAATGGGGGATATGAGACTTTATCACTGTGATTTCTTTTGCACTGTCATAGCTTTGCTTTTACAATCATTAGAACAGCATTAGAGACCTTTGCTTTGCAGAGCCTTGAGTTCTTGGGCAAGGATTTAAACAGGGAACATTAAGACATGTTAGTGAACATGTCCTAATTAGTCTCTTCCTTGGCTACCACATCCTCAAAGGCCATGAGCCTTACCTACACTATACCTCTCAAACACCTTCAATAATATAGCATTTTATCCTAGTCTAGACAAAGTCTTAAGGGTTATGTTGTCTAGTCAACTAATCACCCCTTTTAGTGGGAAAACTGCTTTTCCTTTAGGATGGTTTCTCTATTTTTTCCTCCTTGCTGTCTCTTTTCTCCTCCTTCTCTCTGCATACCTTCCCTGAAGCAACTCCTGTTCCATCTGCCGTAATGGAAGCATTAACCATTTAATTGCTGATTAGGAAAATCTCATCACGTGGGCTTTGCAACAATACTGGAGTGGGAGGCAAGAGGAAGGAGATGTGTGAGTTCCCAGTTCTCTACCACAACCTGACCTGGGAGGGCATTAGTCATCCTTGACGCCATGAGGGTGTTTAATATCTCTTCAGTCTAATGAGTACAACAGTTGAATGGGATTTGGATGTACCTGAGCCCTTGTCATCTCTTGCTGCTGAACTTGCTATTTGACCTCGAGCAGACTAGGCTGGGCCTTTCGTCCCTTAAGTGGAGAGAGAGCAAGTACTGTAGCTAAGTGCTTTTTGATTCTTAAATGCAGAAAACATATTCATGCAAAAGACTAGTTGCTTTTCTTGTATAGTAAGAAGGACTGTGAGGATTTGAAATCTTTTCCATATGCTTCTGCACCACGTTGCAGAGTGAGAAGCTGGAGGAGATCTGCAGTTCTCCAAGCAGTGAAAGCCCTTTTAGCTCTGCATTCCCAAGCAGCCATATGGGGCTTTTGCCCAACTGACTTATTTCCTTGATGCAAATTCAGCCGGTGGCCCCCTTCTCTCCCGCTGGCATCTGCTATTCTAAGTATTCGAGTGGGTTATCAGCATTTCAGCTCCTCTTTGCACTTCCAGCACCCAGTTGCCACAGTGGGGTGTAGTCTGTAGTACAATTCTTGTGAAAACTCGGCAGACTCGGAGGGGACTGTGGGCGATGTGGTAAGAAAAGGTGTGCAGGTGGACTGCAACCCACGTAGTCAACCTCTGCCCCGAGGGGTTTTCATGGCTTGTCCTAATTGCCAGTTTCTCACTTGGTTTTGCAGGACTCTGAAAGTTGCGTTTCCATTTAGAAACAGACATTTTTCACTCTCTTGTGAAAGAGAAAGGACTGAAATATTGGGATAATTGGAGAATTAATGAAATTGCCATTGTAAAAGACAAGAAAGTGGTATTCTTAGCAATTAGCAAAGGAAAGCATTTCAGTCAGACTGAAACTCTCTTATTTGTTTGGGGAGTTTGTTAGATGTTTAGTTTCCATAAGCCATTAATATTTGGAAAGCTTAAAATTATTTTTATATATGTAAAACCCCCTTGTATTTTACTTCAGTGGTGGAGTAACCACTCACACAAAGTCTCCTTAAAGGTCAGAACTGGCCTTCTTGATTCTTTCAATGAAAACATGGGTGTATGTGTAAGAGAGTGCAGAGGAGAGGGTAACTGTATGTATGGGCACAGAATACCTTTAAGGAAAGTGACAAAACATGCCAAAACACTTGTTATGCTGTACACCTCTATCACTTATAACCCCTACTTCCTCTCCCCCAACCCCACCTCAAAAAAAAAAAAAATCCATTTAGAAAACATCCTTGCAGATCACATGGCAGCTGCCAAAGGCTGCTGCCCCTTCTGCCAGAGGCAGTTTAGGCTCTTGAAACAAAGCAAACTGGGTTGAAATTCTAGGCATTAAAAAACTAAAGCAGCTGCCTCCCTGACATCCTGAGTTGGACTCTGATTTCAGTTTCGCTTCTACTAGATCTTGGGTAATGTCATTGCTATGGTGTAACTGAAATGAGAACTGGGGCTGCTAATCTTGACATTGGGTCACCCAGTGGTAATCCATTTGTTATCTCTGTTACATTTGTGAGAGCACACACACCCACTCCCTTTAGACTGCAGTAATTTATTTGGCCTATTTTATGTCCGATGGTCACTTGAAACTGTACCTCTTGCCTGTCAGCAGCTGTAGTTGTTTTGCTAAGTGACGATCTAAAGCGAGACTTCCTTGTGCAAATGTGTATTTTAGACACCAGAAATCCAGTGGCTCTCCTCTCTCCCTACCCCTCTCTCCCCGTCCCCTTCAGCTGTTTAGATTTCAGGACACATGGCTTAAATGAACGTATGCTTGGAGTTTGCAAAATGGCTTGAATGACAGGAGAAATCGGATCACACAATGAGAGTTCAGAACCCAGCCACCAATTGGTACAGCAGGAGCCTGCAGCTCTCTTACGCTCATTATTGTCTCGGCATAACACCCAGCACCGTGCGTTTCTCACGTCCCCTCGGAAAAACGGGAATGCAATGGAAAGGGGGCGGAGGAATGTCCCCCTCCCTGTCAGCTCTGCTGCCTGGGCTGCCCCCAAGGCCTGTGGGGAGCGGGGTGGAGAAGGGGCCTGCTCACCTCATTGTGCCGCCTTTGCTTACGCTGGAGAATCTCCAGCTTATCCTGCCAGTGCAGTGACTGCATGTGGAGGAGGGGGAGAGGTTGTGTTGCAAGCTCTGAGAAAATTAGTTGTCTCTATTTTATCTTTTGCAGCTGCAGCACTTTTTTTTTTCTCCCCTCATCATTCCCCCCTCCCCATGTGAGTGGTATGTCTGAACCATATCCTTCAAAACCAGTTTTCTAAGCAGATTAGATGGGCAGCAGAGACAGCTATGCAATCAGGCAAAAATGTGCACTCAAGCCTTCATTTCATGCAGTGGCCAGAGCAGTAAGTGTCTACCACCTGCATTTTTTTTCTTCGTTCTCTCCCTTTGCTGTTATTCTATAGTGCTGTTGTCTGTCACTGTTGTAGACTGAAACAAAGTGCTTATTCTGATCCTTAATTATATAAAAATGAGGGAGGGGAAGGAAGTTGGGTTCCACACCAATACTTATTAACATGAAACATAGAGCATGCTCTCGAGCTGGCATGCTTCACTATGCAAAGTGACATTTGCTCCCTGTGAGCATGGGGAAGGGTAATCTGGGGATTACCCTCAGGTCCTCTAATACCAATCCTCCCCTGACCAGTCTGGAAAACCAGTGTTCAAATTTACTCTTCCTTTGGATTCAGTATATGCCCCTGGACTGGCACTGCAAGTGAATTTGGTATCTTGCTAGCCCGCCCATATCTTTCAGTGTTCCCTATCAGCCTTGTTGCATGCTAGGAATCTGACAATAATGGTCATCACCTGCTTTGAGATATCATGAGAACTCTTAAGCATTGGTATTGGTTTCATATCTGGTCTCTTATAGGATGAGCTGAATTTGGGACTAAGCTCTCCAGACAAGTTTGGAAACCTTATGTCTTGTTCAGTGTGGGTGGAAAATGGGGATAGGTTAGTGGGCTGAGTGGCAGACCTGAGGAAGAGAGAATTGAGTAAGCCTTGGCTGTCTTCCAAGAGAGGAAACAGAGCAAAGTGTCCCAGGAGCCAATTGTTGCTCCTCTGGAGGAGAGGCAGAACCCAGAGCAAGGTGATCAAGTAATGCTTCTTACTGTGAGTCTGGAGAAGCAGGGAAGAAAAGTTGTATGGTAAAACCAGAAAGGAGAAATTGGGGGTTGGGGGGAAAAGAGAGAAGGAGAGAAAATAAAACTTTTATTTTCTACAGAGTGTATGAAGAGGGAAAGAAAGAGAAACTAAACTGAAGACTTTGGTGTGCTTTGTAGGGTAAGAAAGAATCTACTGTAAACCCAGACAAAGAAAATTATATTTGAAATACTGGTAGAAAACTGTGCTTTAACATGTTGGTATGATGCATTTTATTATTTTCTGCTGATGCCTCAAAAGTAAAAAAAATAGTTTGAGAAGACTTAAAAATTGCAAATGAGAGACTCAATCTTGCTGGCAAAAAGAGGGTGAAAAAGTGGGTGGAAAGCTGGTTGAATGTGTCAACCACAAAAGTGGTGAGATATGGTTGTAGAGAATTCAGGTTTTAAAATACAAGGAAACTGTGCAGAGATATTTTTCACACTGACTTGTAAATAGCATCTTTGGGTGTGCAGCATTGCCAAATTTACCCTTGTTACAGGGGCAACTTACAGTAAGTTCCCACCAAAGCCGTACACCATCTGTTTGAATTACTTAGAGGAAAGGTTTGTCTCCTTATTCCCCTTCTATTAGATGTGACAGGTTAATGTCTTTGAGGGCAGATCACTGTTAGGCTAAATCTTTCTCTGGTTATGATTCCTTATAACTATAAAACAGTCACAAGGTTATGGGGTTTAAAAAGAGAGGTTTATTGCAGTTTCCAACACTGAAACTACAGGCTAAGTGTCTCTCCTTTTCCTTTTTTTTCCAAGAGTAAATCAAATCCATCCATACACACACACTGCCTTCTCTCAGATATACAGACCTGGGGGAAGAACACACACTACAACAGCTGCATTATAGACTCTACAGGAAAACTACTAAAATAGCTTTCTGTGAATGCATACTAATCTTCCCTCTGAGCCCTCTCCACTTGTTCTAAGAACTGGTTGCTGAGCATGAGTTGGTGACACCCCTAATGTTTGGAGCAGAACTCAGAGCCTTCAGCAGCTCCACCAGCAGTTATTTCTACCCAACTCTCATAAAAGCTGTGCCTGTGCCTTGGCTTGAAGCAGCAAGGTATCGACCATTCAGACATCTGTTGCCAACCCCCTGGTTCAATACTTGTCAGACTCTAAACTAGTCGTTAAACTGGGCTGATGAACTAAATCCTACTGTCCTTAGGTCATGCCAGGAGCTGTGCAGGAGGCAGAAGGGTGCTGATATTGCTATAATTTAAGTTCTCTGCTGAGGAAGTTTCTGCAGGAGTGAGATTTGTTCATGGTATTATTTTTAAGCCAGTTTGTAAGAATGCTGCTGCGGTCAGTAGGAGACTGAGCTGAATTTTCCTTGGAGTGGGTTTTTCTGGGAACACTGTAGCTTCTTTAAAATGGAAACATTGTTTTTCCTCCTAGAAAAGCCCAATGCTAGATATCTGATCACCTGTAAAATTAATAAACTAGCTTTTACCAGAAATGTTACCTTGCCCTGTCTATGCTGCCTGAATGGGAATACCTCTTTGCTTTGCTTTTCTTTAACCGATCTAAAAGGCTTCACTTGGGATTGGTTCAAAACATTGCATTGGATTCCAGGTCATCCTTGACTGCTCAGAGAGCTGTTGACTGAGGTACCTATTCTGCTGGACTCCAGGAGCCCTGGCCTTCCCATATGGCAGTGCAGGTGTCCCAGAGGCCATGCTGTGCCACAGGAGACCAGTGTGTGCTTTGGGAACTGCCTTCCAGCATGGGAGTCTCACCCAGAAGTGGGGCCAGGGCTACCAGGCTGCCAAGCTGCAGTGACTGAGGCAGTGCAACACTGTGGGAAGAAAAGAAGCTCAACATTGTACTGACTCAGAACAAAATTTCTCAGGTCAGGTCACCAAACCAAAATGAGCTAACCTTAGTTTCAGCAATGTAAAATATTCCATTTCAAATGACACAAAATGCACTGGTGTTCATAAATAGGTTTCCTTTTTTGTTGTTTTTCTTTTTAAACTTGTGAACTTCCGTTCTACATAGTCTCTAATTTCAGTTTTTCTGCCCGAATTGGGATGAGAGCAAATGTTGAAATACTGGAATTTCTTCCTTTCTGGGGAGGAGGCAGCTGGTGAGTAAGAGCAACCAGTTTCAGGGTTGGGACAGCTGACTCTGAAGCCCTGTACACTGGGGCAGAGCAGGCGATGGAGGGGCAGATATGCCACGGAGGGGAGGGGAACACGCCAGCAGGAGGAGGGAAGCAGGAGACAGGAATGAGAAACAGCAATGAGGGCTAGAACAAAAGATAAGGAGGAGAAAGCAGAAGCTGGGCTGTAGAACAGCTCTGTTCTTGTGCTATTACACTGCTGGCTGTGCCAGGCCCAGCACCCTGTGCTTGGCTGAGTGTCCAGCAGATGTGTGGGAAGGTGCCCCAGCAAGAGCTCCTGTCCCAGAGCACAGGAGGAACTCCTTGGAGAGGTCAGGGGCTGGGAGAGGTGGAGCTGGGGGGTCACACCAGTGCAGGACCAGGCAGTGCTGGGTTTTTTTACTTCTGCTCACAGAGCAGTTGGGTCCTTCTGTGCAAATGAAACAGGGGGTGAATGCAGGATCAAAAGCTGAGCACTTCTGAGTTCTCATTCTGGCTCTGAGCAGGGCACTGCAGCCCTTGTATGTTAGACTCTCTGCCACTTTTTCTGCCAAGCAGGAAGCACAGGAATACTCTTCTCTGGTGGGACTGGGAAGGAGCACTAGTGACTGTTCCTAACACTGCAGAGTGTTTATTATGCTGATGCTTTTATTATTTAGCAAGTTTCTCGACTTTTAAAAATAAATATACCAAATTGATACCATCCATCCATCAGCAGTGCCCTCGAGGAACGAGTAGCTAATTAGAGAGCAGGACTTGTGAAAAGACAAACCTGGGTTATGCACAGAACAGGTTTCTCCAGTATTTATTGCCTACGTTACTGGCCAAGCTTCCTTGTAAGTAATAGTCAAATAATCAGCCTGGGTCCTTTTGTGAATGGCTTGAGTCTGTGTGGTCCCTCCTTTGTTAGAGCAACTCATAGCTTCTGAAAGCTTCTGCACCCCCTGTTCTGAGCAGCAGAGCCTGGTGGCACCAGCTGCTTCTGCCTGGAACAAACATTTGCATGTGACATTAAAAAGAAAAAAGCTAGTTTCAAAATGTATTTTCTTTTCCTTATACCCTCATTTTTAGCCCTAGTTCAAACTGTGGAAATATTTAAAAGATGTTTAGCTTTTTCTATAAGCATCTTTTAAACAAGTAAAGCTTGAAGAGGAAAGAGAAATTTTTCCTTCAGAAATAAAACAGCAGCCAGTGTTTGGAAATATTTTAACAATAGACCATATGGGAGTCTCAAACTATTAAGCTTTATTATTCAGAAGGCGGAAAATGTGGTTTGATATTCAATTGATATACAGCATAAATGAGAGCCGCAAACTCGGCTCCCTTGAGCTGGGATTCAGATGTTCTCTTGAATATAATAACCAATGCTTTGGCCTAGTTCCACAGAATGCATCCAGCCTGCTGATCACAAGCCAAGAAACTGTAGGCTTTTTTTTTACCCCTTCCCCTCTCTTCTCCAAAGTACTTTCCTCTCCTGCCAGCATGAGCTTTTGGCCTGAATATAAATCTCCTGATACTGGATGTGTATAGAAAGTGGGGAGGATGCTAATGGTGCACAGCAGTGGAGGGGTGTGTGTGCATGTGTGTGTTTGTTTTTCTTCTGTTTTCATGATAAGGTTTCCCCTCGCAGTGTGCTCCCAGGGGATTACATTGGTCATCCTAGGTGGGAGCTTCTTTGTTCATGTTTCACTGTTCATTTCTTACTGCTGTGGGAGCAGGTGAACCTCTTTTGGGGTTGCTGTGAAGTGGTGCCAGAGACCATGAGAGTGTGGAATTTATTGGAGGGAGAGACTGGAAGTGGTTTCAGTTTCTTTTCCCCCTTTTTTTTTCTGGTTTGATTTGCATATATTTATATTTGCCCTTACCCTTTCTATCATGTCTCTCTTAAATTTCTCTCCCATGGGGAAAAGAACCCATAAAAGCTGCTTATAAAATATTACATATATGGACTAAGATTGTCTGTATACAAAAGGAGGCTGAAAGATTGACACTGATCAAGTTATGGCAGACTGGATCACCCATTTTTTGACACAGGATCCTTTTGGTACCAACATCCTCAGTTGTGTTGGGTCCTATCTTTTCTATCCTCTCAGGATCTCTGTGGTTTGTGATTTCCCCTGAGCAGACAAGAGACACCAGCATTAAGGTATCTTGCATTTTTCTCTAGAAGCATGGTGAGCCCAAGAAAAAAGACTCCCACTTTACGTGTGAGTCCAGGAATGCCTCTCATGTAGAACACTGGAGAGAATATAAATTATGCATGCTGAATGCGAAGTTTAGTTTTGGCTTCTGTCTTTTTCTCCATTTCTCTTTTCGGTTGTTCATGATAGCTTAAATTTTCCGTGTTTTTGTCTCAACCCACACTCAAATTTTTTCCTTTGGGGAAAACTGGAGCAAAATCAATTTTAGTGCAATTTTTCAAGCCTCCTTGACTTGCGCTTACATCTGTTTGGTGTGGGGGAGTGGAATTTTATCATAAAACATTTGATTTATTTAATGTATTCAATAAGCATCGAAGATGTGCCAGGTACTTTCTCAGCCCTTTTGGATGAGAAATCTTGCAAGCTAAGAACTTAATAAACAAAGAAGTTCCAGAACTCAAAATTTCCCTGCTGTTAAGGTCTCCATATATCTAAAGACTAAACCAAGTTTGAACAAAATAGATCCTAAGACTTGTAAAGTACAAAGTGTCACAGGCAGTACTGATGAGATCTGTGATTTAAACAACTATTTTTTAAACATATTTCCATATCCTATTATCTGCCCAACTTAAACTCAGCTGAGATGTGCCCATGCAACAGCTGTTATTTCATTGCAACCGTGATTCTGTTTCTGTTGGTGAAGCTGCTGTTATGGGTGTGTGGTGCTGTACCAAGGGCTCATCTAAACAGGGTCATTGACTGAGACTGAGGTGAGTTACAAATTGAACGGAAGAGCTATTCTCAGTTAACTTCATCATCCTAATGAAGAGGCAATTTGGAATCATTAATAAGGAATAGCTGTTCTGGAATAACCCCTTTTTAAGACAAACCCTCACTGTTTCTATAATTGCATTCCAGGAAGCTATTCTGTTCTGAATCAGCATGGGATAGAGTGCCTAGAAGACGTTCAGACCAAGCACAGCTAGCGGTGAGTGGGCAATACACACTGGGATGCCCCATTGCAACCATTCCAAGTGAACAGCAGAGTAGCCAAACTGGTTGGCTGTACATCTCTCTAAAAGGCAACTGAAAGTAAATATGAAAATCGTGGTACAAAGGCCTCTGTCTTAGCAGGGATGAAGTTGGAGCTGTTACTGTCTGAGCATTAGCCTGGCGTTATGGACAGAATGCATGTCTCAACCCGTAACTGATCACAATTTGATTAAATGTTGGGGTGTGGAAAGGACTTGTGTGCTTTTCCCAATGTGTATATTTACATCATTATGTGGGAGCAATCAATTTATCAAACCCATCTGATTATTCAATAGTGGGGAAAGACAATTGGATGGAAGAAAATGTGTATTGTTTTTAAGGTGGATAGAAAATTGGTTTAAAAGAAATTCACACAATCCCTTTCTTTTGAGGAGAACTTAGACTAATAAATTAATCACAGAAAGGGAAATCCAGTCATTTATAATTGCAAATAATTTAAAATGCCATGAAAATTTGTCTGCAGCATAAAATTTTCTTCTTGTCTTTGCCAAGGAGGATGGGCTGGAGCAGAGATGGTGCTCTTGTGCTTCAGTACATTGTAGTTGTGCTATAGCTGCTGTTAATTCATAGATCTCTTGACTTTTGGAATTCCTCCCTTCCCTTAAAAGGGAAGGTGGCAGCCTGGAGTGGAGAAGCTCCAACTGCAGGCCTCTGGATGTTAATCCACCCCGACTTTCTTAAGCCTCCTACTTAAATAATTATCTTAATGAATCACCATTGCTGCTATCTTCAGTGCTACACAGGAACATGCAAATTTTAAACAGCCTGGGGGAAAGCCCTTTTTGTGTGTAAAGTGCTCTGATACTTGCATTTAGATGTTACCCTGATAGGTACCTTGGATACTACTTTCTGCCTAACCCCATGGGGTGTACCTCTCCCCAGGGCCTGTGGGCAGCTCTGGGTTCCCTGAGAAGGGATGGATGTGATGATTCTGCTACTGGAGCAGCAGCTTGAGCTCAGGCAGTTGAAGCCAGATCACTCCACCATTGTCCTTCAGCTGAGGGCCTCTTGCCTGTGTTTTCCTGTAGCTGCAGAATGACAAGGAGATAGGGGAGTGAGGATGGGGGTCCCTCCTTAGCTCTGCAATTGCCATTTTCACTTTGGGCAAGTTTCTTCATTTCTTCACTTGAATTTTTTTCACAACTTAAGTAAGCCATGCAAATGTTCATAAATCAACTAAATTTTCTCCCAAGTAGGTATCAAGGAATTCGATACAATAGGAAAATTACCAGCTTGTGAGAAAAACATTTGTTTAAGGAAAAACTGAACATAGTGAAGCCACTGCAAACTGTCTCCAAGACTTTCAACATTTTGTTGTCCAAATTTTTCCTTGATGATTCAATTTGGCCACATTTTGAGCTCTGCCCACTTCAGCTATCCCAGCTGATCACTTGAGAAATCTTTATTTGTAAATGGTGGATATGGGGGGAGAGAGCCATGTACAGCTGTTTCAGATGGCAAACCTTTGTGGTCATTTACATCTATTGAAAGATTTGATTCCTTTATTCATTAAACCAAGAGCTGGAGAAGCTGTTTCATGCAAATGTCCTAGATGATAAGAAGTATCTTCTCAAATTGCAAAGTCAATTCATCCATTGTCCCTTTTCTGAGGCATAGAAGTAGAGTCCAGTTCCCTTACTATGGGTGACTTTTCCTCACTAGTAGTAGTTCTGCTTCTGGAGCTGTGGCAGGATAAATGTGGAAGATACCAGGTGAACAGGGATCCTCTAGTTTCAACTAGGAGAGGACTTTATTAACAGAACTGAGCTTAAATACATCTTCTGAGACAACATTATCAGTTGTCAATTCCTGCTGGGAGAGTTATGCCCCACAAGAGGCCAGAACGTTTATTCAAGGAGGGCATCCTCATTCCCTCATACTTCTCAGTCACATCTTCCCTGAAACAAGTTCAACTGGAGCTGGATACTTTCATGCTAAGAAGAATGCAGATTCTCAGTTGGTTACCAAAGAAAGGAGATGTGAACAAACAGTACAGACTGATGTTTTGTAGCTCAAAGCCTTGACAAGTGGTCCGTTTGTAAGGCAGGAGGTGATTGCTTCCTCACCTGTTTGTGCACTCCTTTCTGGAGAACAGCAAAGAACTAGCTCTGTGAATCAGGTGGCTCAAACTTTTTTCCCTGCCTGGTGTAGCTATGAACAGACTGCCACTTTCTTCTCATAGTGTCTAAGGCACTCTTTGCAAACTGCTTTACAGTGATAACTTTTCTGCTTATTGTGAGCAAGCTGTTGTGTTCTCTGTGTTCAAGATTCTGGCTGGTTCTGATCCCTCATGGGGTAGCAGCATTTTATAATAGAGGGGCTAAATTAACTGGGGAACCATCTATTATATTCAGTACCACAAGAAGTGTCAGAGTGGGGATTTCAGAAGAAATATCAGAAGGGAGTTGTACATGTATAAATATGTGTGCATATTGTGCATATATTTCAAAAGAGAAAATAGAGGTGACTGACATTTGAAGCTGAGTGCAAAACTTAAACACAACTTTTCCTCATTCCAGTCTTGGAAACTCATGGTGATGGGTGTGGGCAGATCTCTGGCTGACTTTCTGCACTGTCTTTATGTCAGAACTCCAACAAGGGATTTGGTGCAATTTCTCATCCTATTGAGTAAAAAGCATGTTCTATACCACATAGTTTCCTTAGGAAACTGAAGGAAAGGGATTCTTCTTCATAGATCTTAACACACCCAGTGTATTTTTGCAGGCACTGTGTGCAAAATATTCAGTGAATGAGATATCCAAAAGGAATGTTTCAGTATGCTGAACTGGATTACTTTATTCCCCCAGCTTTTGTACACTGTCATGCTCATGGGTAGTTGTAGATTTTTGTCAGTGTACAAAGGTTGTTATTTCTTTAGTTACCTCATTCAAATTCAGATGTTTGTGACTATAGAAGTAAAATGTGCCTGTGCTATTATTTTGTTAATCTGTCCTGAGCTACTTTTGTTAACTGCGTGTTCATAAGAGTCTGTGCTTGCTGAAATTACCTGCTCGGTTTTCTGATCAGGTATGCTGAGATTCAGTATTTCAGTTTATAACCTTGGGTTCTATTATTTTTCTCCTGACATGTTACAACTGCCTGCCAGAAATTCTGAAACTCTGGTCAAACAAACTGCTCTGATGTTTCCTCCCAGTGTTTGCTAATTCAGCAGCACTTGAGCTGCTTGTAAGAAGCACAGAGAAACCGCAGCTGAGGACTGTGAATGGCAGTGCTGTGTGAACAAGTGATGCACACAGCACTGCACAGGTAGAGGGGTTCTAGTCTGCAAGCATATCTGTCATTAATTTTAAGGCCTGTAGGAACCATGGTAGCTCAGCTAAGAGAGGGGAGATAAGCCAAGCAATTATATGGAGCAGCTCTGTTTGGTGAAGCACATCTTTTGGGATTAGCAGGGGCTCATGAGGCAGGGTAGTGATTTGTACATCACGCTGCCAAGTCCGACTGATCCTTCAGGACAGTCACTGGTATGTGGGGCCTCCTGAGAAATCCTTAAGACTGGGATATTGGCTGTGATGAGACTGAGAAAGTTTCCTTGGTCTGCCAGTATAGATTTTAATGTAACAGTCCTCCCTGGTGCTTGCTGGGGAGAACCACGTCCTTTCTTCTTCTCTGCTCTGTGGACCTTCTTGCTGGGTGTACAGGTGAAAGAAAGTAGCCATGAGCTTTGAGTGACTGCAAACTACTGTGCTTTTGGGAAGACTTTGAAAAATGGCAGAGATTTGAAAGCTGATATTTTGACTGACTTGAATTGGGTAGAAAACTTGAGAGAATCGAGGCAGCAGTTGTTGGGAGAAGAAAAATGTCACCTGTTATCTCAGCAGACTACTTAAGAGCACTCTGAAGTGAGTCCCCAGAAAGTTCTTACAGAGAGACAAATGGGCAGCTGGGAAGAAATACTGAACTCACCAAAGAAACAACAAACTCTGGATGTTTACCCACACTGGTAAACCAAACAGAAACCATCAGTGTGCTGCTGGGTAAATCTGTGGTGTGCCAGCGTCTTAGGCACAGTGCAGTTCTAATCATACAGGGAAGGTCCAGAGAAAAGTCAGTCTCTGTGATTTCTCTTTGCCATAGAGAAGAGATGACTTATTACAGAAATTGCAGATGTGTTGTATTGTCATGAATGGGAAGGGAATGGGGAGGGATCCCTCACAGTTCCTGTGTTTGCTAAATTGATTCAAAGCAGGCAAGGAGGAGGCACTCTGTCAAGCAGCAGTTACCATGTGAAACTCATTGCCACAGGGTGTTATGGATAGCAGAAGTCTAAACAGATTGAAAAATCGATGAAGGACAGATAAGTTCTTATTAAAAGTGATGGCCTGGATGCAACCTCTGGATCAGGAGATCTTTAACAATTGCACAGGGTGTAAGAAGGGAAAAGACTGCCTGTATTCTGTGTCATCGCTTTTCTCCCTCTCTGCCATCCCTCACTTTTTTTTTTTTTTTTTTTTCTTTTTGGCCCTATTCTGGCTACTGCTAAAGAATAGAGAGATACAGACCTTTGCTCTTAAAACGTGGCTATTTTTATAGTTCAAAACTAGAAAGGAAACCAGCTACCCTGCAGTGCAGGGAACTAGTTTTGCCTTGCAGCCCCCAGGTAATGTAAAGCACACTGAAATTAAGAGAATTAGGAGTCAAATACCTAAAAATGTATGTGTGTTATAAAATGCTTCTGTAGCTGGCATCTTTTTTGAAATTGTGAGTTAACAGGAAGCTGAGCTTGTTAAGGAGGTGTAAGTGACTGCAGTGTTTCCAGTTGCTTTTTGCACTTTCTTCTCCCGGTGCTACAGTCACTGATAATTCACGTAAATTACCTGACTTGAGCGTTTTTAACTCAGTAGCAGTGACACCTTGGGTTGGAAGCTGAGGATGGCTGCCCTCCACAGAAAGGACTGGGGAGCATGAGGAGGGAGAGAGGATGCAGACAGTTGGGAAGGAGGCTGAAGAGAAGATACTAAAATCCCTCATATATGCACAAAAGCAGGAAAGTGTAACACAGAGGAGGGCTTGTAGCCGTGACTGCAGCAGCAACAGTCGGTTGATATTTGGGAGGTGGAAAAATGAGTTTTACATTTCGCTAGACGACTGTACTGTAATACAGCAGTGCCTCCTGGCAGGGAAAGCAATGTAATGTAAAGCAATACCGCGTGGAAGAGCAGTTGGAGAGCTGTCAGAAGCTGAGTAGTTTGGAATGCTTCCACATGAACCTGGGAGCAGCGAGCTCGCTGCAGCGTGGCATTCCCCTGTCCCGAGGAGGACAGCGCCTGCAGCGCAGGCGTCACTCGCCACCTTCCAGCACGGCTCCGCTCTCTGGAGGAGGCTTTTCTAGGCAAATAGCAAGAGTTTCTTTCTTCTCTTGGGAGATTTCTCTTCCAGCTCACAGAGCTCTTGTGAGTTCACATGCCAGGCAGTCCTGGGGCAGATGAGTTTGTACCTGTCCGCTGTCATCACCTGCCACACAGGAGTGCTGCAGGGCACAAGGCTGCCAGAGGGGTAGCGAAGGGCAGGAGCTCTCCAGAGCGGGCTGCTGGGTCTCTGGATCTGATCTGATGGGCTGATCAAGGAAAAAATCATGTTTTTTAGGGTTTGGATTTTTGTGGTGGTTTTTTTTTGTTTTTTTTTTTTTTTTTTTTTTTTTTTTTGTTTTTTTTTTGTGTTTCCAGAGGGCTTTGGTGCAGGGCGTTGGCTTTTAGGCTTTTATTCCAGTTTTCAGATTTTGGACATACTTAGTAATCTTACTTGTGGTTTTTACCTCCCCTCTCTCCTTGCCCCCAGCATTTTCCTTCCCTTCAAGTCCTCTACCTCACTGTGTATATTGCTACTATAAATTGCTTGGTATGAAGGGTCCTGTTTCGTACTTGAAGCCTCTGGATGCTATTAAGTAATTGGTGGAAAAGCTTGTTTAAGTGTCACAACCCTACATTATTTTTTAAATTGCCCTTTGAGGTGGCTGAAATGCTACAGAAAGTTTACTTTCCTTTAATACTGGACAAGGAACTTCATTAGGGGAGCGAAATAGTGTTCTTACTAGACTATTTCCAAGTTACAAGTCATCTTTCTTTTAAAGAAGGGATGTGCAGTTTTATTCCCCCTGGTTGCTTCTCATTCCACATCAGCAAGATGGCTGTTTATAGCAAGAACAAAGAAGGTTTATTGGTTTTATTCCTTCAGTGCATCCGGACTTTCTTTAGTCAAAAATGTGTAAGAACGGAACTTTCTGTGCATCTGCTATCTAGCCACAACTTTTGAAACCAGAAATATTGGTAAATTATCCAGAGAGGTTGTCTCAATGTCCAAGCTGCATACCTGACAGGTGTGCAGCAAGATGTAGGACCAAGGCACCATGTCCAACACAGTGCTACTTTTCCTGCTTTATCATCTCAGCCAGATTACTGGATGATTAACGTGTGGCTATGGGTGAGCTTGAACAGCATCCTCCACCATACAGCTGGCAAAAGGAAAGACTTTGTGTCAGGTTTCCTAAGCTTGACAGGTCTGTGCAAGCAATGAAAGTGTGGATTTTATAAATGGAAGTGCTATCTTGGGAAGGAATAAACAAATAAGGAACTTAGTGCAGAAGTGGTTTGAGAAATATCATGGATTACGAAGGCAAACATGAATTTGGAGGCATGGGAAGGTTCCATGAAAACCTGTTTCTTCTGCACTTTGTTTCTTCTGCACACTGTGTTTGATCAGGTGAAGGTCTGTCTTCTGTTTCTCTGCCATCTTCCTGATAGCAGATTAAGCTTTATCTTGTTATTTTGGCATGTGTATTAAGATTTTCTTGAAAATAAGATTTTTCTCTAATGTAAATTGCTAAACAAAATGTGGACAGATGCAATCACAGCCTCTCAGTACATATGCCAAGAAAAGGGAAGCAGAATGCGTACGGTAGGAAACGGATGCATCATTTCTTGCTTTTGTTGGTTTTAGTAATCTTTGGCAGTTTGTGGGATATTGTACAGAAGTCAAATGCTCTGTAGATGTAACAGCTAAAAGCTACTGAATTGAACAATCTTTTTAATAACTAGGAAGAGAAACTTGAAATTACAATGGCTGCCTAAAGCAATTTTCATAGATCTTAATGAGCTTAGATCTGTCTTTATTTAGGCACTGCTTGTGTTCTGCCAAAGGTTTAAGGAAAGACAGAATGCTCAATTGCAGAAAGTCTGTCCCTGTGCATGAGGAACAAGAGTTTATTCTGACTGATGAAGCTGCCTTTGCAAGGAGACCTTCAGGCCATCTTTGCAGGTTCTTTTTATTTAATCAGTAAAAGATTTCAGTTGAGAAAACAGGGAAAGCTTAAGAAATTCAGGATGCTTGTTCTCCTTTTCTTAGTTGGTGAATAGGAACTAGATCCAATGGGAGGCCAACATCTGGTAGCTCTAGATTTTGAAGGACAAGGCAATGAGAATTCAGTTTTAAATCATCAGCTACAGCTTACTTTTCTTCATAAAAAATTTGTTTTAAATGTTAAACATGTTTGGACTTAAATGCTTAGTATGGTAGATACAAAAATGAAGTTAAAAATTCTCAATGGATCATGACTTTGAATTTTCAGGAATTATGATTCAAATGAGAAAATGTCTAATAAAAGTCCTTGGCTGTTTATTAAAATTATAATAAGAAGAAAAATGTCAGCTGGATAAATACCTGTGAAATGGAATAAATGTTTCAACTGGAGATATTTTCTGCTAACTAGAGCTGCACTAAGACCAAATTAAGAGAAGATTATATTTGGTTGCAAATCAATATTGCTTAGTAGTTACCAGCCACTGATCATCCTTCATGACCTAGAGTGCAAATGTAAAACAAGATTAAAATTGGTAGCTTTCAATTACTTTTATTTAAGTCCACTCACCTCTACCACAGAATACTCTCTGAACAAATAAATAAATAAGTAAAAGCACATTTAGCTGCTGGCATGGCATTGCCCTGGCTTTTCCTGTATTTGCAATGGTTTGATGCACAGATAAAGCAAACTCCCTGTGTGTGTTCATATATGAAGTCTATAATGGAACAGTTGATCTCTTTTTTTTCCCCTCCCCTTCCTCTCTCTCACCTCCATTACCCTCCCCCCAAATGGGGGCAAGTGAATTTTGAGTTTCTTATGTTTTAAATACTTCTCAAAGTATGTAAGACTTAAGATACCTCTGAACATAAGTGCACCTGGCCTCCTATTTTCCTGTATTCTGTATTGTTGATACAAACTGCAAGAGAGCTCTAAAGAGGTTTTTCCTATTTTACTCCTGATCACGTGTTTGGCACTGCAAATTTGAACATTAAAATTAATTATGGCCTTGGAGACAGACAGCCCAACAGTGAAATAGCTTGTAATTTATTTGAACTCTGAAATTCCACTGGTTAAAGTTGTGTAAAACTTTCCAATAGTTTATTTATATATTATTTTAAGAAAAAACACCTTAATTATGAGTCTGGTTGCTCAATAAAGAAAAGAATTGCTATCTAGCTAATCACTGCTATGCTCTAGATCATTAATTTTCTTCTTAATGACAGGATTTTTTCCATTTTCCCCTTTAAAACCTTTAAAATTATATAACAAATGCGCTTGATTTATGGGGACACTCTCTAGGATTTTATGCCCCAAGACAGGCACGTCATGAAATAGCTGGAGGTTGGTGAAGAACCTCAGTTGGATTAAAAGCTTGCAAGTACTGACAGGAGTGGGAGTTGAGCATTTGGACGGAGGCCTGTACCGAGGCGCGTGGACAGCTCTGTTCTCAGCTACTCCCACTTCAAGGAGTTGTTTTGTTTTGCTCCCACCTCGAAATTCAGACTTTCCCTGTGGGAACACACAGCCCTGGGTATGCAGGGGGTTGCTTATAAGAAGGCCTGGTTTTCCTAGAGCGTGAAAAATTTTTGTTTGTGGAAAAATGAAGTGAATGATTGCACTTCTTAACTAAATGTGGGGATTTTAAAAAATGGCTTCTTAAATAATTGCTTCTGCATTAGGTGTGTCACCAAGTGTCAAGGTTCCTGGAAGTGCACATTTTCTATGTGGCACAGTTAAGAACTACAGCTGGGCCTCTGTTTGTCTCTTTGGGGACCTGCTCTGTCAACTTGGTTTCAAGTTGCTTGAGAAGTACAGGACAGTCTGTATTCTAAAATTTCCTGACAAATGTGTGAAGTTCAGAACTCTTACCAGGCTGGCTGCTAACTGGCCAGGAAGTCCCTAACGCTGTGGCTGGCAAAGAAGAAAGAAAACATAAAGATGATAAGTTTTGGTTATGGGAGGCTGTTCAGCATTTAAAATCCTGGTGTCTGAGAACATGGGATGGTTGTGCAACTGATGTTTGCCTGTTAGTGAAGGACCCAGCATAATAAATAGTTGGCTAAAGTAGTAAGAGTTCACATGGCAGTTAATGCTGATTTTTATGGCTATGGACTTGAGGCCTCTTGAAACTGAGAAATGCCAGTAGTAAGGTGTTTGTACGGGTAGATGGATTTGGGGGCCTTTGAGGTCCTGCTCATGTGTTTGAGTATGAAGTATCATGGAATGTCCTGATTCCAGATTTATTTGAAATGGCCAGTGAGATGAAGAGATGGGATATTAAGTATGTAAGAATTTCCCTTTCCTTCCAGTTCATTGAACCTGCTGTTTCACCCAGTCCTTGAAGGGTTATAAAGCAGAAGTGGACTGAAAAAACACTTGAGAAGAACATTTAGCTTTGGCAATGCCTTCATCCCCAACAGATAACTGTGATGTCTGGAGCCAGTTACTGTAGGGATGAGCAGATAAACCTGATGTGTACTGAAACCTGGGAATTGGAATTAATTAAACAATGTAATAATTTATGGATGTGGTAGATTCCTTGTAAGTTGGGCTATTCAACAAGATTGGTCCCTTCATTTTTACTCACATACTCTCTCCTAAAAGCTGTTGCAAGAATTGTTCTTTGGAAAATGAAGGCACTTATGCTGCTAAGGAGGACTGAGAAGGAGTTCCTACAGGGCTCCACCTCTTAGCCCATGTGTGCTGCTCAGCAGCTTCTCACATCTGTCGGTGCTTGGGCTCCCAGATCAGTACTGCAAGATCCCTTTCATGACGGATGGCATGGGGCAGTTCTTCACGCTGAAGAATTCCTTTGAATTGTGATGCAGAGCTATAGCTAAAACCAACTGGCTGTTCCCTTTGTATTATCTGTGCCACTCATGACACAAAAAATGTCACTAATGTGTTTGCTGCCATAAAAATTTTCTTACTATCTCTTTCAGCTGCTTAGACCATGAGCTAGCATGCTCTAAGGTTAGTGATGAATTAGGCTGAAATTGCCAAGGGGTGTCTTTCTGCACTGACTTGAAGATGTATGAGGCTCGCTCTCCTTTGTTCTTCCTTCATCCTGCTTTAGCCACACCTGCATTGTGCCCTGTCAGCATTTTCTGTTTGGGAATGGCTGAGTGGACTTTGCTCTGTTAGCCGTGCATTTTTTTTTTATTTAAAGGAGGTCTCCAGCGTGTCTATTTGGCATAAATTGGTTGAGACTTTGCTGGAAGTAAGCACAGAGGAGGGAAAGAAAAGGATACTTGGTTCCTGCACTCACTGTCTCCCGGCAGTGCCCCTCCTGCTCTGGAGGAGGTCTCTCGTTTGTCCCTGCGCTGGGTCGGCCCTTGGAGCACAAGCGCTCGGAAGCCGCAGTGGCAGGGTCGCTGTCTGTCTGTCTGTCTGTCTGTCTCCGGGATCATGTGGCAAAGAGGCTGTGCCCGCGGCGAGAGCGGCTCCCCCCGTGCGAGGAGTCACAGGACACCGCCGGGGGTAGCTCCAGCTGGTATGCACTGGTACTAATATAATCCCGCAGGACTGTATCCATGAGACACAAGTGTGACATGTGAGGTATTTAAGGAGACACACCTGTTCTAGGCACAGGCCGGGTATTGCATGCCTTGGAAATGGAAGGTTTTGGTGGAGCAGGAAAGACTCACATTGGATCCTCAGGAGGGCTTTGCTTTCTTCTTTCTTCCCCAGTTGCACGTTATTTTATAATTCCCTAATATTAGTCCTGTAGCCTGTAAGCACTGGGCTGCTTCAAAGGTCAGGCTGGTGTTTGCAGGAGAGAACAGCCCCTGGTCTGAGTGATGGTTTGGGTGTAACTGCTCCTAAGAAAGGGCAGAGAATTCGGAGAATGTCATCTATGTGTGGGGTTGGGTTTTTCGGCCCTTTAGATAATTTAGATTTTGTGTTGTGTTTACCAGTATTTTTATTATAAGGCTTCTGTCATGTAATTTAGAGCAGTAAATCACATAAGTCATACCATCTTACAAATTTTGTACATAAATATTTTGTTGCTTTGGTTTGAAATCTGAGTGGATTTCCCTCTCTTCTTATTATCTGCCTCCATTCCAAAAATTACTGTGAAACAGTTACTCTCCATAAGAAGCAAGTAAATGCAAACAAAATCTCATGGTTGTACAGCATAAATAATTAAATTGCTTAGATTTTTATCTTACTTTTTAAAGTTTATCTGAGACTTGTTTGGCAGAAGATATTTTTGTTTTTGCTATTGAAAAGGGGATGTATTGAGATGAAGGAAAGAGAAAGTTGCAGGGTCTGTCATATGACTTGATTCCATCTGTCTGTCATGTCTTTCAAGTAGAATGGAATTTTTCTCTCAAATTCGATGTGTCTTTTTTTGATGTTAATCTCCTACTTTGCCTTAGTCTCATGGCCCTTCTTTCCATGAATTCCTGCTCTTGGTGAGGTGTTAAGTGCTTGTTGGCTTGGGAGAGCTTCCAGGATTGGGGCCAAGGCTTCTCCTACATTTGATCGATTGTTGTTTGGAAATAGTAGCAACTAGGCAGTCTTTCTCTCCCATCTTTAAATTAGATTTTCAGGTAGACATCCAGTATGTAAACTGTTTGCAGAACTAAAGTAATGGCTGGTGGCAATAAGGAGGAGGTTTGTGCTCTAGGACCTGGTTAGTTTGGGCAGGCAGGTATTTTGGGGTGACGGTGGTAATTCTCTTCTGTAACAGCTTTGCACTCTGAGTGTGGTGGTCTGGAATAACCAGTCCCTGAGTGGACAACAGACTCTCCTTCTCAGAAGTTAAGGGTTGTTGGCAGGGGAAAAGATCCTGGAAATGGAGACCCCTCAGCTCCAGCCCCACTGGGCCCATGGGGTCATTGACCCTTATGACAAGGGGGTATAAATATGTATCTTTTTAATCCTAACTTGAAAGAGGACTGCAGCTGTATGCTGGTGTTCAGTTTGACCAGATCCAAACTCTCAAATAGTTTTCCTCCCTTGTGGGCAGACACATTTTTGTACATATGAATTTTAAAATACCTTTGATTATGCTACTGAGAAGCAGAATATCTTGTAGAGGAAAGAATCATCCCCCTGAAGCTGTGGTGCCTCCCAGGCTGGCTTTGGGCCTCTGCAAATCACATTTTGCTGCATAGCCTAAGGTAGACACAGCCTCACTATCCCTGCTACCTGGTAATAATGGGCTCTCCCTCACTTCTGTTCTTACTGGATTCTCCCAAAGTTAATAGATGTGCAATCAAAAACTGAAGATATTTATTCTGGTTGTTTTGGGATTTTCTTTGGTGGGGGGGAGTGGGGGTGGTTTGGTTTAGTGGTGTTTTTTTTGTTCCTTAACTGCACCCTGCAAAATGTCCTGGCTGACTTGTTTCCAAATACTGGCATCTCCAGGGAAGGGGTTATAAATTGCTAATTTAAAGCCTGCAACAGGATAATTAACTAACCAGTTTGATGTAAATGGCTTAATGGGGCTTTACTAGCCCCTTTGAACTTAAAGTAGCACTAAAAAGTAAACTGCAAATACCTTCAAGGAACACAGTGGCATGCTTGAATGTGGGGCTGCTTGGCTGTAAGGAACAAGCCTGCTCGACTTGCCAGGAATCCACTGGCCTGTGTGACAGCAAACGTGTCAAGGGGGTGAGGGCACCAGGCACCCATTGGGGAAGGCTGTGCAACTACTTTGGTTCTCAGGAAGAACACACTGATATATCAGGCTTTCAAACCTGTCCTGCCTGCTTTGGAAAATTCAAATCACAACCTCAGTTTAAATGCAACTGTAATGAATTTCATCAGGATTGAAGGAAAAAAAAAACCCCAACAAACAAACAAACCAAAACAAAAAAACACCAACCAACCAAACAAAAGAACAACAGAAAAGCCAAAACCCTGAGGGGGAGGCAGCCACTAGAGTCCACCCTAATTTTCCTGTAGTTCTATTTGCATTAAGGTCTTTTGGCAAGTCCAGGCAGAAACACTTATTACACTTTATTTCAGAAGACCTCGTTACCCACTGAATCTGCTGAGACAATGTACTGCACCCCTGCTGCAGATTCCAGTTTCTGATGCATTCATGGGACTTTGGGGAGAATCTCCAGACTTTCATTCTTGCTGGGCTGTTACAAAGTTCCAAGGGAGGAAGTCAACAACAATTAATCATCTAGGAACGAAGGTCATTTCAAAGTGGGAGCATCTTGTGTAGCTAGACATTGATCTCACTTCTGACTATGGAAACTGGGATGTTGGAGAGGAGAATTTCAGGCCCAAAGGCCCACAGGAATACTCTCTTGAAGCTCTTCCTGGTCCCAGTGCTGCTCTTCTCTTCTCTTCTCACTGTACATACACCACACAGTGTCAACAATAATTCCAAGAACCTTTTCTTCATTGTTCCTCTGTCTCAGAAGCATCTTTCACCTATTGCCAGCAGCCTTCCTGGATACCAGAGGATGTTTTGGGGGTTGAAGCACAATCCTCAGTTACTGCTGTAACCTCTGACACATAGGATTTGGCTTTACAGCCAGCTTTGTACAGGAGTGTTCTTGATCCTTGGCTGTGTTTTGCTGCTTGCTCTGTAGTGCTGCCCTGAAGACCACTTGGGGCTGTAAGGCTGAGCCAAGCCAGGGCTGATGCAGAAACAGGGCAAGGCATGACCTTTTAGGTGGTGGCTCTGACTTGGATGCCCTAAAACAAGTCATGATGCCTCATCCTCTGTAATGATGGCTCTAATTTTGTGTGGTTTGGTTTGGGATTTTTTTCCACCTGGTAAATAATATATCATTGGCAATGTTAATGCTCGCCTTTAGAAAAGCAGCATAAAAGCAGTGAGATCTGTTGTAGAGGGCCATATGCAGAAGTGCTATATCCTATTTTAAAAGCCATGTCTGCCGGGGGATCCAGCCCTGTGCTCTAATTATTCAGGTGTCTGTTGTATGCAGGGATCAAAATGCTCTGCTGTGGCCCTTAGAAGAGTTAATAACATGGCACTTTGCTCTTACATGCTGACTGAAGCAGTTGGCACCATGGCACTACCTGCTTGCTGTGTGTGGGTTGGGAGCACAGCAGAGGATTAATTTGGGGTTGTGTTGGCAAGGATCTGTCAGCAGAGCTTGCCCAGCTGCCTGTGCTATGCTGGAGCTGTTAATGCTTTACTTTTATAAGCACTAACCTAGAGAACATTTTCAAAAACTCAAAATACTTGCTGTTAGAGAGAGAGACACTTGCAGGCAGAAGAGCTCTGCACACACAGTGTTCATGGCTGGAGCTCCCTTCAAGGAACGCCACAACACCTCAGCCTGCCAGCTTTGCTATCTTGGCATCTGACTGGGAAATGCAAATACTCAATCTTAATCCTTCATTCCCACACGCTGACATGTATCCAAGGGGAACTTCTGTGAATGTTGTTGTTATTTCCATATAACTTCAGCTGCTGCTTTGCTTCCCAGAACCTCCCCACCATGTGTCTCAGTGCAGTGAGGTCTTTTGGATTTGTTTCCCTAGTGGAAGGCAGGCTTTAGTGTGCATGTCCTTATCAGAAATCTGGGCAAGGGAGTTGAGGGCACCCTCGGTGAGTTCACAGGTGACACTAGGCTGGTGGGGGTGGTGATCTGCTGGAGGGCAGGAAGGCTCTGCAGAGGGATCTGGACAGGCTGAGGCCACTTGGGTGAGGTTCAACAAGGTTGAAAGGATGTTGTAGCTAGATGGGGATTGGTCTCTTCTCCCAAGTAACAAGCAATAGGGCAAGAGCAAATGGCCTCAGGTTGCACAAGGGGAGATTTGGGTTAAATATTAGGGAAAATTTCAAGGAAAGGGTCATCAAGCATTGGAACAGGCTGCACAAGGAAATGGTGGAGTTGCTATCCAAAGGATGTGTAGATGCAATGCTTGGGGACACAGTTTAGAGGTGGACTTGGCAGTGATGGGTTAATGGTTGGATTTGATTTTAGGTTCTTCTCTAGACTAAGTTGATTCTATGATTCTGTGTGGAGAAGAGGAACAAACCCTGTGACTGGAGTTTGGGGGGTTGTTTTTATAAGGCTCTCCTCTTTCTAGTCCCCCTCCAACAAACCCTTCCACAGATTTTTAGATTGCTCACTAAATCCTTTAAATAATAAAAAATCTCCCTTCTAATACACATTTTAACAATATTAATTCTAATACACATAAAACCCACTAAACCTGACAACTAACTCTATTTGGTTTGTTAGCTTAAGAATCACAGGGAAAATATAAGTAGAAACCCTAGGCCAGGCGTCTGGACTCTGACTATCACTAGAGAAGGAACAAATGATGTGTAACGGTGTTTTTCTGACCTCTCCTCTGTTTTTAGAAACATGAAAAATTTCATCTGGCTATTGCTAATGTTAGAAAGTTGTGTAAAAATTAGCACATAATGAAGACAAATTTTAAAGTGGTGTCTGCTGCAATTCTTGGGTTTATTCTCTCAATTGCCTCCTGCTTACAGAGCAGCTGAAAAATCCAAGTCCTTTTTCCAACATGTCAAAACCAACTTTTTCAAAGGATTCAGTAGCGGTGCCAAAGCACCTTGCCTATTTGTAAGCAAATGCATAGGGTTGGAACTGTCTCTGCCAGGGCCAGCATTCACACATGCAGCTGGCTCTATTAAATCAATTTGATGAATGACTATATACCTCCTAATTTTTCAACAGGCAAGTTCCTGCTATTTCTTGCCTGCACAAGATTAAACGGGCTTTCACATTACATACCCTGTTATAAGACTGTCTGGAGTAGGTCTGGGTGTGCAATGACTGCTCCTGGAAGGGTCTGGGGATTTGTCAGGCTTCTCACTTGAGGCTGCAGAGAAGGCAGGTGTGTGAAAGCCATGTTAGCATCTGTGAAGGAGGATACCTTGTGATAAGAAGGATGCCACCTATGTGACTTTTATTCTGGCTCTTCAGAGGCGTTGACTTGTTCGGTTTTGGATTTTGAGGTGGTTTTCCTGCTGCTAAAACATATTCTTTGAACTAAGTGCCTGCCAAGAAAATGCCTGGAGAAGGGAATAGATTAATCCAAGGTGGACTGACTTGGTGGGTCAGAGGAAGCTGAATGGCATCAGAACATCCCTATGGCTGGTGAGGCACGAGCCTCAGGATGTGTGTGTTTCCACCTGCACTGTGGTACAACAATGCCACAATTTATTCAACCGTTCTCTGTGACAGAACTGTGTGTGGCTGAATAATGTGCAGCCAGGGGCTGAAAGCAGCTGGATCCTAGATACAGGTGTTTGGGAATGTACATTGCCAAGAAAGAGGCTTTAGTCCAAATATATCCTCACTTAAGAGTACTTTCTGCATCCTTTGGGCGTCTCTTGATGCTGTTAGATCACTAGGCTCTGCTGGAACTGGTAAGGATGGAAGAATTTTACTTTTTCCTTCTACTCTAAGGTGTGGTATCAATGTTTCTTATGGCTGTGAGCAGAAGTTTGTATGTGTATTACTACTTGGGCCAGATTCTGATCCTATTTATGTAGGTATAAAACTGCTGTGTTGTTTCATCTGTGTTAGGGAAGTTCCAACCCCTCTGTCTGTTTTTAGGTTTTGGTTCTGCTTGGTTTTTTTGGTTGGTTTTTTTCTTCCTTTAACTGCTTTCCTTGCTGAGAGGGGAGAACTCCATGGGAAGTGATCCAGAAACTTTTAAAATAACCTTTTAGTGTGGGTTTGGTTTTGGTTTTGGTTTTTTTTTAACTCTTGCTCAAACTTTTAAATATGTGAATTGTCTCTGTGAATTCTGAGTGCCTCTGAAACCTGCCAGCCAAGCCTAAATCTTGCAGGAGGTGTGGCCACATTTGTGTTCTCAGAGCTCTCTGGCACAGACACCTGGTACACCTGTGTCTCCTGCTAGTTTCAGTACTTTCATAACTTCACCCCTCATGCCTGTTTCTCTGGTACCTCCTGTTTTTCCCAAGGTTATCTTCTAAAAATAGAATCTGTTACAGATTTTCACTCCCCCACACCCACCTTGAGGACAATAATTACCAATGAGATGGTTTTAATAATGCTGAAAGAAGGGGGGTGATGCATTCTACTTTGCTCTTTGAGGCATTTTTTTTTCCTGGCAGGGAAAAAAAAGCACAAATTGCTTAGTAATTTCTTTAGGTGACAAATGTGAAGTGAGTAGCTTTTGAAATACTTAAGCTTGAGTAGTTAAACATTTGATAAATCATGGGTTATCTGAAGAATAAAATTATAATGTTTTGGCACCAACAGAATTCTATGCAAAGCTATCAATCTGAATATAAAATCTCCTTATTTCCTTAATTGTTGTTGAACTGGTGGAGATAGCTGTGGTGTCTGTGGCGTTCACCTGTCCAGAAACCAAAGCCATGCTCAACCCAGGCGAACAGAGCTGCTTTGGATGATGCAGTTATCTGTCAGCAGCCAGAAATGAAAACATTCAGAGCATTCATAAGACAGAAAAGACTTCTCTAAAATGAAAAAAAAAAAATTGAATGAAAGCATGTAAGTGTTTGAGTGGAGGATGCTGACTTTACTGTCTTCTAAACTATGCGTGCAGGAGCCCCAGAGCTTATTGTCATATAAACCAAGAGAAATAAAAGGGAAGCTGTCTCTGTAGGCTACACGATGGAACTGGTGAGCAGCTGCTCTGACAGCAGGGCACTCTGTGTGATAATTGCCTACAGATAGAAATGCTGTGTAGGGGAATCATTGTGGGCACACTGTCACAGGCTGGCAAACTAAACTCTTTGGTGGAAGGGTAAGAATCTACTACAGCTCTTTAAAATCATCCTCATTGTGATCACCTCATGATCAGACATTACTTCCTTCATTGTGAGTATAAGCATAGCACATTTCCTAAATGACCTCTTAAAATAAAACCAGACATGAGAGACCAAGTCAGCACAACCAGTGAGTGCGCAGTGCTACTACCCAGGGCCCAGACTGAAATGGGAACAGGGATGGTGCTTCAGATTTTACAGCCACGTCTGTGCTCGACTTTGACAATTACTTATTGCCAGTAATATTGTGCTTTGTAAACTTATACAGTGCTTTATGAAGTAAGACATGTTTCCTATTTTAAAGATCTTTTAATCTGATGGGCTGATAAGGGGTGCAGATTATCCCTTGGATGTTCATAAATAGCATTAGCACTAAGAGTTTTATTAGCACTGGGTCCTTTCAAGCCTGTGGCTCTTTCTTTTTCTTAACAGCACTTCCCTAGTCAGGTGCCAAAATAAGGATTCGTACACCGTGATGTTCCAGGCTGGAATAATGTGGGCATTCTTTGGTTCTTCTTGTAGTGAAAGAGCAAAACCCAAGCAGAATCCCAGCACAGTGGCTGTTGCTCTGCATGGGTTTAGTCCACAGCCTCGCTCGTCTCTCTGAGACTACAGATCTGCAGTTTGGGGGATGGCAGCAGAGAGCAGGCTCGGGAGGCTTGTGTGTGTGTTTGCTTGCGCGTGTTTTAAATAAACAAACAATGCAACAGCAACTTCAACAAATTGTGAGTGGTGCTAATTTGTTATAGTGCTGTCTTGCCTTCTGGCAGTGTTGATTTAGGAGAAGCTGAGCAGACTGGAACGGATGCAGGGAGCTGCCGGTTCTCCCTGCTCTGGGATGTGTATGTGGTTCAGCATAAAATACTTCTAAGGGTCCTGTCCTGAGGAGCTTTCAGATTACAGGGTAAAGCACATACATAGGCTGTCAATCCCCTTTTGAAAACCAAATCTTAGGCAGAAGTACCTTCCCGCCTGCCTTGCTCCACCCCTTCTGCTGTTTTTAAAATGAAGAGAAGTTTTAAGTCTTAATTCATGACAAAAGCCTATAATTTGTGTACTTTGAGCACTGCCAGGAAATCCTTGACCTTGACAAGAATAGTGTGTAGGGAAGGAAAGGAGGAAGATCCTGTGCTTGGGACTGTAGCAAAGTTTTCAACACCCCATGACCTTGCTGGGCTGCCTTTCATAACTGTGCCTGGGGCTGTAATCCCCGAGGCTGAGAAGCTGTCTGTCAGGGAGGGCTGGCCAAATGTGCCCGAGGTATCTGCAGCCCTGGACCACTGCTGTGCAGGGCTGCAGGACAAAGCCAGCAGGATGGCAGTCTTGCTGGAAGAGGTGGATTTTGGAAACGTGGCCTCCCTGCAGACTGTGAGCTGAGTTTAAACAATGCTTGAAGTCTCAAGTGAAAAAGACAGAGGAATAAAACAGTCAAAACAAGAAGGAGGGATTGAGGAAAAGCAGCCAAATAAGTGAAGAATTCCAAAAGTGAGTGAACTCTGCTTTCCCATTAGATCATCCTCAGCTTGGAGAGATTTGGATGCAATACAGGCGGTTTGCAGAACTTTGAGTCTTTGAGCTAGGTCTTCTGCTTTTACAAGCAATAGTGGCTTTCTGGCCTCTTCTCATTTGCCAGGCTAAGATGTGCTGAGACTTCTTGGTGGCTGCAAAGAACTAAATACAAAGGGTTCTGGGTGATCAGTTAAGGATCTGACTTGGAGGGATGTTTGGCAGGCAGTACAGTCTTAATACTGCCTGGACCAACTCTTATAGTGGTTTGCTTGAAAGACTTCACCAAAGTGAGACTTAAAACCAAAGATTTCTTTGCTACAGGACTGAGTATATGGTCAGGTTTTGGGAAAAAGCAAAGAAAAAATGTGGATAAATGCTAAAAGTATTGTATTTAAGGTATCATTTATATTATGAGCTGTTACTGGATCTATAGATATGGATCTATAGATATAGATATGGGTAAAGGGAATTAAATATTTTTTTCTTATTGGAAATAACACAAGACAGCAATGCTTACTTTGTGCTCACTGGTATCTGGCATATGGTGGCAGAGATGACATTTTGGTCCAAGACATGTACTACGCCCCTTGGCATGGAAACTTGGTGTTAACTATTGAAAGCTCATGATATGAGCAGCATTGTGTATCAACATGCTTCTGTGCAGACTGCTTCTCTCTGCAGAAACGTTTGCTGAGTCCACACAAGAAATGAAAATAAACAGGCCAATTGGGAGGATCTTTATCAAACCTGGTCCCATTTTTCCTAGTACTCTGAGGCTTTGTTTGCTCTAACAAACCATGTAACTAAGGAGTCTGAGTCACAGTCACTAGTTCCAGCTGCCTGCCTCATCCCTGTCCCGAAGATCCCTCCCCAGTTGCAGGGACAGTTGAAAGGGTCATGCATTTGCTCCAGTATTACTGCATTTCACAGCCTGCTATCGGCTTGTACCTGTGGTGATTCAGAGCCCTAAAGCAGTGCTGCACCTGGGAGTGTCCTGTAGGACAGTCTTGGTTGGAAGAGGGTCATGATATTCCTCCTTCTCCACCGTGCTGGGTGTGCTGCTGCCCTCAGAGTGATGCTCAGCACGAGGTTGCCATCTCATGCACCTCCTGCCAAGTGGTCTACCTTACTGAAGGACAGGGCCCAAGACTGACACTCTCTAGGATTAACTGGGAGGCAGCAACGATCCTTTACTCATGTCCTAAATTCTTGCATTGTGAAGGGACAACTCTGTACAGGCTCAGAAGTGGCTGGGAAACAGAAATTTTGTATACCAAAGGAGCCTTTGAGCTACTTCATTCAATATGTTGCTGTTATTTTCATGTAATAGGGAGTAAATAAATGAATTAAATGAGACTAGCACTGGTCATTGGAGCTGCCTTTACTACTTGGAATGCAGGTACAACTAAAACTGAGTTTGCTAAGTTGTTGTAGGAAGAGAAGTAGTTGTAGAAATATTCAGCAGAGTCTACTGCTGGTCACTAAGTGGTCACAAGCTTCTGAAGCTTTGTTTAGTGCCACTGCTTTGTTCTTGAAATCAATTGTGCTCTGCAGATATGCAGGAATTTTTAGTGCAGGACTCTGGCTGACAAGATCTGCAATGTCCATGCCTCTCCCCTTCTCCTCCCAGTAGAGGTTTCAGTAGTCCTATGTGTCAGCAGTGACAATAAATGCATAATATAGAAGCACTCTGTTTAGGAGTTGGCAGGAAGCTTCATTTCTGACTGCAGTGAGATGTTCTAACAGTAGGAAACACCTTTGGTTGAAGCAGTTCTCTGCTAAACTGTGCCCTAGAGGGGAATACAACTATGGAGAAGAGCTGTTGCTTCACAGTAGCAAGAAGCAAATTAATGTAATCTGGGTGGGAAAACCCTCGTGTTTGAGCTGCTGTCCAAGAATACCTTTATGCAGCATTCAGCCTGTGTTAAACTGAGAATTGATGGTATTGCTGAGGGTTTTGTAGAGTTGTGATGCGGGCAGATACAGCCAGAGTTCACGTAGCTCTAATGCTGTGCAGAGCTTGATCTTTTGGAGAGGGGGGAGCTCCAGATTCCTGGGGCTCTGGCCCATTGTGCTTCAAGTGTGGTAGTTAACTGTGGGTTGGCCTGTTCATGCCAGCAGTGGTCTGTCCAGACTAGTTCAGCAAATGCTCTTGGCTCAGCACAGCTCAGGTCAGTAGGCAAACAGTTGCTTACATTTCACTTCTTCATTGTATTGACAAGATTTTAAAATCTTCAGCCTACAGCAGTCAAAACAGGGTGATCTGAATACAAAAGACCTACTAGTTCAGTGTGAAAGGGATTTGGTTACAGAGCAGTGGGGATAAGTATGCAGGTAGGAGTGATGGGAACACTGTCCTGGGTCTAAGCCCAGCAGATGTTCAGGAAGAATGAACTATCTCCTTATATTCTGTCCTTTTCACAACAACCCGTTCAATTTCTCAGGCCTGTGTCCTCCTTTATGCTCACTCTCATTCAACATTAAGTATTATAGATATTTTTCATTTGGCCTTTTATCTTTTAAGGTTGATAATCAATAGTATTCTTACTTTTTAAACGTAAGATTTCTATCTCCAGAAACATAGCTGGAGACATGCAGCCATCAATGTAATAAGAGCTATGCACGTTTCACTTCACCATGAGGGTCTAAAAACCTATGTTAAATCCCTGCCAGGCTGCAGGCTTATTTCTGTATTGGTTTTTAGTGGGTTTGGGCTTTTTGTTTGTTTGTTTTCACGGGGCAGCATCACCACTTGTAGAAAGGAACCTGTGCTTAGCGTCTACTCTGAAACTCTTCCATGATAATCCCACTGGAGCTGATTAGAGAAACTCAGTGGGAAGGATATACACTGCAGAGGATACAACCAGCTTGTCAAACCTAGGGTTGCTGTGGTATGTGCCTTTCCCTGACATGGAAAAGATGATGTTGCTTTTTCCTTTGGGCAGGTGAGGGTGGAATTATAGATCTTAAGTTTTGCGACGCTCATACAAGCTGCAGTTCTCCATGAATCAACTTGATCTCCAGTCTCCAAGAATGGAGATTAAATTATTATTATCCGTGAAGCATCATTATAAATAGGAGAGGGTGTCTTCTTCTCCCACCTTGCACCAAAGTATGCAGCCTGACCCAATGCCGTAACATCCCCAGAAGATATTTTCAAAGGCTTGGGGAGTGGGCCAGGGAAAGGGGGACAACACAGCGGATCAGGTTTGAAGAGTGTCTTCTGCTGCCTGTACTGTGTTGGGAATGAGACCGTGAAGCTTTGGCACCAGGCTGTTCTTGTCATAGAGGCATTTCTAAATGGTGATGATATTTCATTGCCTGAATTTCTGGGCAGAAGGAAGCTGGTGCAGACATCCCGAGGTCTGCTGGTTTTGGATACATGTGAACTGGTACCCCTGAAACTCAGTGCTATTGGGAGTCATGAATGTAAATGGCCAGGGGACATCAGTAAGAAACTTGCAGAGTCCTTCTGTTGCGCTTCCGTCACAGTTCACCAGCTGTGGGGAGATGGGTGGAGGGGAGGTTGTTCTAGCAGTTACATATTTAAGGCAGGTGGCTGTTTTAAAATGTACGTTTCAATTTTGATTGCAGTATTTTAATTGCATTTAACAGCGTCCCTGCTGGTTCTCCATTCTGCATCTGTGCAGCCACGTTCTATTGATGGCCTGTTGTGATTTCAATGGAACATCATGGGATGTACCTGGCACGTCGGGCAGCACTGGATGGAGGTGCCTTTAGCCCAATGTACCTGGCATGGTAAGCGGCAACCAAGTGGTTAATCTGCATTCTACTGCTCATAGTTTCAGCTTGTATAGCAAGGTGTTCCTGCTTTGCTGCAGCCTTGCACTGACTGGAAATCACTTTGCTCTCTTGATTTTAGTGCTTTCATGCACACAGGGCCCGTACCCTTTTCACTCATGGAGATTCCCCTTCCCTGGGAAGTTTGCCATGCAGTAGAGAAGGGCCTAGCCATGTCCGGCTCTCCTTGTTATTCTAGAACATGAGAGAAGGGACGGGGAAATCATCTCACTCTTTTTTTTTTCTCTTCTTTTTGGGCCAGGAGCTGGTAGCAGTTGAGCAGGTATTGCCCACATCCCAAATCCCCAAACGTTGCCGCACAGAGGTACCAGACAGGTGCTCATCTCCTTAAGCAAAGCTGTGCCTTTTCTGGG
Source organism: Aegithalos caudatus (assembly GCA_013389925.1). NCBI lineage: Eukaryota > Metazoa > Chordata > Aves > Passeriformes > Aegithalidae > Aegithalos > Aegithalos caudatus. Next base: position 156,661 of record WEIU01014024.1, read on the forward strand.
GGAGTCCTGCAAGAGCTGCCTCAGGGAGCTGTGAGGGCAGTTCTGCCTGGCACTAATTGGAATGTAACAAACTAAACAAGGGCCACTTTCAGTTTGCTGATATGGTATCTGCAAAATGATCCTCCATCCTCCATTTTCCTTCTCTTTTCCATGCCCACACCTGCAAAATACGCTGCACATCCTGCTCTGTCCTGCATGTTTTCTCTCCCTCCCCCAGCTCTGCAGACCTCTGCCCAAGTAACTTCACACGTTGGTCTTGGCTATTTTAAAGTGTTAAGTATTTGTGTGAGAAAAACAAGGGTGCTGCATCCTGTTTTCTGCTTGAGCCTTTTTCACAGAGCTTTTGCTGCTCTACCACCAATGATGAAAATGCATGTTTGTGCCTCAGCTTCTGAATTCTGCTGTCTGACTGCTCGTAGGGGCTGGGGATAGGGAACCATTTGGACTAACACAGTTTCAGCACTTCCCCCCATGCTTCTGCTGTTCTAGAACGTGAATACCTTTAGAAGTCACGGGCTAATGACCTGCCAAGTGCAACTCCTGGGGACAGGTTAGTGGCCCTGAACCACCCACTACACTGACATCTCTGAGGGTCCTGGTTCTGTTGGAATGTGGGGAAAGGAAGAGCAGATGAGCCAGTGAAGAACAGGAAAGCTCTCTTCCCAGTGGGGTTGTTAAATGCTCCAAAAAAAGTTGGTTCATCTGAAACTGAAGGGTGCAGAAGTCGTCTGTTTCAGTTTCACTCAGTTCCAGTAGCAGCTGGACACAGCATTTTTAATGACATAAATTGATGGGAGAGAGCAATGTAGGAAACAGTGGATTTAATTTTGTCTTCTTCTACTCCATGGTCACAGCTGCAGTGCAGCTCAACTGCTTGGGAAGGTGGAGAAATAAGTAAGCAGGCCACTGTCTTTTCCTGGGTCTATTATAACATGCACAATAGGCTGACGTTTTAACAGCATCTAATTTGATACATCACATCTAATCTGTTTGTTGGTTTTTATCTGCAGTACTGTTAGCTCACTGTTCAGGTGCTCGGTGTCTAGCCTTCTCATCCAGCTACAAATCCTCTACGTGAAATGAGTGATTCCTTAGATCTGTTTTTGATTGATTCTTTGCTTCACTGGTGTTGCTTCTTAAAAGGTAAACAATATTCATGTGCTGCAATCTATAACTCAGAGATGAAATCAAATAGCATCTCCTGCCAGAGGTTGCTAAGATAACGCATTTAGCATTCATTCAGTAATTACTTTTAGGAAGAGATTTAGTGATATTAAAGAGAATCTAACCTGTAATGAATATGTAGATTTTATACTGTTGAAAGGGGTTGAAGGGATTTCTCTTCTCCTCTGTTTAGCAATTTCATTTTCTGTGATGTGCAGAGTCTTTGTGCAAACTGAGAGCAAATGAAGTTTTTCCTGCTGTCTAGTGAGAGCAGCACAGCTCCAGGAGCAGCCTGTGTGCTGTGCACAACCTTGCTGCCCACGGGGTCACACTGTGCCCCAGGCTGGGCACTGCAGCTCACAGCTACCCAGCTCCTGAGGCAATATTGCTTATTAAGGTGCTGTTGGCTCTTAGCTTGCAAAGCTTTGTTTGATGTGTGGCATCTGCTTGCAGCATTACTGTATTCTGTGATTTGTGCCCTGTACTTCTCATGTCTTTGCATGTGCTGTGTCTCAGTGTCATAGATATGGTGGAGGTAGTGGAGAGCCTTAGTCTTGTTTCATTCTCTCCTTGCATGGGAGTGTTTGAGCAGGTTCACTGCTCTGAAAAAAGTGTGTCTTGAATATGAAGTAACCAGCCTGAATCTGGGAAAAGACCATCACTGCTGCTATTTGTCCACAGCCTTCTGTAATCCTCTTTTAAATGCAAAGGGGGGAAATTCTACACACCACATTCAATGTTTAAAGACTCTGGCCCCAGTGAGAAATCTATGTCTTCTTGAGGTCTAGGGGTTGGGGTTTTTACTAGAAATGCATCTGAGCCTTTTCTGAACCAGGGCTCCTCTGAACTGGGAGCATGTTTTTTCAGATTTTTTTTTTTTGCTTTCAAAAAACAGAAAAGGAAGAGTTATTAAAAATGATACTGAAATACAAGAAGTGTAAGCCTACCATGATTTTTTAGGGCTTTGGGGTGTTGTGGTGACGTTATTCAAATGTTCTTGTTTGTTAAGTGATACTCTCTGCAAACTAATGAATAGCAAGGCCTTTCTAAGGCTGCACCTGCCATTTGTTAGGGCAGATAACTTTTAGACAGGATTTAAACTCACGCTTGTCCTTGGTCCCATGCTTTCAGCTAGAAGTGAGATGCCGTAAGGAATGCCCTAAGTTGAGGAATAATGCCTGCTTCTCTTTTGCTAACAACTTTTCCAGCACACCTTTCTTCCTTTACCTCTGAAATGCATCATTGTCAAAGAAGGGTTTGTAACTGGTCCTCTGGAAAATATCTGGACTGGATTTATTTTTGTTGAGGACTGCACAAGACACACAAGGCAGGTTGCTATAAGGCTTTTGTCAACAAAGGGATGTCAGCCAAAGGAGAGTTCTCTGAGCCATACCCCTGTCCTGGTCAAAGCCCTTGGTGGGCAATTCTGACAGCATTTTAAACACAGCGCTCTAAGCTTGGTTGAAGGTTTTGCTGCTTTGATTCATTACATTCACATTTGGGGTTGTTAAATCCACATTAGACATCAGCTAACAAATTCAAATTTGATAGGCAGGGTTATACTGCCTACACCTAACCATTGCTGTTAAAAACTACTGAAGGTAATAGCCCACCTTATACATATGTCCTATTGAACATGAACAGTTCTGTAAAATTTGACATGTGAGATAAATAGAGGTAATTTAAACAACTTGTACTATGCTAGTTTTTATGCTGCAAAGCATATTGAAGTTTAATAATAATATCTTTCTCTTGAAAGTCAGTAGGAGAATTAGAATTCTATCTCTGTATTCAGGGCTTTCTCTGCAAGCTCATTACCTTATTTCAATATCATTTAAGGCAAAAAGAAAAAAAAAGTAAAGCAAAAAAAAGCAAAACGCTAAAAAAAATCAGTATTAATAGCTGTTGCAAGCCTTAAGGCTTGGACAACACATATACAGCAATTTCTAGACCTCTGCTTTCAGTGCCACACCAATGGGAAACAAGCCCACTTTTACTTCAGTAACATCTTATTATTATTACTACTACTAGTACCATTTTGTTTAGGCAGAAAATATTGGCTATACTGTTTTCCTTCCTTTCCCACATTTGTCCTTTATGGAACACTTAAAAATCATACCCAGGGATTTTGTGGTTACATGCATGGAAAAACACCATTCTGTTTGTAGTGAAAGTGTAGTGCTAGACTGTTTCTTGCTGTCTTGAGCAGGATGCATTTCCATAGAGAGATGCTGTTAAGTTGCAAGCCATGTTTTTGTCCTTCCCTATCAATGTATCTCAGTGACCCAGAAGTAAGGGCTCTTACTGGCCTGGCTAGATAAAAGTGGGTATTTTGTGCCTCTGTGCTGCTGCTTCTTCCCCTTAATCAGCAATTCTGGAAGCAAGCCACTAGAACCAGACATACTGCCTCTGTGCTGCAACTCTGATGTGACTAATTACATCAAAACTTGATTTTAAAGTGCTCAACACTGCTCAGTGGAGGTAGCCCCTGTCCCGTCACATTTTTCTGATTCTGCAGGGTGGGTTTCTATTACAGAAACAAGATAGGTGGAACTAGCACCATGGCAAGCCTGTACTTCCTCCTTTTGGCTGCCACCCTTTCTAAAGCCACTGAACTCTGGAAATAGCATCCATGAGCACAAAGACACTGCAGTGAATCCACCATCTTCTTGGGTTGTCATCCATCGCCAAAACAAAATCAAACAGAAAAGTAGAGCAGCCTTTTTAGCTGTAGGTCAGGGATGATGATCCAGAGGGCTCTGTGTGGATGCTAAATTAGGTGTTGCTGCACTGCAGATCCCCCCAAAAATTCCACCAAAAGCATAAGCAAGTACCAGGCTGACCAGCAAAACTAGTGAAGAGCTGTGTCCTGTGGAAGAACAGAGGCACCGCTTGGCAGATCTGTTGGGAAAAGTACCAGGGTAGTCAAGTGACAATGCTGGAGGAAATACTGCATTTGTTTACTTTTTTGGTAGCTTTATTTGAAGAAAATCTTCTGTTGTGCAGAAATGGATGATGTAAATTTACCACCTCTCTACCAAAAGAAATCTTCCTATTTATCACCAGGTAGTAAGAATCAGGGGGATTTGAGGGAAGCAATTTTTCATGCTAACAGCACCACTCCTTATTTCTTTTTGTTGTGTGCCTATATTTGGCACAGAGGGAACATAGTGCAGTCTAATGCTTCATCATTTGAACTCTGCTGGGACAGAGTGTGGTAGTGGGACTCACAAAATAAAATAACTGATGATTATTTTAAGAGAAAACTTAAGCGCTTAATTTCTCTGTATTTATGGCTTGCTTCTCCTTTAATAAGAGAAATATTTCAGTAATATGATGAACTGGGAAATGAAGAAAGAAAGTAGAGGGCTAAATGGTGGTTGTTGTAAATTTGGTATTTAATTCCTACTTTTGAACCTCAGAAACTATTTTAAATCAACTTTAACGGATAAATGCAAGTAATAGTTGGCATTTGAAAAACAAACACACAAAAAAAACCAACAAAAAACCAACAAAGAAAAATAAATTAAAATTGATCTTGGATTCCCAAATGCAGCCCGACATTGAATTCTGGGTTTTATAGATTGTAATAGCTACCAAATGTGCAACTGCAGTTAGTTCTGACACATCTCAAACTGGGTGTCTCCTACAGTCCATACTACTGGGAAGGCCAATATAAACATCTAAACTAAAATACATCATGACTACTGTTTGTGAAATGCATGAACTATATGCAGGTAACCACAGTTTTCCTCTCTTCACAGTACTTCAGGACAGAGAAATGGTGACTTGAGATATGTTATTTGACTCTATTATTTTAAACAAAATTCTTTCAAAATTAAAGAACAAAATTAACTTGAAGAAAATGTTTCAGAATTATGAAGACATGTAGTGACATTTAGCTAGCTCAGCATCCCAAATTTCAGCCAGTTGAGGGTTGATTCTAACCCTACATGTCAATGGATGGGGATATGGAGGGGAGTGGTTTTTCAAGCAGCTTTTCATGCTCTTAAGGAGACTTCCCATTCACACCTCAGTGTGGCTAATTCCATCTTCAATGGATTTAGTTGCTACATGTCATTTTCCCAACCCCAGAGCAGCTGGGTGTTACAAGATTTCAACATGTAACAGCCAAGAAACAAACTACATGTTAAAGCAGGGAAGCTGCAGCTTATGCTAATTATTTTTCATGCTCAGATATGCAAATGACAGTGAAGTAGATGCTTCTCTTTCCTTCCTCTTTTTCTCGCTTCTCATCATCCCTTCAAGTCTGTGTCAGAAGAACACAGCTTTCCCCTGTACCTAACTATTGTTTTCATGCTGGTATCTTTTGAATAGTGATTCCAGCCAATGACAATTGCTTCTGTAAAAAGATAATTACAAATCTGATTTTTGAAAGACTTAAGTCTTAGCAGAGAAATATTTCTCTCTGAATTCCCAGCAGGATCACAGCTTCCAGGTCTCAATGTACTCAGATCTCCCTAGTCAGTGTCAGACTGCACTGTGTTAAACCAGTCTATTAAATGTAACCTGTTCTAGTGGAAACAGCAAACTCACACCTCTCATCCTCCTGTTTTGTAGGTGGTAAGGTTGAAGGTGAGAGGAAGAGAAGGTGGAGATGGAACTGCCAAATCATGCCAAACAACTGCTACTGCAGCTGAACCAGCAACGAGCCAAAGGTTTCCTCTGTGATGTGATCATTGTGGTAGAAAATGCCCTGTTTCGTGCCCATAAGAACATCCTGGCAGCCAGCAGCATGTATTTCAAATCCCTTGTCCTGCATGACAACCTGATAAACTTAGACACCGACATGGTGAACCCCACCGTGTTCCGGCAGGTCTTGGACTTTATTTATACTGGTAAGCTCTTGACAACCGACCAGCCTGGTGAACAGAACTTTAATGCTCTCCTCACCGCAGCAAGCTACCTCCAACTGCACGACCTGGCAGCTCTCTGCAGAAAGAAGCTGAAGCGGAACGGCAAGTCCTTCGCTGGCAAGGCCGGTGGCCTTGGTGTTGGGAGATCTGCCAGGAGTCAGAGACTTTCCACTGCTTCAGTCATCCAAGCTCGCTATTCAGGGTCAAATGAGGGGTTGAAGGGCTCGCACTCAAAGGAGCTGTCAAAGGGAAAGCTCTCTGATGACGAGGTCTTCATCAGCAGCTCCAACCAAGAGAACTGTCACTCCTTAAGCAGGGGAACCAGCAAGAACGGCGGTGGGAGCAGCAGTGCGAACGGGAGCACCGGTGACCAGGAGCTAGGCCTCGACCTGTCCAAAAAAAGCCCCTCGCTCCCTGTCGCAGCCTCCCACGATGACACGCAGCACAGCGAAAGCCAGCACGGCTCTCCCCAATCTGCCTCAGCCCCTGCAGCCAACAGTGCCTCATCGTTCGACGAGTCTGGCGTCGGAGCCCCCCACAGCATGGCGGACAGCAGCGACCCCATGGAGATGGATCTGAGCGAGGAGTGCCACCACTCACTGACAGAGAGCAGCCAGCGCAAGGGCCTCCGGCACTCGTCCCGCAAGAAGGAGTGGATCAAGAAAGACAACGCCTTTGACCGAAAGGAAGGGAGCAAAGACAGGGACGAGGGTGAAGGGCTGCCCAACGGTATCCTGCTGGGGCCCTTGTCCAAGTCTGTGGAGAGGAGTCTGGCCGGGGCCTACGGGGCAGACCTGCCCTACCCATGTAAGGAGGAGGTGGAAAACGGTAAGGAGAACAGCGACGACAGCGGCCAGAGCGAGAGCGAGAGCGGCGGCCACACCAGTGCCAACTATGTCTACCGGCAGGAGGGGTTTGAGCCGGTGGCCTACGGTGACAACCTGTATGTCTGTATCCCCTGTGGCAAAGGCTTCCCGAGCTCTGAGCAGCTCAATGCCCATGTGGAAACGCACACCGAGGAAGACCTTTACATCAAGGAGGAAGGCACATACGGCAGCAAGGATGAAGCTGAGGATTTGTCCAACCCCAATCAGTCCTATGCTGCAGAGTCCCGGCCCTTCAAGTGTTCAGTGTGTGAGAAGAGCTACAAGGATCCAGCCACGCTGCGGCAGCACGAGAAGACTCACTGGCTGACGCGGCCCTTCCCTTGCAACATCTGCGGCAAGATGTTCACGCAGCGGGGCACCATGACACGGCACATGCGCAGCCACTTGGGGCTCAAGCCCTTTGCTTGCGAGGAATGTGGGATGCGCTTTACCCGGCAGTACCGACTAACAGAGCATATGCGTGTCCACTCAGGAGAAAAACCTTACGAATGTCAACTGTGTGGTGGGAAATTCACCCAGCAGCGCAATCTGATCAGCCACCTGCGAATGCATACCTCTCCCACATAAGCCAAAGACTCCAGAATGAGCTTCAAGCCCATCCGCAGTGATTTACCTTTCTGTAGACTTGCTGCTTAAAAAAAAAAGAAAAAAGAAAAAAAAAAAGAAAAAAGGGGGCAACTTCCCATACTCTGTTCAGTCATGAGAGGCCTAAACAAATGTAGCTTTAACATTTAAAAAAAAAGTTCCTTTTTTTTTCCTTTTATAAAAAAAGGAAAGGTCCACAGCCAAGCTGATGCATTTAGTCCCAGTCTCCCTTCAAATTTTGATGACCTGGCAAGAAATACCTCTTCATTTTGCACACATCGACTTCATTGCCATATTGCTTATCTGGAGCAGGTAGGGGGACTTGGGGAACTTTCAGCCTCTGCTGGCTCCCCCCCTCCCTCCCTCATTATGTGTTCCTGTCACTGTACTCACCTCCTCTCTTCAAACCAAACTCAGTAGGGGTATTTCTTGCCATTAACAAGGAAACAGAGTACACCTTTTCAGTGGCCTAAGTAGCTGTGAAATAACAGCATTCTCAAGTGCAGAAGCTGTGTCTGTGGACCATCTCACAGGGTTGGCAGCCCCTCCAGAGACTGTGGGAAAGCCACAGCAGTAGTGGCTGCCCCTGTTCCCTGGGCTGGCGATGGTGGGAGGAGCAGCTCCCGGGGCTGCACCAGCCCCAGTACTTCCCTTAAAGAAATGGCAAAGCCTCCCTTACCATCCCTCCCCATTTTGGTTTTGATCTTTGTCCTTGGCACACATAACCACGTGCCACCTTCTCCCATAAAACACGCAAACCTCTTTTGCCTTACCCATGACTGAACAGGGACTGGATGCCCTGGGAATTTCTTTCAGTGAGCAGGGGGTCGTCTTTACTTTTCTAGTAGTTTCGTATGAATATTCTTTGCTTAGAGGTACTTGTTTTATTAAAGGAAAAAACCATTGTAACGTTTATGTGAATGTTTGAACTGGAAGGTCTGAGGTTAATTCTAGGGTGGGTGGGNAGGTACTTTTTTATTATTTTTTTATTTTATTTTTTGTGTGTGTGTATGTTTTTAGCTTTCCTCCCTCACTAAAGAGCAAGTCTGTGTGGACAGACTTGTTACCTTTGCTACCTCTTGAATTCATGAGAACAATAAGATGGTTAGTGAAAGATTAGGCATTTTTTTTCTTTTATTGTAAGTAATTAAATGTATAAAAGTAGAAGCTAAATTAAAGTTAAGGGATTTTTACCACCCCGTCCTTCCATCAAAAGTCAACTAGAGAAATGTTAAAGCAAAGCTTGGCCAAAGACAAAGGAAAAAATACACTGAGCTAGAGGCTGTGCTGGCTGCTCGGACTGGCTCAATTCGCAGTCTCTCGGCTGTCTGTAGTCACTTTTAGATAAAAGCAGAAAATTCCTCTGAGCTTTTTGGGCCCTTTCCAGCTTTGTTTATTGAGTCTGGATACTATGGGGAGGGGAAAATGTCCCCCTCATCTTCCACTCCCCCAGCACATCTGGGTCAGTCTGTAAACACCTGGCAGGACAGAGGGTGAGGGCATAGCAGCCTATAATTTACTAGAATCCAGAGTGCAATAAGGTGGGGGAGAGGAGGAGAAAGCAAACCAAAGTGTTTCATATCCTCCCTTTTAGACAATTTAACACACGCACAAAAAAAAAAAAAAAAAAGAAAAATGAAAAGAAAAAGAAACAAAATGTTCTTGCAACATCTGCCTAAGACATCACAGCCAACAGCTGCTATTGGTTTAGGAGAGAAGACAGAGAACTTTGCCCACCAATTCTTGGCCCCCTTGACTTTGTTGGCGTGACCTTGTGGAAAGCTATGGCTTATTTCAAGCCTCCCGTGACTGTGGTGGTAAAAATTCACAGCCAGTAGAATCATCCCTTCTGAAACGACTAAGGTTTACACTTGCAGTTTTTCATTTGTTGGTTTTTGGTGTTTTGGTTTTGTTTTTTTTCACTCAAACCAGTATAGTCTCTATGCGTAAGTTTTACCAAACCTCACGTTTTGTCTTTTTTAAAAAAAAAAAAACAAAACAAACAATTTTTCAAGTTTTGACCAAAAAAGAAAAAAAAAAAAAAAAAAGAAACAAGTGAGCATGTTTGACTAAAACAAAGAAATATAAGCTTCATTTTCTATTGGGGTTTTTTTGCCTTTTTTTTTTTTTTTCTTTTGTTTTGTTTTGGTTTCTTGTTTTGTTTCGTTTTCTTTTAAGGTAGACTAGTCCATGAGAAGTTTTTGGGTCAATTGAACTGAGGAAACTGGAATCCAGGCTCCAAGCAATAGACAACCCAAAGGCGCTGAGCCTTGGCCTGGTGTCACGTTACAGGGAACACTCGCCCCTCTCCACCGCTCCCGTGTGCTTCTCCCGGTGCCATTGTCCGCTTGCTCCCGGACGCCTGCGAGCCCTGGAGCGCGGGAAGGGTGCATGGACTTTTGGTTTTGTCTAATTGTGCTGAGACGCGCTGTTTTCTTTTCGGGGGTTAAGTGGGCTTTAAGCGTCTTTAGCACTTCCACATTTTAAAATATTTATTGAATTATTTTCTCCTTGATTCCTTGTTAAACCCCCCCCTGAGAATATCCCCAAAATAGTCTTTGGGGAGGACAGGGCAGGCCTGCCATCTACCTTCTTCTCATAGTTAATCTGAGCAGAGCCCAGGGACAGCTGTGCAAGATGAGTTCCTCGGCACTTTCACCCTGCCGTTACCCCCCTCCAGCCACCCAAGGCAGAGCTGACCCCGCTCCGGCTCCCCTTGGAGCCGCCCGGCCAAGGACCCACTTCCAGAGCAGGGTTTAGCTCTCTTTAGCGAGGGGTCTTGGGATGAGCCCTGTCCGTGCTGCGAGGTTTGGATGCGGCTCTGCCCCATCCCCTCTGCCTTTGCTGGGGCTGGGGACGGGGGCTGGAGCTGCCAGGAGCCACCTTGGGCCAGCGGCTCTCGCCCAAGCACGAGGCAGCAGCGGCAGGAGCTCCTCAGCAGGCAGAGCCCTGCTCCCCCTCTCTTAATTCCATTTTCACATGTGTGTGGGTGATGTAGCTTCTCCCCCTGCCCCAGGCCCCCTCTTCATTTGTTTCTTAAGCCTTGAGAATTACGTTGAACTTTCAGGACCCAATGCTATTTTTTAAAAACTATTTTTTGGAGCATCATTTTTTTTTTTCCTAATCCCCTCCCCAGCACTTAAACAGTACGACATAAAGTCTGTGTACAGCAAGAGTATTGTACAAAAGGAAAATTATGTTCTTTTTTCATATAGCTGTGTAAAGTTGTGTTCCATAAACTGAGTATAAACAACATTTTCCAAATTGTAACAGTAATAATGAATAACTAATAATACTCAAAACTTCAGGGACTGTTTCAGGCCTGCTTGGGGCCTAAACACTCAACTGCATTTGTACGACATAGTATTGTATCAACATTTTTCTGTATTTTAATGAGAAAGCAAAACACTAGTTTCATATTTAAGATTTTAAGAGTTTTAGGGTGGGGGGGGAGGGAGTTGCATTTTTTTTTATTTTATTTTGAATTTTTTTTAATACACAAAGAGCCTCAAGAGGAATAAAACAATTTAAAAGGAAAGAAAAAAAAAAAAAAAAAAAAAAAAAAAAAACCACAAAAAAAAAAAAAAAAAAAAAAAAAAGCCCAGGCANAAAAAAAAAAAAGAGGCCAGGCAGCTTAAGTATATGCTTTAGTCACTTAGTTCCAGAATGTTTTCGGAATAACAGGAAAAAAAAAGATAAAATAGCAAAAGTTGTATAAAAGAATAAAGAAGCTCATACCCAAATTCACAAAACTATTTTTTAAACCAAAGCACATTTGAATGAGTATGGAACCTCACTTGGCTCAGAAAAGTACTAATATATTTATCTCATTGTTTACATAAACTTTTACAGTTTCAGACCTCAACAGATCTAGGGGCCAGTCAAAATTAATCTTTGCTTTTTCCATTGGTTTGTCTCTGAAGACTATGTAGTGTTCCTCATCTTGGGAGGGGGGATCTGTGTCCCAGCCTGCATTCCAGCACTGCTCGGGGAGGGTGTGGAGAGGGTGGGCAATTAGAAATATGGCATGTAGAATTTTTTTTTCTTCAATCCATGAGAGATGTTTCTGGGAGTGAGACCCAGGCATTCCTCTTCCTCAGAGAAGGAATAGTCTGAGGGAAGCAAGAGGGCAAAGGGAGATGCAAGAAGCTCTAGAAACAAAAGAGGATGTTAGATGTTGGGAGCTGCTGTACCCAGCACATCTCCTTAACTTTAGCCATGGGGAGTTGAGCTGTTTTCCAGTCCTTTACTGCAAAACTTCCAAAAACAAATTCCTGGCAAAAAAACCCCACAAAAACCCAAAGGCCCAGCTCTGTGCACTTGGGGGTGTTAGCAGGAGCCACAAAAATCACAGAAGACACCAAAGAGCTCTTGACACTCAGCTTCTGTGAGGCTTTGCACAGCCCTGCCCGGGGCACCGAGCGGCCTCGTCCGGCGCGAGCTGCGCCCTCCGGGCCTCTGAGCCCCCGTAATGGAACCGCTGGATTGATTCACTCCACACCTCAGTCCTGCACAAAGAGCCCAACCAAAACTCCTAAGGCTGCCCAGGTGGAAACCTAAGCCCATCTGCATGGTAGAACAGTTTAAAGATGACCAATGAGGATGGTTTGCTAAAATACCGCTGAAGCCAAAAATAGAAAGGTTTAAGAAAGCTCCCTATCATTAGTCTTGACCCTTTGTAGCTTTTACCTTCTACACCAAAGCCACCTCAAACATTTGAGGGGGGGCTGATGGAAAACGAAATATTAATTTTGCCTGGTCTTAATATCTAACAAAGATGGTGCAAACACTATTTGACAGTGTTGTTTTTGTATCAATATGTATGTGCAGTAATGAATGTATTTATTTCTCAGATTCTGTATGCACAGTTTTGCAATGTAATTCAGAAAGTTGCAAACACAAAGATGTGTCCGCAGGGTCTTCTCTACAGGATTTCAAAAAAAAAAGAAAAAAATATATTAAAAAAAAAAAAGAAAAAAAAAAAGAAAAAAGGAATCTCAGAGACTCAGCATAGCCATAAACCATAACCTGTGAAGACAATACAAAGACTGGACTTTTGTAGCTTTGCATAGAAGAGGAATTTATGTTTTGCTGTATTTAAATGTTTCAATTTACAGTGTCGCTCTTTTAAGATTCCTGTTTTGGTTTTTGTTTTTGTTTTCCTCTCTCTCTTGTGCGTGGAAAGCACTGTTTTCCAGCAGTGCAGGTTCAAAGTCTGGGTTAGCAGTATTTTACCATGTTGCTTCAGTTCTGAAAAGCAGGAATATGGGTCTTGACCAGAGAAACATCCAGTGCACTTAGTGAAACAAAATTAAATCTGAGGTGACTGCTGGCAAAATCCACAGAAGGTAAAAGTCACTTGAGGAATAGTTGTGTGCTTCTGATTGCAGCTTGTGACTGTGACAAGTCTGTTGTCCTGCCTGAAGGACAGGATGTAGCTTCTTTTTAAAGTCCCTCTCATCCCTCACTTACTGTTTACTGTGATAGCAATAAGGATCTCAGAAGTGGGGAGGCGAGGCCTAGGATGGGCAGAGGAAGCTCCGTGCCAAACCCCACAGCCTCTGTGCCATCTCATGGTGGGCCTTGCCAACGGTACTGAAGCATCAGGCTGGCCACAGCACAGGGGCTCGAGCCCCCTGGGAAAAGCTGGGCTTTACAAAGCCTCTTGTTCCAGTATTGGAGTCAGCACCTACTACAGCCTTACAAATTAGCATGAAGAAAGGATGTTTGCTGATTTCTGGATCTTTGCCAAATTCTGAAACCTTTCCAATCAGCAGTGCTGGAGTTAAGGGAAAAGCAAATAAAAAAAACAAAGAGACAAAACCTCCCTACATTTTAAGCGGGTTTAAGAGGCTCTAGGTAGCAAACATCGAGCTGTCCCCAGACAGCAGAAATGCTCATCATTGAGATGGCACGTTTGGACAAACCTTAGTTTAAGCAAGAATTTAAAATCTAAGTGAACCCAGAGCTGTAATTCTGGAATAATTAAAGAGACTTTTGCCATTTTTTTCTTAGCTTTTGTTTAAATAATTACTTTCTCAACATCAGTAAAGTCTCTCCATTTACTGTAAAATCCTTTCTTTTCATAAGCTTATTCTTGCACTCCAGAACTGGCCATATTCTTGAAAAAGAAAACTTAGGGTTACTTTCAACAGTTGAAAGTAGCCTTTTGCAGTGTTTTAAGTCCCATGGTACTTTATGGTCCTGATTTTAGTACAGGAGAAAAGCAGGCAAAAGGAAATTCTGTTTCACAGCCCCTTTCCACTCCTCGTATTTTGCATTTTTTCAGAATAGGGTAAGAAACTTCACCTTTGATTATTTCCTGTTAGACTCACTAAATTTGCTGCTTTCCTTGCAAAGGAAAATATTTGGGAACCCTTGTGAGGCAGTTCCAGCTCTGCTATAAGGTTCCTAGCTGGTCCTCCAAGTCAGGAAGACTCCTTTGTTTCAGCCCTGGTTCATCTTTCTGCCACATCAAAACTGCTGCTTATTCTGCTTCCCTTGTTTTAACTAACAACTCAAAGATCCTGAAACATAAGTTTAGAGATAGAAATGCATTTTTGTTCCATTGTCTCCTATTGCCACCATCCTCTTTCCTTCCTTCCCCAATTTTCTTAAGCATTTTGAAGGCCAGTGTTAAACACAGGGATCAGGGGATCAGTGGTTTTGGAAGAGAGCAGCCCCTGTGGCGTGTGGGGCAGGTCCAAAGCACCACACTTGATGTGGCATTTGCTGGCAGTTAGGGACCCACTTCATAGGGCTGCTTTCCCTGAGGAGTGGGACTGGTTTAAACTTCCTCTGTCACAAGTTAGCAATTGAAGCACTCCCAGCACAGCTGTTCCTCTGACCTTCCACAGGACTTTTGACTGGCTGGGGATAACTTTTCTATGAGGAGAGGATCTTGTTCTGGCTGGCTGGATATTTTTCCCCATTTTATTTTAATATTTTAGATACAACTGAAAAAGGGATGTTGCATCACCCCTTTTGGTTTTTGTTTGGGTTTTTTTTTCATTTTAAGCCTTAACTATCAGTCAGTCTGGAAGCCCTGGATGTTTCCTGGGGAGGGGGAAAGGAGGGAAGGTCAAGGGAAAGGCCAACATTCCTGCTGCAATGTTCTGTTCATTTCCTTCAAGAGCTTGAATTCAGGTCAGAGCCACAATAGTTGTGGCTTCAACTCAAGTGTCATATAAAAAAATACAGAAATTATAATATGATCTCAGCATTCAGAAATTTGCAGTCTTAATGTACAGTGATGAGAAACTGTTATTTTATGATCTTTTCATTAAAAGCTTGATTGAAAAATTACCTCTCTTGCTCTGGAGTTCATCTTGTTCCTGTAGCTGACTCTCTCCATGTTTTCTCTTCATTTATTCTTGCCCAGGGATCTGAACCAGCTACTTCACAAAGAGATCCCCCCACCAACACAGCTTAAAAAAGGCACTCAAGCTCACATTTTACACACCTTTGCACTGGGGTGATAAGCCAAACTGATGCTTGTTAGAATGTGAGAAAGGATGAATGGTGTGGGCCAGGCAGGCGTACAGAAAAGGGGCAGGCAGTGGATGATGGACCAATCATAATTTCACTTCTTTTGTCATGACCCTGAGCAAGATGAGGCTGATTTTGAAAAGTTACCCCTGTTTTGTCCTGACCACGGTCTGAAAGCAGTGTTTGCCAGAGACAGTAGATAGTAAGTGGACCTGCCAATTCATAAATCCCTCCAGACCATTTGGGCTCTAAGTGTAACTATGGGGAGTAGCGAGGAAGCTGAGGGAGAAAAGTTTCCTAAAAGAAATTATATTTCTCCACCTACCTACGGTGCAGATAAGAGAGGCAAATGCTTCCAGGGAAGATGAATGTAATTGATGACAAAAGCACCCACTGCAGATTACAACCCCTCCAGTGTTACAATTCAGTCCTTTTTCCTTGGGCAGGTTAAATGTGACCCTAGCAAAATTAATTCACATTTCCTAAGTCTGGGTTCTAAATGGTATTTTTTCTGGTTCCCAGGCCAATTTTTTTTTTTGATCTAAGAATTCTTTCACATTTCTATTTCATTGAAACAAATAAAGCATCTTCACTATACTTCAAGAGCCAAGCCTAATATTTTGCAGCACTTCCTACTCATCACCTCAGTTGTGCCATTTTTCCCAGAGCCCAGTAGAATGCTGTAATATGTAGCAGTGTAACCCTGGTGTTGAATTCATATAGTTCAATTTTTCTTTAAACACAATGCTGACTATATTTTAAAGTGACTGACTGAAGGAGCTTCTAGTTTAGTCAGTTTTCTGACAGGTTGCAAAGTCAGCAGCACTGGCAAGAAAATAATTTTTATTTGTCCTTGGAGATGTGTTTTACCCAGCAAGGTTAAGGAGAAGGACAAAAATGAACAGAAAAACAGATGAAGAGCTACAAAAAACCAGAGGCTGTTTTTCAACATCTCGGATGTGGTAATGAGCCTGTACTCTTTTCCCAGCTACCGGTGACTTTTCCTGGTTTTTCCTTTTTATTTCTTTTTTTTTTTTTTTCTGGAAGTTTTTGCTTCCTGGCACCCATTTCTCTGTGGCATAAGTGGTTTCTTGCATAGTTAAAAGATTGCATGTTCTATTTTACTTTCTTTGCCGTGGTCAGCTCCTTTTCATCTCGTAAGATCCTGTAACAACTACACAAAACTCCTCATATAGTAACTCCCAACTGAAATGCAGCTGCCTCTGCAGTGGAACAGAGAAATATGTACTACTGAAATGCAGAGTGCAGGATGTAAAGGATACCAGATATGTCTGGAATGCCTGGGAATTTGTACTTTCTTCCCTTTGCATTCATTACCCCCATTTATTGGTAGGATTTCTTTTCTCCCAAACCCACACTCCCTTGCTTCCTCTCCACTACCCTTCTCCCTCCTGAAGAGCAGACATTGGGTCAAACCTTTGAATGATAGGTTTGGTTTTTGCTTTCTTGCAGGAAATATTTCATCAAAATTGGAACTTTTCCATGGGAACAAATTTTTTTAATGAAATTTTGTTTCAGCCACTATTGAAGTCCCATTTAGACTCTGCTGAGTAGATACAGATGGAGGATGTTTGTTTCATAAGAATCATCACGACTGATACCACATTAAAAAGTTTAAAAGGACAATTTTTTAATAAAGAATAATTTCAGGTCAGTGAAGGCCAAAAGACTAGCATCTCACTTTGCAAATTATTTCTAAAATATGCCTTCATCCTGTTTCGTATTGAAGATAAACTGAAGCACTAGAGATTTCATCTGGAAGTAATGCTACATTTTCAAAAGGCCTAAGACTGCTGAAGCAGTTAATTTTGTCTATCTGAGTTTTGTTTGTCTGGATGTCTTACAAAGTTGTCCAGGTTTCAGCAAATTGATTTTGTGTGCATTTGTGTGAAGCCTGCTGTGTACCAAGTTTAGTGTGACCTGGCTTTAACCAGTAATAGCTAAAGCAGGTGCACTTGCCATAGGAAAATACATTGTTCTTTGTCTTGTTCTTTTCTTGTGCTGTGGGAGGCAGCTCCTGCAGCCCCCCAGAAGCTGCACCTCAACAATCAACCTGGACCTCCCACAGGAGAGGTTGGCTGCTCTCAGCAAAGCCTTACATCTCTCACCCCTTCCATGGGGTGTGTTTATTGTGTTCAGCTCCCAACTCAGAGCCATAAATACTCCAAAGTTTGCTATTTGGACCAAAACTGCTTCTCTCTACATCTCCTCTGCGCATTGCTCTTGCCTAAATTCTGCAGTTTCCTCTCTGCTACAGGTCACCATATCACATCTTCCTTCCTTCCCTTCATGGCTCTGTAACAGTGATCAGTTTTGGGTTTGCTTTTTTTGCCCTGCAGTTGTGCTGTCTTAATGATGAACACTGTTGGAAGCTGCTGCAGAGCAAGGTTTGGATCCATATGTTTCAGCTCAGCAGCTGAGCCAGTTGTAAGAAAGCACCATCTCCCTGCAGTTACAGTGCATCCATAGCTCCAACACTGCAGAGTAAGGAACATCCATCACACTGTCTTCTGCTGTTCCAGGTGCTAAGAAGAGAGGCCAGTGTAGCTGGCATGTATCAGCCCAGGAGGTGATTCATGGTCCTGCCTACTTCCTTTGCTTCTGCCTTCTCATCATTTTGCCCCTCACTTTTTAGTGAGGAGAGAAGAAGTTGCAGGGCTCTCTCAGCAGAAGAGGGTAATTTTTTGGATAATTTGAAGCAAAGACCTAATTCTCCCTCTCTGTCCTTGCCCATTCTCTCCTTCTTGTACACAATACTTAGATTAAAAAAAAAAAACAAAAAGACAGAATCCCACACCCCTTGTCTCTGGATCCAGACTCAGCCAATTCCTTTACTTTTCATTAGAGATTTTGAGTTTGATAAAAATCAAGAACTCTTTCAGAAGCCACACTTGAAGCAAGCAGCATTTTAGGCTAGTAAAATCAGGACATAGCATTCCCTCGATTTCAGAGGACAGGAGTGGCACAGCAGATTCTAGCTCTAAGATCTTTTGGTCAGTCTCCCTTCACAGTCCCCAGTCAGACGCAGGAACCTGGCCAGACAACATAACCACATCCCCTGGCTCTGGCTGCACAGGGAGCACTTTATGAGCACTAGGCAGAACTGAGCTTCACACCTGGGCAGATGCTGCTTCTCTGTAGCCCTACAGAGCTCTGTGCCTTCGCAGTAACAGGCCTGGCCATTCAAACACCACCTGGGACTGGCCAGACAGATCTGACTGCAGGACAGTGGCAAGGGCAGCACCACCAGATGTCAGTTCTCAGCCTCCCAAGCATCTGTGAAACGTGCAGAACTAAGCTCTGGGTTCCTAGCCTTGTCACCAAAGGCTCTCACTACCCCCATCACTGGGCAGCAGCCTCTTGCCAAGTCCAGCTGGTCCCCTTGCCACAATAGCAGCCAAAGGCCAGCCAGAGAAGATTGCACAACTAGGCCTTGATCTGTATTTTCCACTGCTCAGCCAGAAAACCCCTCCTTTTTTCCAGCACAGCTGTTTTCCATCTCTGCTCAGGAAACATGCCCTGTTTTTGATTCCTGGTCTTGCTTTATGAAGCAATCATGGGCAGGCTGTCTGGGTGGAATGGGTCACGAAGTGGTGGATAACTCTGGATTCTGAACGCCAACACAGAACAAAGGGGAGCTTTGCCAAGGCTCAGGTGAGCCTGGGGTCAGCACACAGACAGGCTACTGACGTAAGCACGAACGCAAGGTTTTCTTTCTCTGTGCTGTGTGGGGTGTTTGAAATCCCCCCTCCCTTTTCCTCTCCTGCCTGCTTGCCACAGCCTTTTCCTGGTTAGACCCATATTTCAGTAACAACACCGGGTGTATGGGTGATGCTGTCACTGTTTTGCTACATCTTACACTAAGCTCCTAGACCACGGTGGCTGTTGTTTGTAAGCTGCCAGCCTTGTACAGCTTGGTTAATGAGCTGCCAGTTTGTCCCCTTCTAGGCATTTTGGGTGACAGTATCACAACATGCAGCTACAGCTTGGTAATGGTAGCCCTGCTGTTAAAGACACTTTAGCCCACAGCACACACAGAGGGTGGTGGGGTGGCAGACAGTGGCTGGAAAGCCAGGATGAAGTGCAGACCCGGATGTGGTCCGCTCAGGAACACAGGAGCCAGGAACACCCTGGCATTGCACTTCTTGGCTCTCTCCCCAAAACACTGGAAATTAGCCAGCCCCCTGGCCATATCGACCTGGAAATTAGCTAGCTTCCTCAAGGGTTAAGGCATTAATGTTAACACCATCTATATTAACTAAAAATAATATGTGTGCAAAAACATCTGAGTTACAGCTGTTACAGGAGTCCTACCTTGCCTTTTCTGAGTCCTTCACATGTGAAGTGCAGTCCTGTCTTTTATGCTGGAAGGGGTAGAAGGGGAAGTTACAAGAGACTTACCTGGAGCTCACACAGAGGTGCCTCAGAACAGGCTTTGTGATCACCAAGGGCAGAACAAATGATGGAGGACAGTGATCACTTTTTCTTTTTTTAATTTATTTTTTTCCATGTAGGTTTGAGCTAACAACTAGTTGTGTACTGTCATCAAACTGCCTGTCTCTGCCTCTAGGTAGAGGAAACACAGAAAAAGAGAAGGGAAGCAGAGTTATGCCTCCATTTCTTTTATAAATGTATATTGATCACTTCTTGGCCACTCTAACTGGTTTAAGAGTGTCCACACAAAGGTCTTAGTACCATGAGAGGAAGGATTCAAAAATCACAGAATTGAATCCTTGCTGCCATCACACGAGCCACAGCCTGCAGGAGCAGCAGCAGCTGACATGGGCAGCAACTCAGCAATCTTTCACTACAGCTAGTTCTTTGCTTTTCATTGGGAGCCTTTGTCCCAGGACTGGGGGTGCAGTGAGAACTGAAGGAGGGGAAGGAAAGCAAGCAGGCTTAAAAATCTCTAGCAATGCATTGCAGGTCTACCAACTGGCTCCTCCAGTCTCAGGACTCACAGCAAACCATGCAGAAGCAGTTTAGGATGTGTACAAACACTGGCAGGAGGGAGAGATGCCAGCCCTTGGTGTAAGCTCTGCCCTAGCCTGGCTGCAAGGCCTTGCTCACAATGGGGAGGTGTGTATCTGCCAGGGCTTGTCACAAACTCACAGTGCACTCTCCCCCTCCTGACAAGGGTGTGAGGTTCCTCCCGTTCTTTGCTGTATATGTGTACACAAAATACAGTCTGTGAGCATCTTGTCCTGCCTCCTCCCTTTGAAAGCAAAGGTCAGAGGGATCTCCATTATTTTAAGGAGCATTTAGCTTACACTTTTGAGCTCCTTACAAGATGAGTACCTTTCAAACCTCCTGACCACTGTGAGTGCTTTCTACAGAGGCATACAGACTTCACTCAGCTGCAGTGCCCACCTGCTCTCAGTGCACTGTTGCCCTGCTGTTCCACAAGCTGGCATACTACAGAAGACCTCTGACTACAAAGCCCAGACAGGTTCCTGGTCCATAGCAAAACAGCAATACAAGTAAAACAACAATTTCCAGATAAAAAGGCAGCCTGATAGTAGCTCATGCAGTCTGTGGGTCACATCATCCCAGCAGCATGGCCCTTTCACACCCCTAGGAACCAGTGAAGCAACATTCTTGAGCAACAAAGGGAAGCATGACACAGTGGCACATAAAATGAACTTGTTAAACTTCTTCCACTGCCATATTCTTTCTGCTGGGCTCTGATTTAACCTTATCTCCAATGCCAGTACCTTGTCTTTACCTTCATCCCCATTCACTTTTATAGTGTCATTTTCTTTTACATGAAGCACAATTAAAGAAGCTTAGGGAAAAGAAAGACTTGCTTTGTTTTGATGCCAAAGCTAAATGTTTCTTTCTTTCTTTCCCTTTTCAGTTTTTCTAGTCTAAACAAGAGATGACATACCTTTTGAAAAGCAGCTTTCCTGAGGTGGCTTGTGCCCTGGAAACATATACAACTGGCAGTTCCAGTGCTCCAGAGTAGCTGTAGAAGATCAGTCTGTAGATGTTTTTACTGCCCTTGGGTAGCTAAAGGGCTGGATTCCATGCTCTGTGGCTTCAGTCTTCCCTAGAAATGGCAATACATGGAAGTATCAGCATCTTGAACAGCCTTCCTTGACATCTCAGTGAGTTGACTCTACTGAGATATTCAGAAAGCTGGTGCTTTGACAACCTGATCTCAAATCATACAGTATAGCAGTAAAGGTAACAGATCTCTTAATACTGCAAGAAGTACAAAGCAAAGCACAAAATTTCTCCAAGCCTTCTGAACAAAAAGACCTATCCCTGCTTCATTAAGCCTGGAGAAAGGACTGAATTAAAGTGCACTTGTTTTATATGAAGCAAAACAAGGCACTGTCAGCTGCTGGAGAGCACTAAGTTCTTCAGACAGCCTTGAGGTGCTTGAAGGGAGGATCTGTGAACACATACAAAAATATTTGTGAGCAAACTATGAAGCCTGTTACAAAACCAGAGAGGTTTAAGTTGTGCCGCCCTTCAAAGAAGGCCTTTCCTGAGCAAAATTAAGTATTAAATGTGTCACTTTAAGCTGATGGAATCAAACACGGGAGTGAAACCATGCAGTGGGAGGGAGCCTTTGATCATTCATTTAGCCTATTGTTCTTTGGTACCTGCTACAGCCAAAGCACTCCATCAGGCAGCAGCCAAGGGGATGGCTGTTTCACAAGTGTGCATAGCAATAAGGAGAGGTAGCAAAGCTATGCCAAGTAGCTCTAGTCCTTATCCAATTGAGTTCTGGAAATCTGCAGAGATGGAGCTTTCATATACTTGCTGGCCTACCTGTTCCAGTGTTTAACCCATTCCACTGTGAAGTCCTTTTCTGTAGGTTGAGGAGTTTGTCTAAAATGCCACCATTACACTTTTCTCCCTAACATGATGTATGGAGGCTCCAGGCCATCAGGAAAATCTCCGGTCACAGCACTACAAAGGGAGCCTGCAATGCAATTATGCACGGGCATAAAGGCTGGAGGGGCCCAGGGGTCTGGAGATGACAAAAGGCAGGGGAGCTGGCTGGGCCTTGTCTTTGTCTCTCAAGGCTGCCTGTGCCCAGTGTGCTGCCAACCATGTTTGCCGTGCACATTAGATAATGGTCTGAAAAAGCCTTGCCCCAAGAGGTATCCTGCTCTCTGCTGCTAGCCACCTCTTCCTCTTCCTTAGCTTTGTCAGCCTGGGACTGTGAACAAGCCCCAGGTAAGAGCTGCAAGGAGCAGTCATCCTCTTGTTCAGGTCTCCAGCTTGCTATGGAGTGGCTTTGTGCAATGCTGAAGGCAAAAGCAGGGCACAGATGCTGAGCAGCAGGCATGGTATGGCACAGAGTGAGAGGGCCTGAGGAGAGTCACAATGCTGAAAGCAAGAGTTGCTCCTCTTTGCCTCTTTTTTTACAAACTGAATCTTAATGACTTCATATGCTTTTACAATTTAAGGTACAGGGAAATTCATATTTAGAAAGAGCAATAGGAAGAATTCAGCTAATGCCATCATATCTGCATCCATTCTGCCTTAAAGAGTAGAGGGGGCCTTGCTTTCCTCTGACAAAAGGGTTAGAGACTGGACTTGTATTAAGTTTATTCTCCTGGCTTTGAAAGGCTTAGCTGTAGTAGGGCTGAGAGCCAAATGCAACTCTGTCTTGAGTTGTTCCTTCTCCTCCCCCACTAAAGAATGATCTTTAAGCTCTGGACCCTCATCTCCACCCAAAATGACTGCCCTGATTTATTTTATGCTTTTTGGTTGTTTCCTTTTAAATCACTCCTAAGCTAAGCTTTTGTTTGCCAAGTTTTCAGCCTGGAGCAAATTTTTGCAGTCGAATTATAACCTCCTCTGCTTCCATTTGAAAAAGAGGTGTTTTTCTGGATATGCTGCTGTCCCACCCATTACTCACCTTGCTGCTGGGAGGCAGGGGAGATGGCAATCTTTTTAAATACCAGCATCTGAAAGTTCAGTGTCACAGGCACGGGCACACATCTGGTTAAAGCATTTCCTTCATATCTTGGCTCCAAATCCTTGGCTGAGACATCTCATGGCAGTAGATGTGTCCAGGGAACTGAGAGGAGGGAACAAAGGACAGAGTGGTTAGGTTTCTCAGAAAGGGAATGGCTGTGGGCTGGAATATAAAGAAATGCCAGGAGCAGAGTCTGCTCTCTCAGCACGTTACAGGGTTTGGCTCTCCAGGGCAGTGTGAGGCTCACCCACACTTGAGAAGGAGCCTCTAAAGCACAGGCTGCAGAAAGCAGGAGTGCTGAGGCCAGTGCCTTCCTCTGAGGGAGCAAATGAGAGATGGGCTGAAAAGGTGCTGTGACTTGGAGGCTGCAGGAGACTTGGAAACTTCTTTTCCTCAGGGATTTTGGTTTCACAGCTTAGAACTCAATGAAAGCCAAAAAATCCCTGCTCAGCTGCTAGTGAATTCCCAAAGCTGATTTTGAAGGCAGAAGGGCTCTGGAGAAGATTTTTTAAAGCAAGAAACTTCATCTGCCCAACTGCCAGCTTTACCAGTGGGATCTATTCCCTCTTGCTTACTCAGAGCATGCCTAAAAATGTTATCTGTGGTCTGGGATGGGGTGTGGGAGGGTGCAAGTAGGAAGGGAATAAGACATATTTGATGGGGAACTCCCTATGGATGTGTCAGATCAGGATTTAAAGTCTTTTGCTGGATTACAAAGGTCTCTTGTACAGGAACTGATGCCCAAATTATTCTGCATTATGACCTTTTATTATTTTATCAGCTTATTTTCCCTCCTTCCACAAGATCAGTTAGCAAGCAGTGGTTGTCTCTCTTACTCCAGGGGGGTTGCTTGCCTTTCCACCACACCCCCTTTCCTAGGGAATTGCTCCATGTTAGGAGCCACTGTAGAGTGCAATGACATTTTTACACATGTTGATGTTGGCAGCAAGTTATATGATGGCAGGGCACTGGTCTTCCAGACAGGCTTTTGACAAGGGAGAAGAACAACCACGAATAGAATAACAACAAAAAGGCCAACTCTGGTATTGAGTTTCCCTGCAAAGGGCAGGGCTGGACCCAGGACTAACTCTGAACTTGGTGATATCATCAGATGTGAAAAGCCACAAAAGATGGTGCATCTTACCCTCAGAGACAGTCCAAGGGTAAGAAAACCACAGGGTAAAATTAATTTCTCTTGCTTTTTTTAGAGTCAGAAACTAGAGTAGGGATATTAAGAGGAACCTCTTCCTGCAGGCAAGCTCTCTGCTGCATATGAACTCCCACTGTTTAGGGAGTCATAGAAGCTGAGGACAGAAAGAGACTTTCTGGTCTATCCATCTGCTTGCCCCAAGGCAGGTCAGCTCAGTCTGCCATCCTTGACTGAAAATTTTATACTGTGTTTTAAATATTTCATTCATAGATCCCCATAGCCATCTTTGCACTTTATTTCTGGGCTTAATTAGATTTATTGCTATAAGGGCTTTTTTTTTTTCCGAAAGCGTTGCTGTAAATAAAAATCTCAAAATTTTGTCCTATATGCCCTGGACATGGAGAACAAATTATAGCCATCCTCCTTGTGTTATCTGTATTGTCTCTCCAGCCCTTTACTACTCCATGATGTTATCACATTTCTCCTTCATTCTTTTTGTTTAAGAGCCTGGGCTCTCTCAGTTCTCCCCTTCTAAACCTCCCAGATGCTCTTTTCATACCTTCAGGCAATGCCAAGCTTGCTGTGTGAGAGAGACTGGCACAGCCCCATACTTTGGGCCAGGGCCTGAAGTGTAGGTACATGCAAAATTGTTTGAAATGGCTGAGGCAGCTTAAAAATTTCTTCTCTCCAGAGACTTTGCTGCAGTACTACAGTTCACCCCTTTTACCAGTTGAGATTGTCAATTAGTCTGCAGGCTATGTTTCACATGGCCTGGAAAAAAAACAACAAAATATGGAAAGCTGCTTTCAACTATGGTATATTCCAGGGACCTGTGAGAACTTCCAGATTTAGTTTCACCTTCCAAGTCAGCTTGCACTGACATGCACTTTGCAAGTGTGCTTACAGGATCCCAGAATTGCTGAGATTGGAGGCAGCTCTGGAGATCATCTATTCCACCTCCCTTGCTCACAACAGGCTCTACTACAGCGTGTTGAGAACAGTCCAGTTGGATTTTGGATTATCTCTGAGGATGGAGACTGCACAGCCTCTCTGGAAACCAGTTCCTATGTTCAAACACCCTTGCAGTAGAAATCATTACAAGTCTCTGTCCTCTTTATTCCTCCCATCAACTATTTATACACATCAGCTAATCATATCCAACTCCAAAAACCTTTGTCTTTTATCTCCTCCCCATGATGTCTTTTTCCCTGCTCTGGTCAGCCAAGCAGATTCCAGTTTTAGGGAGCTGCCAGGGAAACACACAGCAAACAACCACTCAGGTGTGTCCAAGTATTTGCTCCTGTTCTGATCATATCTGCATGACCAAACCTTGTTGTACTTCCCTGTAAGGAAGAAGCAAGGATGCAGGCAACAGAGCTATCAAAGGCAGCATCAGAAAAAGAGGGATGTAGAACTTCTCTACTCATTTTCTGTATCACAGTCTTGACATCCATTTAAAAAGACTTTGCACCCCCATTTCTAGAAGCCTGAAGGACAATAGATACTTAGAAGCCCATGTGTAAGGAATCTTGTGATGCCTGTCTGAATCTGCAGGCAGCTTGGGAAGTGTGACTAGCTGACATCTCAACAGAAGATAACTAAGAACTCTTCTGGAAAGGGTGGGAAAAGGTAAGAGGGCAGCAGCCCAGTATCTTTCCCAAAACACTGTATTTCTTACCCAGCCTCCAAACTACTATCCCAGCTTTTCCAGGGAAGGAGTATGGTACGGATAAGATGGAAAAAACCCCTCCACTCCTCCCTCCACTCTCTGTTGTGTGCCAAGAGCCCAAGATTTGCACTAATTTGGCCTTGCCAGACTTTTCAGGGAACCAATTATGTGGGTCTCTGCCCTTATGCCTTTACACTTAAGGTCTGCAACCCTTCAAAAATGTAGGCACTTGCCTGGCTTACACTGCTCACATCAATATGATACGAACGAGCAAAGCAGGGCTGGGACCTGCATCCTTTGCAAAGTTGTTGGGGAGCAGAAGATAATCACAAACCTCTCCCCACAAGGTGAAAAGCTCTACAAACCATGGACACTCTGGACTTCCCCCTTGTCTAAAGCCTCATTTTCTCTGGAATATTTATCTTTCCTACATTTCCCCTCAGTAATAATCTAATCAAGTAGAATTCTTCCAGTATTAATCAGATGAGCAGGGGAGCACTTTGTGGTTAATATTATCAATTGAGGATGTCAGGAAGGCTTTGACAGGATTACCCTTGGAATTTGCCATTTATTAACTAGGCCATTAGCTAAAATGGTATGGCTGGGGTGGGGCTGGTTTTGCTTTGCACATGGGAGATGTCCTGGTTGAGGGTGGGGAAACTGAGGGTGGTGGAGTTCTGTCTCCATCTGATTCAGAGATCTCAAACAGCTGCCCTGGCAGCCCTGAGATATCTTTCTCCATCTGTGTGCCTTTCTTTGATTTCATAATCTCTTCCCATTATTGGGAAACCATCACAAATCAAGCTGGAGACTGAGCTAGGAGAGCTTGCACCACCACGCGTAGGCTTGTGGTCCTGACCTGGGAGGATGGGAATGAAGCTGTATGAAGCTGTTACAGGCTGTTCTGCTGTGGGAGGCCAGAGAGAAATGCTCCAAGCCCCTAGCCCAGGGCACCAGGAAGGAGAAGCTAACTTTAGAAATGGAGGCATATTAGAATTGCAGAAGCAGCTGGGATACAGAGCAGGCACACAAAAAGTTTAAGCAGCGACTGAAGAGCTTGTTAAAAAATTTGTTTTCTCTCCTTGAAACTTAGTGCTGCTCTTTGCCCAAAACAGAGAGATGGGTACCCAAGGTCAGGTAATGGAAACACTAAAGAGGAAGCAATTTAAAAAATATAGCTGCAACATTCTTTCCCTCCAAGCAGGCTTCTATCCCAGATTCCAGAGGTTCTAGGCATCATTTGCTGTATGCTCCAGACAACTTTACATGGGCTGTTGCTGGAGGGAACTTGCACAAACTTCAGTCTCAGAGATCACTGCACCAGAACAGAGACAGAAGCACCCATTACTAGAAGTCAGTGGGCCATGATACACAGGACCAACGAGTGAAGAAACCCCTAATATATCATAGGGTATGTCTTTATTCATTCCTCATTCAGACAGGAGCAGGGAAATAAAATAAGAACTCTATTCAGGGCCCTTTTTCTTGGTAGTAGCCCTCAGGAAAGACAGCACGGCCTCCCTCTGACTGCTATCCCCACGTGATGGCAGAAAAGGGATCTGTAATCCTCAGGGGCAATTGGAACACAAAGCTCCAGAGCACAGATTCTGGGAAGAAGACAACAGGAGCTTCTCTGGACAGACATGAGTCAGCACCTGAGAAGTGTGAGTGTAGCCCAGGCAGGGGCCAGGTTTGAAAGTGGCCTCTAAACAGCATTTCCTGCTACCCTTTTTCTAGAGACAAAACCTGTGGCTGGATGGGAGCAGCCCAGTGGTGTGGCCCAGCAGGGCAATTTTTAGATTCTTATAAACCCCGGAATCACAAAGGCATTGATTTAGAGCTTACAGCAGCTCTCAGAGTTTGTGCACTGTAGTACCTGTCACAGCATCCAGACACCCCACAGCATTTGTTTGTCATGACTCAGTGGAGTAACTGGACTCAGCAAGGAGCAGAACTGTACCCCCACAGGGCATTTACACATTGTTCTTTTGGACAGAGCTTTGAATACAGAAAGGCAAAAACCAGCATTCATTCCTAGATTCTGCCCTTCCCGGTCAGCAAAAGAAAGAATTAGCACTAGAATCCAAATTGCTGCAGGAACAAAAGCACATCCAATCCATGCAGTCACCTCTGGCTTGATGCACACAAAGAACGTACTTAAGTAATTTCATCCACTCTCCCTTGAAATGTGGCAATTATGCATAGAAAGGCCTGAAAAAGGAGGGTCTTGAAATCTCTGTACAATTTGTAATTTATAAATTTCCTAGATCACAAAACAAGATCTTGAGTTAGCCCTTTACCATTCATTCAGCACAAATAAAATTAACTAAAAATTCAGCAGCTACTCCATAACTTCTCACACTGCCTACAGAAAAACATCAATTTATGTCCCAAAGGGCAGGTGTAAAATTCCTACTTCTCAATTTGTTCCAGCAATTGCTCTGATGAGGGAACATCTCAGAAAAGGTATTTCTTCACCAGGTACTTTGCAAAAGTCTGGCTCTGAAACCAAATTCCCTATACCAAAGTAACCTTCTTCACCTTACTTCACTTAGTCTTCATTTAGAAAGAAGGTTACGGGTTCTCCTCGAGGCAGTCTGCTCCAAAAAGGTCCACCCAAAAGATAAACGAAAAGCCAAAAAAATGTCAACAAAAAATAGAGACCGAACCTAGCAAAACTGCTGCTGATATTCAGGAGCAGAAACCACATGCCTCTTGCCTGAACAATTTCCAAACCATAAATGATGTTTAATGTGGAAAAAGTCATAAATGTACAAAAGTTACTTCTAAAACCAAAAACACAGAATTTCTTACTTATGGCTTTGATGAATGAAGTGTTTTGTATTCTGGCGTCATGCTTGGCACTCTAAAGAACCTTTCTGCTAGCTGGAAATTAATGGCACTGCATGTTGGCATGGCCACTGGCTTTGCAGCAGACTGGAGAGTGCCCTTCAGGATCCTACCACAGGCTGTCTCTGTTGACTGCTCAGCAAGGTGGAACACGTTCTCCTTGCACCAGTCCTATATCAGAAAAAAGGGTTAAATAATACTAAAAGGACTTTAAATGGTGCTGTGCTTTATGTTCTTTTGTGCTGTCAGCTCCTACCTGTCTTTCAGCTACCATCCAATTCAGGAAGAAACAATGTGTGAATAAATCACGTGCAAACCAGAAGTGGCTCACACAAAGCAAAGCAGATTAAGGTATTTCAAAGGACACAGGAGTGAAGGAAACAGCTTTAGTCTCCTGTCTGTTACTGTTGATTTGCAGACATTTCCAAGAGTGTTCCAAAACTATATTTAAAATTAAAGCTTTTAAAGTAAACAGTTTCCACCGGGTGCCAAGATTGCTTTAATGCCAGAACAGAAAGCTCTGACACATGCATCATTTTCCAAGTCGGAAATATAACAAAGCATTTAATACAACAGACATCAATTGATAGTCTCAACTTAGACACCCACTTGGCAGTGGCAGTAACCAGTCTTCCATCAACTGCATCCAAAAATGATGCTTGCCTAACTTGTTATCATGCAAAACATTAATAGGAGTATCTTCCTCTTTTGAAGTCCCTTGGAAATGGAAACATAAGCTGAAACTGCCTGGTAGACAACCATGCAGAACATCTGAGAACCACCCTTCCGAGGTGGAAGCAGACAGAAAAACATTGGGAAGCAGAGCTTCCCAGCCTTTTCTGCACTGTGAGTCACATCATGTACACACAGTGCCAGGGGATCCCTGTGGGGGCTGTGGGGATCACAGGGAAGCAGAGCCGGTAACTATTTTATGGAAGTGACATGCTGGAAGAAGTCGACAAGCCCACAGTTGCCTGGTCAGTTTTCCGAAGGCAGCTGGTGGCTGGTCAGCACACGCTGTTCTGAGAACTGCTTGCTTTTTTCCTTATCACTGGTTACTTTCTGCATTATGCAATCCCAAACTTTTGTACAAAGATCTTTTACTCTTCCTGGATCAGCGAGTGGCATGGGTTATTCACTTCTTCACTAGTATGAAAGCTCTTTTAACTCCTTCACTTCCAAAAATGCATGTATTTTTGGTTATAAACACGTGTGACACCAGATTCTCAGAATAAACAACACTTGATTCATAGTTTTCCTAGGCTTAAGTGGTCTGTTGAAAGAAAATCATAGTTGAAAATATGTGAAAATATGAAAAAAAGAGAAAAAACAGACAAATCACTGTATGATTTGTTTAAAGACACTTGGTGATCATCTACAGCCTTGCCCCTAGACAGAGAAAAGGCACATGACCTACCAATGGATTTTTGTGAGCAGTGACTCAGTTTTCCTTTTCTCTTCCTGCACCTCACTGAGTGAATTAAATAGGCTGTCAGTGGCTCAAGGCCAAGTCCAGCCCTCTCTCTGACAGCACACTTCAGTTTTGCTGTTCCAGCACTTCTTGTGGGACAGGTGCCCAGTAAGTGCTTTAGAAACCAGTGTTTACTATTCACGAGAAGAAGAATTTCAGGAAAAATACTATTGTAACATCCATGACAGGAGTTTTTTTACAGCCCTCTTGCTAAAGTCATGGACTTTGATATGGCAGCCTTCTGAAATGCATCACTTTCGAGGTCCAACAAACCAAATCGAGGGTTGCAATTTTCTGTGTGCCTGGAGTGAACATTCCCTCAGATCTGGTAGCATCCAGATCCGTGGCAATGCTCTCCCTGGGAAGCAGTGACTAACATGCTCCTTAAAAACAAGTCGTTAGTTCTGAAGTCTGTCAGAGGAAATATATTCCTGAACTTACCCACTGGAGCATACCTGGTCTTTCCTTAAGGCTGCAACTGAAAAGACCTAAATCCTTTGTGTCTCAGCAGCTCTTAATTCCTGAACAGGCAACCAAGTTGTGTGTCCCCCCAACAGCTCATTAAGTTCTCTCTCTCTTTTGCTGTCAGGGTATTTTGCTATTTGACTTCTAACAAGTTTTCTTTCCAACGTAAGCAACTTGTACATCACTTTAGAGCTGGTGCAGCTGGGTCAGAGTCTGTACACACAGTGACACATCCTGCACTGGATGCAGAGGGAATTAGCCTGGGTTCCATGGGACTGATGAGGCATTTTTAAGCATTTTCAGTTTTGTTTGACTGTCTTGCTAATTATTAAATGCTGGTCCTGCTTCTTATCCAATTGCAATGTGCCTGTGTCTTTAGTGCTCCTGTACAGCCCTCAGCAATCCAGATGTTCCTCCCATGCTCCAACCTTATGCTTGCTGGAAATTATCTTTCCTGGTTTTCCTAGGCTTTTCCCCAAAGACTGAGGCACTTTTTCCTCTTTGCTTTTTCTCTGCTATCATATGTGTTTTCCTCACACCTTTTCAAAATTTGCCACTAAAACAGTCCAACGTGCAACACAGCAACAATCTTTGAGCAGTCATTCCTGGAGCTGCTATGGAAACACAAGAATTGCTGAAAAAGTTTTCTGGCAACTCATGGCTCCTCACCTGCAGCCTGGGGCACACCACCTGAAGCTGCTATCATAATGCCTTGTCTCCTATCTCATTAGGGCAGAAGGTAAATTGCAATTCTTTATTCCTCAGCACAGATCACAGAAGTATCCTGAATAAATTCCCTTTTCTTTTTAGTATGGTAATTTTATTTGGAGACTGTTTCCAAACTTGGTTCAAAAATGCTTTGGAATGAAGAATACAATAATATACATTATTCAAATGGATAAAGATCCTCACCACTGCAATGATGCACTCCATTTCTTTAAAAGCTGCTGTTAACCACTGAATGTTAACACTTTTTTTTTTGCCCTAGTTGGACAACTCCTTGATCAAAACTACACTCATTAAACACGTACCAAGAGACCACAAAAAGACCTCCCTTATTTTCAGTAAATTAAACATATTGTTAAATGAAGTGCTAAGATTAAGTCTGAGTTATCAAATGCAAAAGCCCCCAGCCTCAAACACATAGATCAAGGGACAAAAGCTATTGGTACAGCCTTGAGTCAGTGGAAACATTGGCACTATTTCTACCAGCATTGGTGAGAGCACAGACAGGTTATAATACAATAGACATTCCTGAACCCCAAATTTCTCAAAAGAAGGAAATGGTCCTTGGACCAGGCCTGAAGCTTTCTGGTGAAGAGACACAAAAGTTTGTCCTGCTGCCACACAGACTTTGTTTGGTGACTAAGTATGCCTGAGTATCTTGTTAACATGCCCTACAATCTTGAAAGCTGACCCTTTGCAATAAGAAGTGTGACAAAGAAACAAGCCCTTGAATGGGGAAAAAAGGCTGTATGCCCCAAGCACTGTAACTCGAATAAGGGGCTTTCTGAAGGAACAAAGCTGCTTGTACACAGGTGCCTGCTCCTTGAGTCAGTGGGTAAAGTGCAAGCCAGCAACACTGTTGGGAATTGGGCAGCACAGGAGTTTGAAGCAGAGGCTGGTCTGCTTTGCCTCTCGATGTCACAACAGTTCCTGAAAATTTGAGAGTTCCAGGAGAGCTGCCTGACTTCCTCTGAGCCGCTGCCTCCAAGCTGCATTCGCAACACTGGCGGTCTGTGTATTTCAGGAATGCAAAAAACTGGCACAGTGAGGTCTATGATTCAGCCAAGATGATGTGTTGGGACATGACTGAAGTTAATTAAAAGGAGCTTAAGACAGACAGACAAAAAAAGAGTTTGCAAGACTTCTTAAAGAGCCAATTAATTATTATTTGTGGCTGCACACGCCAGCTGGGCCACAACATGGAATCTCCCCAACCCTTACCACTCACCTCAGAGTCCTTATACAATGCCAAAGAAAACCCATATGCAGGTCAGCCTTGAGGAGCTCTGGGCCAAACTCCCTCCACTAGAGCTGAGCAGAACTTTACATTTAGCACAGCAGTCTTGTTTACACCTACAGATACATGCTTGGTCTAAATAGTGGACACAGAGCAAGAAATGAATGATATCTTGGTTGACACGTAAAAAAGCACAGGCTCTGCAGAGCAGGATGACCCAGTGACAATTGTCTTTGTAAGCATGAAGTGGAAAGGGAAGGACTGGCTTCACCTGGCGTCAGGGTTGGAGAAGAGAGAATAAATGTGAATCATTTCAGCCTCTCTACTGCATGATAGTGATCATTTTCACTGCTACACAAGGCACCCACACTTAAAGAAGCGTAATTTCCCTGAACACACTTCCAGACTAGTTTCCTATAAGAAATTCACTGCCTCCTTAGCAATCCCCTTAGACTCTAAATTCCTTTAAATTCCCAGTCCCAAGTCTATGGACCTAAAAACTTCATTAGTTCCCTGAGGACAGCAAAGCAACGTTCACATGTGTGAGCCACCTCATTGCTTTCAATTCTTCTATACAATCAGCCAACGCTGTCCCAGAGGCACAGCTGAGCAAAGACAGGAGCGGGGCCTTGCCCAGCCTTGGGAACTCAGAGCCACATCACTGCACAAAGACAGAGCAGTCACAGCACCCACGGGCTGAGCAGGCTGCCTGGTGCACGCTTACCAAAATCTGCATTTTTCCTGCTCAAGAGGACAGACCCCGCCAAGGTCTGTCAGCAGCTGACACGTATGTTTAACAGGAGGCTACCCGTTTTAAGCACTGAGGGCGAGTGCAGTTTCCACGGCTGCCGTGTGCATGTGACTGGCACGGCCGGGCTGCTCCCGCGGCAGGGCCAGGAGCCTCCCAGCGCTGCAGGCCCCACACCTGCTCGCACAGCCCTCCCTACCTGCACGTAGACCTTGGCAGCCCCTGTGGCATTTGCTGGGGTGGGGGTGGGAAGACCACGGTGTCATTTACACGCAGGTTGAGCAAACCAGGTGCAATCAGTTTGGGTTTGGCTGAAGAATCCTCCGCCCTTCTCCAGCTATTTAACCCCTGCAGTGCCAAACCTTTATGCATGCCCAGGGCAATGACAGCATTAGTCTGCAGAGGAGGCATCTGTAGATCAGTCATCATTCTCACATTGCCAAAGGCAACACAGGAGGGATAGGTCGTATTAAGAGAAAGGCAGCCAGCCCTCCAGCCACGGTACTCTTAAAGTTATTTTAATCAAAGAAATAAATATACAGAGTAAATATAAACCCAGCTGTCATCTGAAAATTGTTTCATTGTCCTGTCACCTGGCCTTGGACAAACTAAGATGATGCATGACCACCCTCTGAAGAGCACGGCATAGGGATCAATAAGTTGCAGATGCAATGGGCAAGAAGGTGGCAAGCACATTGCGGGACAAGCCAGGCCTGGGAAGCGATGCAGCACTGCCAGTGCACTGTCCTTGGACACAGCTGCACGCTCAGTCCAGGCCTATCCCACAAGGGAGAGACAAGACCCCTGGGACCCATGGTCTGAAAACTGCTCTCTTTTGCTTTCACACCCACTGAGCCCTCCTGTTTGTGGGGTATACATCTTGCAGTTCTCCAATACAGGAAGATTTGAGTATGCAGTTTATGGGGGGTGGACAAATATCAGTACCTGAGCTCAGGGGTTCGTAAAGTCAAATAAGGGCTGTCTGCTCTCAGTCTGTTATGGTCCTCAAAATTAATACTGTAATAACAAAGCCTTAATTTCCCTATGGGAAATTGCTGAGTGCAGATCATTCAGTCTGTGGGGGACATGCCGGCAGAAAGGCCTGAAAGAGTAGATTTCATTTGAGTTTCTGTTTCCAGTTGTTCTTCTAAATCTTTCAGGGAGGGTTGAAGAAACGGGAGGAACTTGGTGGGGGGGGAAGTCCAGATTTAAAGTAGCTTAACACCTTGCTGGATCCTTGCCAAATGCAGTTTCAAATTAACAACTCCAAGCTAGCAGGAAAAATGCTTCCCTCGACCCCCGGGGAGTGGTGGGGGGGAGGTCAGTGCAACACCCAAGCACTGGCACAAGGAGAGCTCAGAAGTGACACAAAAAGACTGGGTTACTCACCTCTCTCCGGGGCTGAAGCCCGGAGAAAGGGGCATTGCTTCCAGAAAGGGACAAAGCCAGTCAACCCCACAACAAAGGACACTTTTCAGCAGCACATAAAAGGAGGGTCTGGCTCTCCCCCTCCGGCCAGACCCCACCCCTCGCAGCGTGGAGGCCTTGCCCGAGCGCCAGCCAAATCTAATCAAGTCTGACACGCAAGACAACACGGACGGACACTTGCCTTAGGCAGCCCCCTCCTCTGCTCCTCAGCCACAGACCTCCCCCCGACTCACAGGGCGCTTCCTTGCTTGCAGAGGTCAGGCCAGCCCAGGGCCCCATCCCTGACCGTGCCGGCCATCAGGTGGGACAGGCAGCACCCCACAGCCCCAGCGGGGGAGGTGAGCCCCTCGCCGCGCCGGCCCGGACCTTCGCTCAGCCATGGAGTGGCTCTGCTCGCGTGTGGGGGAAAGGCAGCCCCCGACCCTGCTGGAGTGGGGCACGAGCATTCCCTGCTTGCAGCCACAACTGAGGTTCCCTTTTCCCTAACAGCCTCCATACCCGCCCCCATGTCCATGGAGGAGTCTTTGCCCCCTAGCCCTTATAGTTTAAAGCACCGGTGAGTGTTGATTAAAATACACAGGAACTGGGCCAGGTCTTCATCAATACAAGTGTTCCTTCAGATAGGAGAAAAAAAACCCACAAAGCTTTATGATTTAAGCATTGCTGGGACAATCAAGCAACTGCTGAAGGTAGAAAGCAGCTCAAAGCAGCCAGACCTATCTCATAATAGCAGGGAAGGCTGAATATTTCCTAAAATTGCCCCTCCTGCATTATCTATTCCACTCCTCAGGTCAGGACTCAGTATGCTCGAGTGGGTGAGAGTCTAGCAAATAAAGCTGAATAAGCATTGCTTGAAAGGGAGGAGGCAGGAATTCACCAAAATGAAGAGGAGGAGGAGGAGGAGAGAGCAGAGGCTGTTTTTAGAAGTACTGGCACCACCTTAGTCTGCAGTGGCCAGGAAACTGGTTGGAAGCCCCATGACTTGAGCAAGACACCCAGACCTGGGAGCCAGAAGAGGAAGGACTTGGCAGAAATTCCCCTGCAAAGCGAGGAATCATTTATGCAGCAGAATATTCAGCTTGGCCTCACTGCAAAGAAATGCTGCCAAGATACCTGATTGTGCCATCAGTATATTAGCACTCCACTCCCCTGCTCTAATATAGCCATGAATCTTCTTCATGCACTTCTATCTTCCATTTGATCAGTTTTACACAGCTTCTCTCTAGCCGCAGTCTTCCTTCACTGCCCTGGGGCCATCAAGCGCTCTCCCAGAGCCATCGGTGTCCCATCCCCCTGGCTCCCAGCTACCCAGCCTCATTCCTTCCACACTTGCCCTTTGGGCACTGTTGTTCCACTCTCTCCTTTGAGAGGCTCATAGCACATGGAAGGGTGAACACCACCACTCTGGCCTTCCTAGGTTTAAAGACAAAGAGGCCAAGTATCAGAGCCAACTCAGGGAAATTTTGGCACCTGCAGGAAGGTGAGATAACCTGGCTGATGCATTGCTGAACTCACTGCTTCAGTTTATCTTTACCCTTCCTCTCTGAACTAGCTGCGTGTAGCTCACTCCATGGTGCAGTGTGGCATAAAGCCCAGGGTAGCCAGAATGTCTGCAAGGAGACAGAGCAGATAGGGGAATATTCTATCCCTGCATTTATTTTCTTACTTGCACCACAAAAGGAGAGTGAGAGGCTCAATACTAGGCAGCTGCAGCACCTGACACAGTATCACAATGGAATTAAAATGCACCTTTCCCACAGTGCAGAAAGTTGTCTGGATCAAGGGTTGGTGGTGCCAGTGTACACCACTGGGCAAAGTCTGAGAGGTTTACACCCATGCCAGCCAGAACTTCAAAACAGAACTGTGCCACTTCAAATACACACAGACATCTAAAAGCTTCACTGTGCAAGTGATAGTCATGTCCTTGTTTTCTGAATGTGCTTGTTCCTTTTCTAATTTTAAAAAATGAAGCAGAACAGTTTTAACTGTTAGAGACTTTTTTAGAACAAAGCTATACACCAAATAATTTCCCCTTTTGTTTCCATGGAAACAAAAATAAGTCTTTTAGAAAGACTATAATCAGCTGGTTAGAATGTGTGTATCTCTTCCCAACAAACACAGAAAACACAAATCTGCACTTGAGTGCAGTCTTGTTTTAACATGTCATCTACTAAGACTGTCAATTTCAGTCTATCTGAAATCTGCTGCTGGAAGAATAAAATCCTAGCTGAAAGTCTAGAGCTAAAACAACTATCCTGGAAACATTTGCTAATGAACAAATGACGATGTAAAACATACACTAGCATTGACAATTGTATTTTAATTATCCTCTGTGTTGAAAAGAAATATAAACATATCCAAATCCACTTGGTCAATGTGAAAAATTGAGACAAAAGGAAGGAAAGTTCACTTTGGACCTGATACTTGCCACACTGTGTTTGAAGTTCCACAGAACTGGTTCCACACCTTTTGTTCGATGAATCCTGCTGCAGACAGGCCCCTGCATTCTTTCCCTTTTAGAATAAATGCTTGCATAGAGAAGGCCTTGTGCCCACATAGCAAAGTGGGTGACACCAGCAGGTATGGAGAGAAGCACAGAAATGGATTTTTGATCATGGCTAAAGGGGATGACTGATAAGCATAGAAGTACAAACTTTGTTCTTGGATACTTCAAATTAGAAAAAGTCTGTTCCTTTGGGTCCATGCCTAGTGTTTGCAAGTTAGCTGGATTACCATCCTGCCTTTATTTCCACATACTCATTCAGGCCATGAGTTTAAGGCTCTTGAAAAGCACCAGATGCTGGGGGGGAGGTAGGGTGTGTTTGTTTGTTTGAACTCTCCTTGCAAAAACAAAAATAAAAGAATGGAAGAACATTGGATGGCTTCAGATTTGCTTTCCAGCAGAGTATGACTAAGGCAGGGAGACAGCCTGGTAAATACACTCAGTCAGGACGCTGAGGTGGGACAAAAACATAGGGAGAAACTCAACAGAAAATAAACAAGAGAGAGAGAAGTTTCCAGCCATTAGTAGAGTGAAGAAAATGGAGACCAAACAGGTGATCAGGAGGCACCTGTTTTTGTGGACACAGCCTGGAAGGGAGGAGAGACAGGAGTTCAATCTCCAGGCATAGTCTATAAATACGGACCCAGCAGGCTGACAGACAAGTAATAGGTGAGAAAAGTGAGGGCAGGAGACAGACCAGAGAATAAAGCTCACTTGGAGGTGAGTGGTCCAAATGCTGTGCTGCACCCTGCTTTGGTTAGTTGCTGCTGAGTAACTGGAGATTTCACATTGGGTTCCTGGAATCTCCTCCAGGGAACTTGCTGTGCCTGAATGGAACAACACAGTGACCAAGGTGAGCCAGAAGCAGTTAGTGGGAGGTGGAACAGAAAAGGTGTGAGGATGAGACAAAGTATCTAAGAAATTCAGATTGATGCTGGTTTGTGGGACAGGGAAAATCTGAAGAGGAAAGGATAACAGACAAAAGGAAGGTCCTAGGAGAGAACACAAGTTCTTTGAACTGAAATTCTGCTTTGCTTTAAAACACACACATTGCAACAGAGATGCGCACACGCACACAA
Organism: Aegithalos caudatus; assembly: GCA_013389925.1. Taxonomy (NCBI): domain Eukaryota; kingdom Metazoa; phylum Chordata; class Aves; order Passeriformes; family Aegithalidae; genus Aegithalos; species Aegithalos caudatus. The sequence goes on from WEIU01014024.1 coordinate 194,948, forward strand.
ACAAGTCAAGTATCCACATGAACACAGTTGGTTCTGGATATCCCTTCTTTCTTTAATTGATCCCAGGTGAGGCATCAACAATCACATCTGGAAATTTTTATACAAATGGCAGGAAAGCCAATGACTCGGGTCACAAATATTTCACGCTCTCTCTTTGCCAGAAACACGGGACAAATGTGGTTTACATCTGCCTCCCTCTAAATACACACACACTTGCAAGATTCTCTGCTATGGCAAATACTTGTGCATGTAAAAGCAGAGCTGGTCAGTGTTCCTCCCATCCACCCAATGGAGATTCAGTACTAAGAAACTGGATGCTGGGTGACACCTGCAGTCCAGGTCAGGCCAACTGTCGGTACAAGGATCAAGGGATGGCAAAAGCATCCTTACTGGCTGTAGAAGCAAAACACAGAATCAAATTACATGGATGAACACTTTCAAAAGCTGCTGCAGCCCCTGCCTTCCAGACCCAGACTCTCTATGAGATCACTTTGCCAGGCACACCCAGTTTCTGTCTGATATGCAAAATCAGCTTAACTTTCTAAAGCTCACCTTTCAAGAAAAAAAAGCCACTGGGTCCTCCCTTAATCCCCTACTCTTCCTGCCTCAGGTGCCAGCTACCACCTGAGTTTATCCACACGGAGTCAAGAAGAAACTGTAATAGTTTCTTGTCTGTGATGCACCAAATCAGGCAAAGCACTGCCTGACTTAATTAGTTCTACCCAGTGTGCACTGGTGCTGCAAAATGCTCTACAAATTCAATTCATCTCAGCAGTAAGGACCAGCCTCTTGGGTATCAGAGAATGAACTCAGATCAGGTTCTAACAGTAGCACTGTTTCCTAGCAGTAGCACTATGTTCAGCTTTTGCACAACTACTCTATGAGCATTATAATTGCAAGAGATGGACACTATCTGTGTCAGCAGTTCTCAGGAATGCAGAGAAGCTGTATTTCTCTTCAGTGGTAGCTAAATCTTAGAACCACAATATCTTTGCTCTTCTGAGATGTCCTGCTAGGGTAGGTGATGCTGTTAGTACTTGGCATTAGACATTGATTTAGGAGAACTGAGAGACCTGCTGAATGCAACAGTGTGCAGGCAGGCAGAGCTGGGCAGGGACAGCTCACACACCCCTAGTGAGCCAACTCTGATCCTATCTAGGGCAACTTTGTGTTGCTCCAGGGATTAAGAGACTGCAGAGGTGACTTAAGTAGATGTCAGAGAGAATCTCCTAACGCCACCAAAGCAATCCAGTTGGCATTTTTTCACTCCCTCTGCCTGCCCTTGGCATAGTGGATGTGCCAGTAGCTGTTTACAGAGCTCTGCCACCTTTTGGGTATTAGGGTATGACATGGCTCACTGCACTGCACCCCTAGAACAGCCTGAAGTCTGCAGCCCTGAACTCCAGGATAATGAAGCTGCTTCACAGACTTAGATCAAAAATAATTTTCCCTCAGTGAGGAGATTGCCTAAAGCTGAAGACACAACTTTACCTACCTCTGAATGTCCACTGTTAAGCTCCCTTCCATCAGAATTTGTAATGGACAAGAGTCAACAGCACCCAGCTACTGTATCTCTCGGGTTTGATCTTTTCCCTTAATCTCTGGCATTTGGCTAGAGCACCTGACCATATTTTCTCTCATCTAAAGCTTTAAAACAAAGTGGAAAGTTCCATGTATGTTCAAGTAGGAGTTGATTACTCAGGCAGAAGAGCACAGCAATATACACATTCTCTTAAAGTCAGTGGAATTCCAAAGGCAAAACATTTAAAATTGACAAAACGTCATCATTTTTTATTCAATGTTTAATTAACATCCAATTTACCTGTACTCCCACTGTTGCAACAGAGATGAATAGCTTACTAATTTTAGGTGGTTTTTTAAGGATTAAAGAAATTTGATTAAACATTCAGTCTTTCGACTGCTAGATCTTTAGAGCACTCCATCAGCCAGGCTCAAATCTGTGTTGCTGCTGCTGTCCTAGCCTCACAAGTCCAGAACAGGTACTGCCTTACCAGTACCTTGTTAGCCTCATTCTCTTTGGACCCCTCCAAGGGACACTGCTAGAAACAAGATCACTGAACTGATCAATGAGTTTGTCATGGATGGCTCACTCCACTTCCTGCAGCTTTCCTGGAGCTTTGCTGGGGCTTTCCAGAAGCCCACACCAGGCTGGTCAGCATGCCAGGACTAAGGAAAACTGAACCAAGTAGAAGCACAAATGTTTGGAGTCCTCTCTCCAAGTGCTGACAGACAGTGCCGCGCTCTGATTTATTCTCTGTAGCCTTTCTAAGGGCACACATTGAAATGACCTCCCCACGTGTCTCATCTGGTATGCCACAGGTGCGAGGCTGTTGCTGCTCTTAACATCTTTTAAGTGTTCCACCAGATGAAAAGATGAATTCCCTTTGTTCCTTGGAGATGGAGTTTCTTTCATTTCCTGCATAAGGATGCAGTCCACACTTCCAGTAGAGGGAACAGATGATGTAGGCCTGGAGGGTAGGGGTGCATTTGCATGGGCTGGGCTATCAGGTGGGTTTGTACAATTAATCACTTACACCCATGGGGCTGTACAGGGCTGGTAACAGCAGAACTGTTCTGAGGGGCTCCTCTGTTTCACAAGATCTCCAGAGAAGAACACCATCATTTCAAACCTCTTTGCTCTCAACCCATGGAAAGAGTCCCCTTAAAACCAAAGCTGAATGAAAGGACCATGATTTAACTTATTTGCATATGTGATTATGTAAATCAACCTACTGCATCTTATCCCACGGCAGCAGACCTGCCTGCAGAAGAGCCTCCAGTGGAGAAGATTGGATTATGGAAAGGGACATATGTGTGAAAACAGATCCTAGCTGCATATTTAGAGTTCATCAGCAGACACGTGGAAAAAAGGGGATTTAACCCTTCATTGTCAGAGAGACAGTACAGAGGAAAACAGTGCAACAACCACGGAGAATGCTTAGATGTAATGCAGCAGACTTTATTGAAACATGTTTAAGGAAGTAGTCTGTGATCACTTGGGCTGCTGTGTGCAAAAGGGTTAATGATCATAAACCAACAGAAATCAAAATGGTGAAATATTTCAAGCTCCAGGATCATCACAAGAAGAGCCACCTCATTCACATGTCTTTGTCACCTTGTGATGTGCACACAGTACCTGCTCATTGCTCACCAGCATGCCCAGAACCCACTCCTGAGATCCACGTTCTGCATTCCCACAGAGCTATCCTGCATCCCACTGCTGCCTGGACTGTCACCTGCTCCAGCCTTCCAGCAGCCATCCCACAGATGCAGCATCCAAACCAGCACTAGCTGCACTGCCCAGGGCATGCCAGGGCCCTATAACTCCTTCCCCTTTTATTATGGATCTGCCTGCCTAGCACCCCACTACCTCCCAGGGGATGCCCAGGGCAGTAACAAAGCAGCTTTTTATCACTGAGAGGCTCAACAGGCCCTGTTGGTGCAGCAGCACAGCTGGGGTTAACACAACCCCAGGCCAGCATATCTGAGCATCTGTAGGAAGTGGAACATTGTTAATCCTGTGAAGAAACTGCTGCATGGATGACAGAAGCAAAGAGACCAGGCCATCTCCATCTAGAGGAAACATTCAGGGATGCACAGAAAGTGCTACACAGTATTTTGCAAGCTCTAAGTAAGCTCTTACTAGGGCTAATAGGGCTCTCACCAAAAAAACCACCAAAACCAACCAAACAAAACAAAACAAAACAACCAAAAAAACAAACAAACAAACAAAAAAATACCCCAAAAACCAACCCAAACAAACAAAAACCAACAACAACCCCAAAAATCATTAAAAATAACAAAAGTGAAAAGAACTGGCGCTTCTAAGGAACATGACTAATATGAATCAGCCATCTTACAAGTACTAATTTTAAATTGACTACAGGAGTAAGTGACAATAACTTTAGGATTCCAAGATATATCCCAAAACAAAACTAAATATGTTTCCAGATTTCTCTTTGTTCTGAAATTTGAATCAGGATGATTTTGGCCAAGAGTGACTCAGCTTTTAAAGCCAACTTTGACCAATTTAAAGTTTCTAAACCAAGGGAAATAAAGTAGATTCCTTGGAGGAATTTTGCATGTGTGACACAAATTCAAAGCAAAAGGTTTTGGGTGGGGGGAGGGTAGGTTTTGTTTTGTTAATCCTACCAAGACTGGCAAAACATGGGGGGGACTGTAGCAAAACTTTAGGTTGACCCAGATCAATAACATCTCTTCAGGTTATTCTGTTGTTACCTATCCTGGGTCAGCCACCCTTACCTGTCCTTTGTGAATATATGGAAAAGCAGCTACATACAGTAGCTGACACTGGCTAACTCTGGCTCATTTTTCTACTGTAAGGCAGGACTGAGGTGAGATCAGACTGTGCTGAGTCAAACCTAACTTTGTAAAATGGCAGTATTATGCACAGCCCTGGTAGTCCCAGTGGACCCACTTCAAATATCTGCAGTTTGAAGTGTAAATGAATGAAAGAAAATTCCTTCACTTACAGGATTCCTCATCCTCCTAGCTTCCTCAGTATCATCAGATTTGATGCCCTCAAGGACAAGATCAAATTCAGGATGCTGGGGCAACTGGAATGTATCTGTGCTTGAATCCTGCAGTTTAGATGCCAGCTTTGCCTCCTGTGGTGGCAGTGCCTCTGCAAAGCATGCTCAGAATAAGGGGAACAACCAAAGGTGTGTTTGTGTTCACTACCTTCAGAATTAAGAGAGGGGGTTAGGTGTGGGCTTTCTTGCACGCCAGCTGCACTGCTTTAGCCGTAGCACTGTAGTGATTCTATGATAGAAAGGATGACACCATAGGAATAACATCCATCTAGCTCCACAAAAGTATTCTGGCAACTTGCAAGATAATTACTAAACTTCCACTCATTTTTGATTTTTTCCTCACAGTGGAATTCAGGGTATGTGGTGGTTGGAGTCCAACAGCCCTAGAGGCTTGCATGGGAGGGACTGCCAGTCATGGTCACTCCAGAGAAGAGGGAGAAGGCAACAGAAAGGAAGGAATCCAGCTGAGGGAATGTGCATACGGACAAACCCATCCCACTGAGGATTGCAAGGAGGAGCAGCGTGAGGAGTTCAACACATCCTGAGGGACAGAGCTCAGAAGCAATGAGAAGGTCTCTTGGATGCAGTCAACAACAGCAGTATGAGCTGGCTGCTGGCAAGGGTTATCCATGGCAGCACTCACATTATGCTGCTTTTTCCCATTTTGAATGCCTCCTATCAGGCTTGTACCACTCCAAAGTACCAAGACCATATACACTAAACCTCTTCAGTCTCTTCATGGTTGGCCATGGACTTGTGCTGTTACCCGTATTTGAGAAGGCCTGGGAGCAGCTCCTGACAACTGCTGATCTCTGCAGTCAGGAACTGACAAAAATGTGGCAAATGTACCCTGCAGAGACAGCCTGGCACGTTTAACCTACACCAGCTGGAAAAGCAACTGCTGAATACTGGAAACTGCTTTATCCACGGGGTTGGTCTAAGGCAGCTCTTGTCAAACTGACCTAACAGTAGGGTAATTCTGTACCCGCTGCTCCTCTGTGTGCCCACAGCAGATAGAAGAGCCCAAGGTCAGGGCGTGCTCTCAGTGCAGCTGCTGGAGCACTGGCAGTGCCCTGGCCCCAGCCTGAGTTCCAGCATCCCCACCATGAGGCCGCCAGCCCCACCCTCAGAGGTTCCACTCCAGCAATGCCTTCCCATTCCCGGCTGGCTGTCTCCCATGTGGCGACGCATAGCACTATTCACCCGACTTTTGGCCCGGCCCAGAACTGTTTTTATTAGAAAACACTAAGGCAAGCCTTTCCAAGCCTCAGAAGAATCATCTTGTAAAGATCTGGGCTTGAGATGCCAAATGATTGCTGCTTTGGCGGAGTCTGCACATTCATTTTTTATTGGTCACAAACGCTTTCCAGATGCTGGCATGCTGGCTGCAGATTGCAACTCTGGGGACTTGGCTCCCAGCCCCAGTCACTTTGTTAAACTCTTGACCTGCTGTGGGTTAAAAGAAGCAGGGAATGGGACTGAGTCACCATGAGGGCATTGCTAAGAGAGAGTGCTCACTACACAGCAGAGACCCATTTCAGCAGCTTTCTGTGCTCAGCTGGCATGGAAAACATTTAAGGTGGTCCACAGCAATCCAGCTCAGCTGCCAAAGCTGGTGAGAACTGCAGCATAGCACCAGCCCGGGCTTTAGGAGTGGGGCAGAGAGGCTGCCCTGCAGCTGGATTTTCCACATTGCAGCCCATACACTTTCCATCTTTTTTTTCCTCTGCACAAGTGGATTTCCCATCCCTGGTGCAATACTAAAGCAATCCTCTGAGCCAGAGCCATGTGCAACATCAGACTGAAGCCTGGAAACCCTCCTTGGGTTCAGGTTTCATGACAAGCCTGGAGCTTGTTCATCAAGAAGGTCTGCAAACCTTTGGGGAAAAAAGGCTTTCTGGATTCTCAGTTGTTGGTGTCCCAAGTAAAGGGGGAAAAAATAAAAAAGAAAAGGAGATGTGAACAAGCAGAAGGAAACACAATTTCGATTGAGCTATTTGATATTTTTCTGAATGGAAAAAATTTCCCTTTGAAAAACATAGCTGTTACAAATTATTGGGTTTTTTCTCTCCCTCAATAGGGCAGTTTTTTTTAAAAAAACTAATATTTTGCACTTTTGGATAGATTTCCTAACTAAAATTCTGCAGCTGATGGCTTTCTTTAATCTCAGTTTTCAAGAAGAAAAAGTTCTCTCAAAACCTCAATTCAAAGAAAACACTTTAGTGAAAAGAAATTTTTCATGCTGCTTTGAAATATGCAGCCAAAAGCAGTATTTCAGAAAATGTATTTCCATGCAGAACTTCTGGACAGGAAGGAAAACAGTTCTTGATAAGATCAATTGACCTGAGCTTTGGTGCAGTTTCCCCTTCCCCTGTGTGGGGACCCTGCTGGTGCAGGGGGTGCTCAGGGAACACAGCCCCTGCACAGCTCCTCTGCCCATGACATCACCTCAAGGCTCTCATCCCGCTCCCCCACCCGCTCCTTTTACAAAGAGCTGCCTAAACCACAGCCCCGAGGAGCTCCTGGGCTCTGTGCTTGGGCAGATGATGAGCTGTGCTGGATGCCAGGCAGGACACAGACAGGATGGGAGGCTGGGGCAGGAATGCACAGCAGGGGTGGGGATCAGCTTGTGCAGCGCTCCCGCAGTGAGGTGGTGCTGGGAAGGGTTGGTTATCCTTCAGCTGGGGGAACTGCCAGCAGAGGTCTGCTTGCTCCCCTCCGCCCTGCAGCTGGGGATGGAGACTTTCCAAGATGCCGATAGAAGCAGGATGCTGAGGGACATCTGGGTGCCTCACACTGCTCTGGGTGTTGACTTCTAACCTTCCTCCAGACCTTCATGGGAGCTCAATGTCACCCACAGGCTGCTCATTACAGCAGGCAGGGTCACAGGGGCTTGAGCAAAAGGGAGAGGGTGAATCAGCCAGTCCTTCTGCTTAAGCCCTCAACAGCCACACAGGGAAGAGATTTCAGTGGAAGCTGGGATCTAACTCTTTGTACTCATCCTCCTCAACAGAGGCCTGCCCACAGCTCTCCTGCCCATGTTTGCAAGTAATGCGTGATCCCTTCAGCAATACTTGTGCAAAAGAAAGCTCTGCAGTCCAGAGGGAGTATGGGGGGGGGGGGGGNTATCCAATGGATCTGGTCCAGTGATGCTAATTAAATCATCACATTAGAGGTGGGGCCTTTCTTGAGTAAGTGTTAGCACTTGAGCTGAATCGCACCTCAGATCACAGCCAGGTGTGCCCCCTGGATTCAGAGAGCCCTGCCAAACTCATTTCACTTGTGATGCTAACGCCAACTCCAGCACGGTCTCCAGAGATTAATAAAACAGGAGAACAACCCAGTGTAAACCTGAAATCTTTTAGATTCGGCCAAATGGAAATCCAGCCTGACTCCCCACCCAAAACCAAACTGAGAAAAAGAGAGAAAGTTTTACATAATCATCTCTCCAATGTTACAGCAGACAGTGTTTCTCTGAGGACATTATGTAATGTCTCGTAAGGGCTTTTAGCTGAATTATCAGGTGACTTGCACAATTACTAAAGAGAAAAACAGAATCACAGGTGAGCAGTGGGTGTGAGAATACACATCTGCCTGTTGTACATTAGCAGCTGGAGAAGTGATTCAGATTCAATGAAATGTCACTGAAGATAGGCTCATACTACAGACCTCAGGTTCAGAGGACCTGGAGCTGTTTCAATCTGACTTTCTGGCCCATGCCTATCTTCTCCAGAATGAGGGAGTACCTCTCCATGATCCTTTGTAGAGGGACAGATCTCTAGGGTGACTTTTTCTGCCACCTCATATCTTCAGGCCTTTAGAACAGGAATCCCTGCTCTGAGACTGATTGATTTTGTCGCAGTGACACAAAAAGGGAGCTCTTGGCTATTTCTTCTCCCACAGTCTAAGGATGGGAAAGATGAAAACATTCCAGAGGAATTCCCACTATGTAGATGCTGATGTTTACTTCCAGGCTGTTCTCTCCCTTGCCCCTCCTGCTGACTGAGAGCTATAGGGGTACAGGAGGAAGAATATATGCAAACAGAGCCAGAACATCAGATAATATAACCCTTCATGCCAGCTTACTGACTTCTGCCTCACAGCAAGAAGTAGGGAAAAAAGCCCCAAGCAGGGGGGGAAAAAGCCCCAAATTCTGTTCCAGAATCTCTTCTGATGGTTAGGAACCTTCTAATTACCAGCTAAAGTTCCTACTGGCTTGATGATGCCCATCTGTTCATCAGTATTGCCTTTAGTCTAAACAGTTGTTTTCTTCCTTGGCATTTACCTCTCCTTTCTCTCCTGTTTTGTGTATTTTTAGAATTTCTCTCAGTGTTCACTTCACCACATAAAAGTTCTATTGAGGGCAGATTTATCTAATGGGTTTTACATTTGCTTTTGCCATACATTGGTCTGTATTTGTCCATCTTCAGTGTTTGAATAAGGCAGCTTTGTTTTCAGATCAGCATTGTCCTTTTAGCACATTGCTGAAGAGGTACCTTACAGATTCATTAAAGCAATGAATCCTCTATTGCTATGGAGAGTGCTTTGCAACAGAATAAATATTCACAGCAAGACAAATCTACGAAGTACTATCAGCATGGTAGTAATTATTGAAGCAAGGGGTAGATATTAGCACACTGAAGGCAAGAGAAGAATAAGGTGGATGGTACTGCTCAACTACTGTTGTTTGAAAGAGAAAAGGCACTTGGCAGAATGAAGAATTAACTTCCAGAGAAATGGAGACACTGAATACTGCTCTTCAGCAAGCCCCTAGGCAACAAATTGATGAACTTCTCCTGCAGAAGAGGAAAAACAAGTGTTGCCAAATTTTTTATATTTCAATGTGTTTTCTGTAGACGGTTCTAGTAATAGCAGAGTAATTCTGCAATTGGAATCATAGAATTTTACCACAGGAAACATAAACCCTTAATAATCCCCCACTTGCACCATAATCAAGTTGCTGGTATCATAACCTTTTGTGGTAAAACCAGCCAGACCAGCAAAGGCAAATGCCTCTTGGGTGAGTACATGCCAGTCTCACATGATGTTGGGATGAGATAGGAAGGCTTTGTCCTGTCTGGTTTTGTGTTCCATAATGCTTTCCAGTGTAGTAATACAGCTTACATGCATACTATCCTCTCTCCTGTGAGTGCAACAGAGATGTATATATGATATGTGATGCATTTAAGCCAGTATGCAGCTGGTTTAAATACATCTGTGACCTGCATTCCCAGCAGAAATCGCCTTAGTTTCCATTTTCTGGCCAAATTAATGCTAACATTTTGATGTAGTTTCTGCTGGAGACATTTTAAAGGATCGATTTTGTACATGGGTATAAACCAAACAATTCAATTGACAGCTGACAGAATTATTTCAAATTTCATTAGGACAGCAGATATAAAATCTCAGCACTTTGTGTCTCTCTTTAGCTCTGCTGTGTAGTCTTGTTGGTTAACTAACTTTTGTATTTCATCCCCGAAGCAGTTGAATTAGTCTAGAGAGTAAATAACTGAGGTAATCCGTTACACCGTGTGGCTTCCTACAGAGAGAGCAGCACTCCACAAGAACGTAGCCTCAAATAATTGAAGGTAAGTGCAACGCATTAGATGGAATTCTAGGAGATACGGTCAATCACCCAGGAAGCTTCAAAACACACTCGTGTCTGTTTAAAACGCATTTGGTTGTAGGTTCTGTAGATTGAGGGACTGCTCCTCCCGACTGAGGAGGGCTGTGCTACCAGCGGCTCTCCTGCGCCCCCTGCCACCCGCTCCCTTCATTGCAGAGCGTTTCCAGGATTGCCAAGTGCCACTGAGCTGGCACGTCCTGACTGCAAAGCACATGGAACCCGTGGGAAGGGAGGATGGGGGAACGGAGTCATGAGGAGAGTGTGAATTAACCTGGCGAGAGCTGGTTTCAGATCACCCTACTCACAGTGGCCATCACTACTCCTGCACTCAAAGAGTTTAAGTCAATCAAGGTCCACTTGCAGGCCAGAAAGCTCCTTCCTTTTGCTTCCATTCTGGAACTTCATCCTTGTTGTGTTCCACTTTGGAGTGGGGAAAAAGTATGGCTCTAATGTTTGTGCCTGGATTTGCACTTTAGACTTATCCATGCATTCATGTCGACACACAGACACAATATATAGCAAGAGTAAGAGATTCATAGCACATCTCCCTGAAATTCTCCCACTTTGAACTCTGCCAGGTATCATCATCTTTGTTATTACTACAACTATCTTAGCAGGTTTGCAGGACACACCACTGCTAACTCAGGGATGCAGTGGATCCCAGCCCTCAGCTCTGGTGCCTCTGCACAAATGGATGGTGGCTCCCTTTTGCAACCACTTGGCCACAGCACCTCCCTGGACCAACAGGACCTTCCAGCAGGAGCTCCTTTGGCAGCACTCTGCCTTAGGACCAGGGCACCCACAGCTCCAACATCAGCACCTTGCATCTCTGCTCACTCCTGTCCTCTGTGATTCACTGTCTCTTCTCACATTCACATCTGGTCCTTTGTAAGCATTTTGTCAGGAATAAATAAATATATGTCTACATTGATAGGCAAATACCCAAACCTGTATCTGATACCATCATGCCAACAGGGATCACGGAAAGAACAGTGGGTTTGGGGCCCCTTATGAAGAGGTGAAGATTGATGTTGATAAAGAGAATGTGTCATCCTTAACTGAAACGGGAACAGGAGAAGAGAAAGAGCCCCTGCATAGATCCTAGGGGACAATATTTGTAAAGAAATATCAAAATTCTCCTCTAGACATCCCATTTAGGATTCCTTGGGTTATGGAGAGAGAAGGCTGCCCAGAACATGCCCACAGATTAGGGAAATTGAAGTATGATTAATTCTAGTCCATCATACCTCCCTACCTCTGGAAAATAAAGAATAAACACTGACTGTCAGGGAGCAGCTAGCAGCTTGGGACCGAGACTTCATCTCTAGGAATTTCTTTCTCTCAACTCTTTGCTGACAAAGAAACAGATTTCTCTCTTACACATTTCTTGCTTGCTTTCTCCATCACTCCCCTCCTCTGTAAGTGTAAAATGAGTCAATTGGATAGCAAATCAAGAAAGAAAAAGCAGAAACATCCATTAGAAATTGGAGAGAGTAGATATCTACCTTCAGCTGTGGGGATTGGCACGATTCCTACCCATAAAGATAAGCCTCCACAGCTGTAGTTCTAGGAGGTTAGATCTTCCTCCAAGCATGATAAGCCTCAATCCAGTGGATAGTACAAAGGGAACAGGGATTTCCCCAATACTGGCACATACTGTGATATATTCCACCTTCAGGAAATATATAATGGATGAATTATAAACCCTTGAAATCTAGTTTTCTACTACAAATATGGGTAGATCCTTGAAACGATTGTATTGATATAGTAATTACACCAGACAGTGTTGTTTACTAACTGCAATAATACACCATAATAAACAATAACATACCTTTATAATGCTGTACTATCATTACAGCTAAAACAAATATTTTGCTGAGCTAATGCAACTAATTTAGCACATATAAAAATCTTTGCCTAATTTCAGGTTTCACAATTGAAGAAAGTGCCAAACCAATTTGAAATCCATAGGCAGAACAAAAGGAACCAGCAGGTTATACAAGCAGCAGTCTTGAAAGAAAAAGAAAAAGAAAAAGAAAAAGAAAAAGAAAAAGAAAAAGAAAAAGAAAAAGAAAAAGAAAAAGAAAAATAGAAAAGATGGACAAAGGGAATGACTTTGCAGAATCTGAAGGAAAATAATGTTGGAAGTGTTATAAAACAGTGTGGTTGAAATGGTCACAAGAATGTTTGAATTGCCTTTCCTGTACAGGATTAACAAACTCAGCAAACTGCACATGTACAGTGCCAAGGTATTTGGTCACTTTTGTTTAATGCAGATATACCTGAAGAACACTAACTAGATAAACCTCTGAGGAGGATGCACACTGCTGTCCCTGCTGTAGCCATGCTATGATCTGCTGTGTCCTACAGAGGAACATTCTGACTATTCTACACCCTCCTCTGATGCCCTTTGAAGCTTTTGAAGCTTTAAGGAAGGTGAGAAAACTCACAGAACCATGACAAAGCTGTTCACACCTAGATCATCACTCAGGTGCCCTGGTTAACAGTCACTGCTAGCAGTGCTTTGTAACCCTCACGAGTGGTGTAGTTTTTGAACAGGTGGTAGGCGTGTTAAAGCAGGAAGAGAAATTTGTATTCAGGTAGAAATGAAAATATTTCCATTTGCTAACCCTAAACTACGTGTGTGTGCACAAACACACTCATACACCCCCCCACACTTTATAATTATGTTTTCCAAACACAACCTTGCTGCACAGTGCATCACAGCATAGGGGTAACTGCTCTGAATGCTTTAGGACAAGGAATGTTTTTTCCACTCTCCAGTCTAATATTTTGCTCCCACCTGATGTTTTTCAATGACAGCCAATTCTAATATTTGCAGTTGGATAAAAGTCAGACTTTTCAAAATGGTGCTGAGTCCTTCAAGTTATCCAATAATTGCAATGAGCAGGCTGGACAGGTCTTCCTGGGCTTCAGAAAGAATTGAATATGTCATCTCTGGGTTCCACTCCTAACCATTCCTTTCTGCAGCCTTTTCATTTGCTTATTTCAGTGCTGGATCCACCCTATACATAAAAGGCTTAGCAAGCCATCATGTGAACCAGCAGAGGTTTTCAAAAAGCCTTATATGCAGGCAGAACTACAGTTAACATGTTTTGAGGTGACCCCACAAAACCAACAACTCCAACTTTGCAAGAAGAGAAATGACCCTTCCTCTACCATTCCATACTGTCATAGTTGAAATGAAGATGTAAACAATTTCCATCCATCCCAGCTTCACCCCATTCAGCACAGATGTATGAGAAACACCAATGGTTCGAGTCATAAGGCTGAAAATTGGGATGTTCATTCTGAAACTGGCATATACACACTTAGCCTGGAATATCATAAGCACAGTTTGCCCTGAAATCACCTTGTAAATGACCTTGCCATTGCTTTCCACTGCCACTCAAAGCACTGTATTACAGGTGTGGCAGTGTCATTGGACCATGAGCTCTGCATCTTTCCTTTGGAGTGAGAGGAGCAGGGTAGGGTCTACCAATGCTGAGCTTCAAGCTGCTGCAGGTATATTTCTACCATCAAAGTGGATCCTCTATCTCTGCATTACATTGCAGTCATTCTAAATTAAGAAGAGAGGAAGAAAAAAAACACATTATTGGAGACTGAAGTTTTATGAAAGCTGAGATTCTCCCCCTCTGCACGATACCATCTCCCACATCAGAGGAAGACCAATAGCCGTGGGCTTCCCATCCATCTCTGGCTCCTAAATGGCAAAGCTGCAAACAAACTCTAAATTAGGCAATGACTTCAGGTAAAGCAGAATTACCACACACTTGTCAAGCAGCCAATTCAAAGCAGCAAGACCTGAGGAGGAGGCTGAATGTTTGATGGCTTTGCTGGCTTGATTGGCTGCCACAATGCCCAAGATGACCGATGACACTTTCTTGGGCAGGAGCCATCTCCTGCAGGGCCCACACCCTGAGCAGAGGCTGCTCTCTGTCAGAGCAGTTGGCTCCTGCAATGGGTTTACTGGCTGGATGTTTGCTCCTTCCTGACTTCTGAAACAGGTCTTACTTGTAGGGGGGTGGTGGGGGGCTTGATGTGTCTCTGGTATTTATAATTACACATTTATTGAGCTTGTGCAATCCTAACTCCAGCTTCAGGCCAAAAGTTCATTGCTAGAGGGGTTCAATAAAGAATTTCCTCCTGAGAATGGAGAATTACATCACTTGCCAAGTGTGTCAGGCGGTTTTCCAGCCTCCTGTTGGGTCACACCCATTTTGACTACTCTAGTGGATGGATACTGTACATGCCTGGCTGTATCCTTAAGCTCCATTGGATTATTTGTGCCTGTGTGCTCCACATATCAGAAAAAAGGGTAAGGTTTTCATAAAGCCCTTCTTATCATGACCCCCAGGACCCTGAAAAAACTGAAGCAAGTCAATGCATAAGGACCAAAATGGGTTTCCAAGCAGCAGACAGCCAACCGTTGAATATTTAGCATGTATAACCCTAAAAAACCCCAGACTTTTCTTTGTGAATCTCATCACACAGACCTTGGTGACAATAATTACATTTTCCTGATTCAATAAGCTTATTAATCTCAGGGATACATCACTTATCATGCTGGAGACAGTGTCTACATTTAAAGAGTGATGGTTCCAGTCCCAAAGACTTCAGTCCCTGTTCAGCATCGTGCCCTGTTTCTTTCACATAGTTTCTGTGACATCATGATGAGCTGAATACGTGATAATGTATTATCATCTTTCACTCAAGGAAATACAAATCCTTTTCCTTCCATATGCCACTGAAAGATCATTGCCTGTCTCTCCATACACAAAACACATGCCTGAAGACCCCAAAGAGAAGAAAACAGTTCACCTCTAATGCTCTTAGATGATATTGCACCATGCTGGCATGATGATTAACAGAATAATCCCAGTGCCAACAGATAAACCAGAACTCTTACACAGACAGTTTTAGTTTATGATGGAGTCTGATACTACTGTTGGTAGCAAACCAAGGGAGTGAGGCTAATTTTGTTGGCACTATCAGAGTTTGTGTAACTGCCCTTCCTTACTTAGCCTTTCTCTATCAGCTCTCTTGATGGCCTTACTGCATTAAGCCTTGCAATGCAATAAACAATTTTTCAGATGGGGGAACTGGGGCAAAAAGCCATACATGTCTCAGGGGATCACATCGTGAGTGAAAATGAAGGCATGAACACCTACCTGTTGCTAGTCTATAAACTCCATTTGCTGACTACCAGACTAAATGTTTTCTACTTCACAGGTGTATGGGCTGATTATGAGAAGCAAATTATAGGAAGACATGGATTTTAGTAGAAGAACAGACTGGAGAGAAGGGATTAATGTGATTTAATAGGTCACTTGGGGAGGAGAATTGGCAAACATAAAAACAATCCTATTCAAAGAAATTTAGCAGATGAAGTAGGCACTAATTGTAGACGCATAGCTACATTGTTGTAGATACCAGGTGCCTTTTCTCCCAAGGAAACAGCTCAGCGCTCACAAGCCTTAGAGCTCCTGCATTCAAAAAGGAGCAAGGAACACACAAATATTATTTGGGGATATAAAAGCAGCACAGTCTGGTTATTTCTTTTATAGCCAAGTCTGCCAGAATCCACATAACCTTTCCAGCTCGAATCCTGATGAAAGAGCACCCTCAGCTCCCACTGCCCAGAGGGAAAACTGCACATACTAAGAGCCCTGCAGTATGAGGCATATGAGTATGGGTATGTTAAGGATTACTCTAACACCAGGACCTTCAGTCAATTCTAGGATCTCGTGCGGTTACAAAGTTCCTGGAGCCAAAAGCCCAAAATAACACAGTTTTTTCGTTCCCCATGTTGCACAGCCTGGAGCCAGTCTGGTGTCTGGGATAATGGCCAGTAATGTTTCTGAATATTTTTTGGGTCCTGACAGAGGTTTTGAGCTCAGCAGACATCTTCTTGTGACTTGAGAGTGCCTTACTGCAGCTGAGGCAGGCAGCAGTACCTGCCGTGTCAGCTCCTAACACAGGGCACAGCAGCCACGTCAGGTACCCATCTGGTCTGAAGAAAATGGTCACTGAAACGTTCTGGCAATCTTTCAAACATTGTCACTGTGGCACAATGTTTTCAGAGACAAACAAACACATGCAAACTCAAAAACAGGAGCTGGAAGGAGCCTCCAAATATAAATCACATTGTTGCTGACCAACTGTGCCAGACCACCTTAAACGGACACTGTGCCCATCTGCTCTTCCCCTCTCCTCCCCCACACCTCCTCCCTCAGGGTTGTAAACCATCCTGCAATATTTAAAGTAGCATTGTTCACCTCCCTTCTGAAGCCCCTGGACCATCTGAGCAGCTATATATTCTCTCTGTGCTGTTTGTTATTCCTGAGGACATGCACATTGCTGAACATACTAATAAAAATTTCATAAAAGAGGTTGCCAAAGGGGTGTCTATGAGGGGATTTGTAAAGCTTGCTCACACACACGCACACACACACACTCGCTCTCCATTCACCATTAAGAAAGGGCTGCAGCAGGCAAAAGCAAGTACCTCTGTACAACAAAAAGAAATGTCTCTGCTCCTGAATGGGACCAGGCAGGCTTATGTAACAAAGATCTATATCATCCAATGATTCAATATAAGCAAACACAGAAGTGTGTTCCTTTGCAATCTTCAGCAAGTTAAGTGAAAAGCAAGAGGAACTAGCAAGAAAATGCCTGCACAAAGCAGGGCAGTATAATAGTGCTGTGTGTGCATGTTGGTGTGCTGCCTGCTCACTCATCCCCAGCGTGCCTGCTTGTACCTTTCCTGAGTGCAGATGGAAAGGACAAGGAACAGCACTGACTGGAAATGTATTCCGGAAGAGTGCACTCTCCCCAGGATGTTGTCTGCATCCCAGGACTCAGCAGAGTAGAACTGGGGCTGGTACTTGAGTCTGAGCATATACAGATTTTTAGAAGAGCTATATAGTAGTTTGAAGCACTGAGCAAATCCATTAGTCACTGACTGTCCTGCCTCAAAGCTAATCAGAATTATGTCTTATAGGGTGGAAAGCATCTAGGAAATCTGGAGTGCTAAGGGATGCTTTTTGGTATTTGATTACCTTTTCTCTTTGCATCTTTCCCTAGATGATCAGGCCTCTGCTTAGTGGACTTAACCTTCAATTTCAACAGCCCTCAATGGTTATCTCAGATTTTCTGTGCAGGGCATGGAATTAAAATATCTCTTAAAACTCTTTAAGAGTTTGTGTGCAGTATTCATCAGATGCTCTGCTCCGTTTCTGTGTTGGTGGTGAAGTCACACATTTTTATCTGAGCTGTATCTGTTTCTCCTGCATGGAAAATGCAGTATAAAAGTATGTCATTTTATGTCAAATACAACAAGAAAAGAAACAAACCCCCAATAACATACACCAGTGCGTGTTTTGAGCGTACTAAAAAGGTAGAGCATCTATAGATAGAATTGTAAATAAATGACCTAGAGAAGGCAGGCCCCTTATTAAGGCAGACATTAAATTATTACAACACAGGTTGCTGCCCTCACAGCAACTAACAGCCCATGTGGAATGGTTATGGCAGAGCATTCCGTTACACATTAGGGATGTTGTTATTGTAACACATATTTACAGGCTTCATCATCTATTGTAAATTCATATTAAGGAAATGCAAGTAGTCAGCTTTTGGAGCTGGGCCTTGAATAGTTTGTGAGTTTTACCTTGGATGCGCAGGGACAGTCTCACAGGATGGAGAGCTTTCTTTGTAGATACCACAATGGGAAACACTCAGAAAAGGAAATACACAGCAAGTATTTAAGCAAGCAGCAAGTTTAAAGGAACCACCTCCCTTAACACTTAGGAAAGAAGACTTAAAGCACAAAAAGACCGATGTTCCAATGATGAGGCCTGCTCCACTGATATATAGTTATGCAGACGTGGACATTTGGGTGGGCTGGGGGTCAGGTGCCTGAATCTCCAAGGATCAGTGTTACCTTAGGTAACACCAAGCTGCTATTCCTGCTTCAGTTTTCCACCCAAGAAGTCTCATGCACAATCTATTGCTGTACCATTACAAGCATCAATAATTATGACAAGGCAAACATTGACACTGCGTGAGGTGCCTTAGCCACAATTTTACTCATGTACAAGAATATAGTCACTAAGAAGAACAATTCTTTTCTAGATTAGAATCTGTATGTGCTGAATATTCCATATCCATTCACCAGCTCAGCAAGCTCCACGTGTGTATATTTAAACACAAAATGTACAGATGTTCACTGTAATTTGCCTTGCTGAACATCATGCCTATTTAATCCATTTTGAAGGTCAAATATATTTTAATATTTTGGCAAATGCCTTTGGAACCAACTTAATTAAACACAGTTAAATTGGGCAGTTAGTTTTCCTCAGAAATGCTTACAACAACTAGTCTGAACAATTAGCTACAGGCTTAGCTGAATGCAGCTGCAGAGCTGGAGCTGGGGTGGCTGTGCTGTGCCAGACCTGCGCTGGCTCTGAGCGAGATCCGTGTGGGTGCCTGCACTGCACTCTTGGCAGCACACAAACACCGGGGACAAGGAGCAGCAGCACAAGGCACCAAGGCAGAGCACAGCAAAAGAAGTCAAAACCGCAGAATTTAAGAAGTGTACGAGCAAGGAAGCTCATCTATGCTCTAAACCTAAGGGAAGCTCATCTACACAATCTCTGAGGATCCCTGTCAAGAGCATCACACATTAAGGTAAATGAAGGTTCAGTGCTCCCAGGAAAGGAGCCAAGGACTGGGACTGGAGCTCAGTTGTTCCACTTAGAAGAAACCACCTTCATGTGAGATAGATACATAGAAAATGTATGCTCATCTCATGGTATACATATGTAACGGTGCAGATGCTCTGCTTTGCTGCACCAGTGCTCAAGCAGACACCTTTTGCATGTCAGCAGGAGTCTATGCAGGCTTTTCACGTGGACTGTACATCTTCTTTTCACACGTCAGCTCAGCAGCATGCATGAACACCAGATTGCAGGCACATGTGCACATGCATGTGTTCTTGTGAAATACTCTGGCAAGTATGAAAGCTTTAGGAAAATGTTCTGTCAGACATTATGTTGACAGATGTAGATGCAATGCCTCTTCCAACTTACAGAAACCAATCCAGACATCATCTTTCCATATACAAAGCCAAAACTGGAGTGCTAAAATTCAGCATTGACATCATATCCAATATTTTAATTGTTATCACTTGACCCTTTGGTCCATGCTTGTTCAAGGCAGCTTCCTTTTTATTAATATCTCAGCACACTGTGTGACACAACTTGAGCGTGTCCTAATTTAATTTTAATTAGTGCAGACTTTTGCTTTCCTCACTAATGAAACACTGCTCATTACGAAGTGTAATTGAAGACCCCTAGAGGGAGGGGTGCCTGGAGACCTCATTGTGTTGGTACCCAGCATCCTGCCCAATAAAATTCCCTTCTGAACGAAAGCAGTTTTATCATTAATTCATACTGCAGGGGGGCTAACTCGCTGCCAGCCGCTGAGTTCATACTGCTCTTAGGAAGAGCCCAGAGCCTGTTTGTTTTCTCCAAAGAAACAATTCCAATTTTCTAATGACTAAAACACTTACATCGTAAATCCTTCTGTCTCGTTGTTAAAAGTATCTTTGAAAAGCGGCTGTTATGAAAGTATGCCTCTCCATTAGAAGCAGACTATTCATGAACTTTTTGTGTGTGCTTTTAATTGAGCTTGAATGATACAAATATTGAGCTGTGGTTAACTCCATTTAAAAAAAAAAAAAAAAAAAAGAGAGAGGGAGAAAGAAGGAAACATTCTCTGTTTACAAGCGCTCCAAGATGACCCGGGCAATCACAGTAAGAAGCAAATGAGCTCAGAAGAGCAGGCCAAGCAGGTGGTTAAGTGACCATCTTTGGATGCACACATGCAGTGCCACAAGAAAGGAGGTCTGCATGCCCAGAGTACCCCCAGACTCTCAGTTTCTTTGCTCCACAGGTGTTAAATCATGGTAACTGCAGAGAAAAGTTCTTCAGATGACTGCACTTATATTTGTTTATGGCAGACTAAAGGCTTTTTGTGATTTTGACTTTAAAAGTTTCCCCTCTCAGTTACCAGACAGAACATGGAACTGCCATCGCATTTTCTGGGTAAAGACAGGATATTGACTACAGGGATTTGTTCAGAAATAATAACTGCACTTCAGATTCACCTTCTGCATCATTCCAAGCCAAGGCTGGAGCATGCCAAGCCTCTGCACCAGGACAGGACAGAGCAAACTGGGGCCTCCAAGTTTATCAGAGCTATCATACCAAACACTGGAATTGGTAGATTTCTTTCTGGCACCACTGCGGGGTTTGAGTCTGGGCAGTCAGCAACATGTCTTGTGAGAGCTGAGGGGCCTGTGCCAACAGACAGACAAATCTGTCCAGCAGAGGGGAAGGATTAACATACGAAAGGGAAGGGCATTCAGATTAACATACAAAACTGATCTGATGCTGCACTAAAACCTTCACCAGGCTGGGATTAGGTTTTAGAGAACATGCTCGGCGGTTAGAGTCATTTATCTAGTGTTAACCCAAACAGTATTTGTCTGAAAAAGGGACGTCCCCCAAACAGGGCATCTGAAAAATGCACAGCCTTTTTGCCAGCACAGATCATAAAAAGTTGCTGATTGTGATTTTCCTCAAAACCAGAAGCAAAAAGGCATAAATTTCATCTAGAGCAGTGGGGACTTAAAGGTCTTTTCCCTCTCTGGTTGTAAACAACCCTATAGCTTGTATTCTAATAAATATCTGAAATGACAGCAAAGTGACCTCTTTTCATTTCTAACCCTACAGAGCCTCTCAGAGCAAAAGCTTCCCCCTCCCAATAAAATCTGGTGTGTATATGCTGATTTGTAACACTCCCTGCCATCCCATTCCAAGTCAATAATTGCCAGCAAAGGTGACTGTTTTCCAAATTTGTGCTGCCCAAGTTTCTAGGCTGAGATACAGTTTAATATCACTGAGAACCTTGCCAGTGTATAGTGTGCTCAAAACATGAAAGAAAAATTGAATGTTTACATAAATCAGGTCCACCTCCTGAACCTCACATTAATGACTCTTCATTAACATTCCTGATATGACCTTTTATAAAGCAGCAGCAGAATTAAAAGATCCATGGTCAATTGTGCATTCAGATGACTCCATTTCCAGTGTAGTTTGGAAGGTGAGCCACAATTTAATTGCATCGCCTAACAGAAAATTCTCTGTGTTCCTGTGTCCATTATAATCTTAGGCTTTGGTGATAAGAAAGTTAGGGGAGACACAGGGAAGGGATTTTGCCCACTGACTCACAGCACCCATCACCAGCACAATACCATTAGTGAAACCCAGTTCCTTTAATAATGAAGTGTTTGATAGACACCGCTGCTCTGCTTCTGCTATTAATCTTGTCCTGATGCTGTTACATTAGGGGATGTAAACTATCTTTTCTCTCTACTCATTATGGAAACTGCAATTCACATCCTCCCAGGAGTGCTCCAATTAGCCAAGCCTGCATCACACTCAGCTTTCCATCAACTTGCTGCATTATGCTGCGCAGGAAAAGCTAACCTCCTAGCACAGGCATGCACAGAAACAGCCTGCGGTAGTGTATCACTGCTGACTCTTCAGATACATTCTCTCTAAAGCTGCAGGTTTTGGTCTCATCAGCAATTCCTGAATCTTTAGACAAGAAAAGCGAATCCAACAATACAGTATTTTTAAGTAGCAAAAAGACACATATGATTCTTGATCATAGTAGATCTAGGGGAGAAGGCAAAAGCTGTGTGTGACCTTAACCAAGCTACTTTTACCTATCAAGTAAGATTTTGTACTGTCCAGCGCTGCTACTGAAAGAGATAATCTACAGCCTGAGTAATCCTCCCTTCCTTTCTTGGCACAGTCAATTAGCAAATAGTTAACTCAGTGTTTTGTGCCTCTGTTTTAGTAGGTTTTTAGCTCATCTCTTTAATTTTTCTAAATTGCACTACAAAGTACATGTACCCCAGCCCTGATCTTTTACACGAAGGAGTGGGTTCTGAGATTAGACTTGTTTTGGCTTCGTTTTGTATCTTGTAGTTTAAAAGCAAACTATTTCCCCAATGTCTATAGTAAATGTAATTTTGGATAGCAAGCACAAAATTCTTGTGGCTGTCTTAGATGAGATCAAGAAGAGGTTATGGATTTTGCTTCACAAGTAAGTTACCTTCTCCATGAGAACTAACACTGCTTTACCAGAGGCTGGTTACAGCAGCTGGAAATGCCTCCGTTCCTCTCTGCTTACAGCTCTTGTTCTGTTCAAACGGTGATGCTTATTCTCTAGCTCAGACTCTGCCACTGCCTTTTGATCTGCGAGCCTGGCTGCAGCTGCTCCCTAACTCGGTGCTGCTTGCTGTGGAGCTGGTCTGGGGACAGCAAAGGCTTTACTGCTGCTTCCAGGGGCTTAACAACAGCTACAGCAAGACATGCAAATGTAACCCACGGCTCCTGGCTGCTTTTGGTTGTTGCCATTGCTTTGAGCTGTTTGGGGGACAGAGAACGAAGTACATATAGTATTTAAGATTTCAATCTTCAGAAATTAGTTTCAAGCTATCCTGAAAGTAGGAAGAAGCAACTCTTCATGCAGAGCGATGCAGAGCTGTTGATTCCAGAGCTGCAGCCACTGGGCACCGAGCGCGGGGCTGGGTCTGTGTGAGCCCCGTTCAGCCGCGCACGCTGCAGCAGCGGGGGAGCGGAAAGGGCGCTGCAGAGACTGAGCAGCCCACAGACAGTACCGAACGTGCATCCTCTGGTGCACTCCAGAAAGAGCTGGAGGGTTATTTTATTTGTGGGGTGGTTTGTGATTGTTTTTAAATAAAACATCCTCCCGGCAACTTGTAACTTTTAAAGCAAGTTTTCATCCTGCTGCCACTTCATATAACCCAGCCACGTAGAGCCCAGATCTGAGACACTTTTTTCAGAGAATAGTTATTGTTGGCATTTTCTAAGCTCTCAGCTTTCCTTATTTTGAAATGCAAACTCTGCATATGTGCATTAGCAAAATGGCACATTCCAGTGCCTGGGAGTGAACCACTGTGGAGGTGACATTGGCCAGGGGTTACATGTGTATGGAGCAGCCAGCTGATGTGTGAATCCATTACTGTTATCAGCAATGCATTCAAATGACCTACTTTTAACACTGTCACAACTGCCCGACAGAAGAATTCAGTAAACTGCTGGCATGCAATTCTCCATTTAGAGTGATAGAAGACTAACGTGTGCAGATACATAGCAGCTAATTCTCCTCAGGTATACCTACAATTTCATAGGCAAAGCTATCAAAGAAAGGCAGGGAAAGCCAGGAAAGACCTTTAAAATCCTCTGAGTGCTCTTTTCCAGCATGGAGTCACCAGGTCACCACACAAGATGGTGCTGTAAATGGCAAGTGCCAGAGATCGCAGGCTCTCAGATCAGCAGAGGATGCAAAAACTCATTCAGCAGCACCTAAGAGGTACAAAGAGTTTATCACTGTTCCTCTCCTTTGCTATTCATTGTGTGTTTCCATGAATGAACTTTCTGCATAAACAGCAACTGTCGGTTCTCAGCGAGCACAGCCTGCTGAAAAACAAACTACAGAGCTCCATTCTTACAAGGGGATGTTATTGTTTGTTATATCCCTTACACATCCCTGTTTGAAAGAATGAAGTTCCATTTAATCTGTAGAAATGTTTAAATGCAGCCACATGCTTTTAAGCATACCTAGCATTAGACATAATGCCAATATTGTGACTCTCCCATTTTAATAGAGTCAATAAAAAAGTATTTTAAAGCATTCAAATTTTAAAAGTATTAAATCATAGCGTTTTGTTACCTTGAAAGCAGAATAATTGTACTGACCATAGACATCCTCAGCTCCTATCTGAACAGGGCTCTTATGCTTGCATAAGGTGGTGGAAGAGAGAAAGGGACTCTGCAGTCCTGCATAGCCCTGCAGATACACACGAGGCTGGTGGAGTGGAAAGGCTTGTCACTCAGAAATTAGGCTTGTCACTCAGAAATTAGGCTTGTCACTCAGGAATTATGCAGACTAGGTCAGGTACTAGCAGTACAGTAGCATCAGTTTGCTTTGAGTTGGTTATCTGACTGAAAGACCTGGTTGCTACTACTGTAGTAGGAAAGCAAACTTTGAGAGTACAATTTACTCCAAGTTTAGGAAGAGCCCTCCACATAAAGGGCCTGCTTTGGAGGCTCTTTGTTATCCTGTCCTTCAGACAGCTGTTCATGAACCAAAATTGGGGAGCCTGCCTTCAGATCTGCTGATCAGATCTGAATTAGCAACCTAAGGTTTTAAGGCCACTTACAAAGGGATTTTTCCACAAGGATTCTTAAAATTAGATCACAAGCAAAAAATGCAGTTTAGTGCTTCAAAAGCTGCAATTTGCTAAGGCCCTGAGGGCATTTTGGCAACTTCGTTCAAATATTATCTACCTCTCTGTGCTGCCAAATTTGAAGATAAACTTCTTTTCCACGGTCTCGTTAATGTCAGTACAAGCTTGGTAGTAAATCTGCAGCGTGCAAACCAGGACAACAGCTCAGGTCCTTCTATCAAGGCCACTGGAACTGCTCAGGTCAGGGCCTGGAAGAAGACAGAGACTTCTGGTGGAGGCTGCAGAATTGGGGTACACAGATTCCCAGAGTTCAACATTCAGATGTCAGGAAGCTTGCCTGCCTCTCAGAGCTCTGCTATTTCACCAGGCAGTTCTTGTCCTCTACACTCACTAATGTTGGCTTCAAATTAAAGAGCACTTTGTTGTGTTCTGCACAATGAAGACATCCCTTTGTCAGAAGGGGGATATGCCCTTCTGGTTTACTCAGGTTTTCCATACAATCCCATTACACCTGTGATTTTAGTGCTTGTTTCATGGCAGGAACTTACAAAGATCTCTTCATCCTTCTGGAACTCTGGAAATGCCCAGAACCTAAGAAAACTCTGGAAACATAACTCTTTACTGTATGATTCTCAACTTTCACATATACATTTTTCCCAGAAGCATCACACACTCTCCAGTTTCATGCTACTTCTCCTCAAGTTCTATTGTGAACCTGCAATTTTTGTAGGTAATCAGGATTAACGTGAAATTCATTAAGACTTTCATTATAATAAATATGTAATCCAGAATGGTTTTGTTTTCCTTTTCAAATCTATTTCTCATTTGAAAATGAGTCATTCAAATCCAATTTCTGAAGGTTTCATACCAAATTCCTCATACCTCTAGTATTGTTATCTAATAAAATTGCATTGGTTTTGCACCAAACCCAGATAGGAATATGTTAATAAACTTCACATACAAGCATTTCAGTTTTTAAATTCCCCTTTGTGTTCCTTTTAGCTTTTATCGTGACTGTAGTTCACTCTACATGAAAGGAAGATTAAAATGGCCAGTTCACACAGTGGGACTTGCTCTGGCATGAGCCAGGTTTGGAAATTATATGAGCACAGAGCAAGAGTCAGCTTTGAAGATGACATAAAAAAGTGAGGCTGCATTAGAAGTAGCTGTATCTTCTTATTGGTAAATCCTACTCCTTTTTTCTTGATAAATGGAGACTGCTTCTTTCTATCAAACTGAGACTGCACAACCAAACACTGGCAGAGCAGCTCTGAAGCTTCTTCTGGTTATGCCCCAGACTTGTCTAAAGGTTCTTTAAAGCAAAGGGGGAGGAGATAAACATATCCAGATCTTTACATCTTTCCTAAATACATGTGTAATGTGCAACCTGAGACATATGCATGCACTCACCTAACCCATAACATCCAGAGAATGTGTCTTTATTTTCTCCACAACCTATTTCCCAAATGAGGGAAGATTTAAAGTTTCTAATTTTTTCCTTTTCCTTGATGAAGGATTTTCACTTTCTTAACCTCCTGGGGAGGCAGAGTCACAGAAACAGCAGCAGGGCACTGTAAATCTTTGAAACTAGTAATTATTAAATACATAAATCTATTTAATACATAGAGCCTCCAAACACACTGACTGGATAATATGAGAGACAGAGAGATCCACACATAGCAAAAGGGCCTTACCATCTTTCCAGACACAAGTCTGGAATTGTATTTCAGTGACAAGGCTTCATTTGCCAGAATAGTTACTGGGCAGGAGCCTTGGGAAACCTTGGGCTTCCAGCTTTTCATCCCACACTACCAGCAGCTCAGCTGGAGTCCCTGGCAGGGAGCTGCAAGCAGAAGGTGGGAACCAGACCTCCTGAGCTGTTTAAATGACCACAACTCCCCACATGCCATCACCCCCCACTCCTCTCCCATCCATTCCTGAATGGGAAACAAGGGAACTGCCATGCCCAAGGCAATAGAGACACTCAGCTCAGGGCTCTACACCAACTCTCTGCTGGAAGCTTGGATCAGATCTCTATGATAGGAACAAATCTGCATCTCTGCAAGGTAGAGTTAGGTATTTTTGGATGGTGTTCTGTTCCTTTCTTTATTTGGGTTCATTTAACATTTCATCTCAATTCTGAATTCCCTTGCTACGTTAATGCACACTTGAGATGACATATACTGCAGCAATTTAAATCACTGACATGTAATCTGAACTTCAGCTTCATTTTAGCACACACATGTCCTGTGATTGTGATTCTGAATGTAGATCCATATTTTGCATTTGAAGACTATATCTTGCTACATGCAATAAAGAGAAATGTCAAGAATGTGAGACTTTAAGGAGAACTGCATTTAGAAAGAAGCAAAGAAGAAAGCTACCCAAGGGATTTTAGTAAATGTTCAAGGAAAAGAAAGTGTAGAAATGTGACAGTGAGGTCTAGGATATCAAAATTCAAATATATCTGATGAAGAATTTGAGGACCTTCAGTGGTTTCCTCTAACTCAAAGTATTCTGTGAT
The DNA here is from genome assembly GCA_013389925.1 of Aegithalos caudatus. NCBI lineage: Eukaryota > Metazoa > Chordata > Aves > Passeriformes > Aegithalidae > Aegithalos > Aegithalos caudatus. Next base: position 222,043 of record WEIU01014024.1, read on the forward strand.
TTATGAGAATATCCTTTGCTTTGGCCATTAAGGAATTTGTTTTTGTTTATTTATGTATTTCTCTGCCTATCAGTCCTGTCATCTCAGCAGAAGGAAAGCAATCAAATGTCCCACGTTGCTCAGAGAGCCAGCACTGGAGAAGCTGTAGCTGGTGTGGCCCGGGCACTCGTCCTGTCTGTAATGGAAACATGCTGACTGCAACTGCTGCACTGTGAGCGTGCACATCAAACGCGCTGAGTGACAGGTTGAGCAAATGAAACAATCATCTCCATATTTTGTTGTAGGATTTTTTTCTAAGAAAATATGAAAGTGAAATGTGGTGGACAGGTCCAAAGAGACTGAATTTAATCTGCTTTTGAAGTTTTTTGTGGATAACAAGAAAAAACGTGAAAGGGATTTTTGGATGGATCTCCTTCCATTTTGCAGGCTAATGGAATTTGCTGAAACAAGACCGCCAGCTGCTCTGCTTATAATAGTTTGCACTAGATTTCAATATATTAATTTCTTTCTAATAGGTGCCACCACAAATCCATACTGAAAATGGGCCTTGTCCAGTGCTCCAGATGCAAACAACCCTTTACCCTAATGGTACTCAAAATTAGAAGTTACATTTTTCAATACGGGAAGTCTGATGAATCAAATAATTCTTCAAATCAACGACTGCTGCCTTCTGAGTGACTATAATGAAATCTTGATTAGAATTGTGCGACCTGGAATCCTGAAAAATAAATCATGAATTTCCTGTATAGGAAGGGCAAGATAAGAAAGATATTTGATTTTTTAAATGCATTTTAATGTCTAGCTTTAAGCAAATATTTCTTGGAAATTTGAGAATGTTCAGTTCCTTCTTTCCAAACTATCCATTACTTATCATCTGGTTTCCTGAGAAAACAAATCCTACACTATCTTGCTGTACGTATAAGTACATGTTTGTCCATGTCTCCCCATTAATAATTGTGTGATTTATTAATATTTATTACTATATCATACATTACATTTTGTTGAGTAGTTATAAGTCATTGGCCAATGTCAACCAAATTTGACAGATATGAAGGTATCAAAGATATTTAAATCTGGTTTTAGCAAAAACCGGTTTTGCCAATTCTGCATAGTTTTGCACAGAATTACTCAGCATTGTTGATACATCTCTCTTTTCTGATTCAAGTCCAGACTGCCCATGAAAACACCTAGGGATGGATCTGTCCCCAGGCTGTTTTCCCAGTGAGCTGTGAGCAAACCCCCCAGAATGACCTGGAGCATCCAGTTTAGTTTTCATTTCTGCTACTTCATCATTTGCAACACCCAGATGCACAGAATCATTTAGGTTGGAAAAGGTGGGGATGGTCATTCCACCACTGCGTTGGGAAGCCTGTTCCACTACTTGACAACCCTTTCAGCGAAGAAATTTTTCCTGATATCCAATCGAAACCTCCCCTGGCACAGCTTGAGGTCAGAAGCACGTTGTAAGCGGGAACGTGGGCACTGTGTTTCCTGGTGCGATGGGCGGGAGCTGGAATTCCCAGCCCTGCGCGGGTACCTTTGAGCCTCCGGGAGCGCGGGCACTGGAGATGCTCGTTTTGCACATCAAGATGCTGCCACCCCATGGCCACAGAGGACGAGAGGCGCCCGCCTCAATCTCCGACTGCCATTTGCAAGCTCGCAGAGGCTCTCCTGGCTTTTCTTCGCACACGCAGAAGGATGCCTTGAATTTACACAAACACTGCTGGAAATCCCATGCACTCTTACCCCACTGCTGCATCTTCTAGTGAGCGCAAGGATCTCTGAATACCATCCTTCCCACACGGTTATGTATTTGTCACACACTAAGTTATTGTTATTGCCTCCAACTCTGTCCCTTCCACACATCCTGGCCAATAAAACTTCCACTGCTGTGTCACATACACATTAAATATCCATCCCTGTGATCCACGCATGATCCATCTCCCTATCCCACATTACAGTCATGATTAACCTTCTCCCACTACGTCACAGATTCAATACACCTCCTTTGCCTCCTTCACTGAGACAAAATGAATCTCCTTAGTATTGTCAATAATAATTTTCTTTATATCCTGCATAACAACATGAGGCAATCTGACAGAGCACTCGGGCAATAATTCAATCTTAGCTTCCCACCGATGTTCATTAAACTGAATATAACTTCACCAGAGCTGCCACTGAATTATATCTTCATATCCTTGTGGGAATTGTATATTATTCCTTGGGGAATAACAGCAATGCAGTTGAAGATGAAATAATTTGTTTTAAAAACCCCAGGATTGTATCTGATAGCACATTATTTCTTCATCTTGTTACTCACTTTGCATATTAGTAATTAGTAGAAGTTATTTCCCCCATTCCCCCCACCTTTTTGTTTCATTTCATGTCTTGTAACATTCATCTATGTGAGATAAGACGGTGGGATGATTTTAATACAACTGAAATGACTGAGATCTTCACTAGAGGCAGGCAAGCCCTAAGAAATTCAAATTCATTTTGGCAAACAACAAAGCACTCCTCACCACTCCCCCCTGTATTTTGGCAGCTGTCCCTTCCCCTTGAGAAGAAGCCTCCCCTGGCCCTACTGTGCAGTTGGATGGGGCAAAGCTCAGGTGGTCTCTGTGCAAACACTCTGGTTGCTGCTTCTACTGCTGCATCTCCAGCTCAGATTTCTCTTGTTTGCTTTTGAAGAGAGTTGTATGATTCACCCAACCCTAATAATAAGCACAAGATTTTTCCCATGGAGCCCATGGAGGCTCCTTGTGATGGCTTTGGAAGTTATTCTGTAACGCTGCTGTACTGGGGATGGAGAGAGTTTGCGATGTGCCATAGAGGTTGTACCAGTACACACCGAAAAGAAAACCAAGAAATGCAACTGCAGTTGTCTTCCTGCCTTGTGCTGCTTCCTCTGATCTCCCTGGCCTTTGAGGAGTTTCCTTTAGCCAGCACATATGACCCCATTTTCTACACTGGTCCTATGTTGCCTTGAGCAAGATGGCCACTGGTCACAAAGCAACCGAGAGCCGCTCTGACGCAGGAATGCCACGATGAGACACAACAGAGATGACCGAGCCAGAGCGAGAGGAGGAAAAGAGGAGTTTACTTTTTTGATTTCACCTTATATATCAGAAGGCTAAAAGAAGAGAAAAGAACAGGGCGACACCGCTCTCCAACACGGGAGCTGGCACGAGCTCTGATCACAGACCTGCCTCCCAATCTCCACCACAGCAGACAGGCTAAAGAGCCCATCAGTGCCTCTGCCAGGCCTTGAGCAGCAACCGCCAGGCTCTGCCTTTCACTTCTTTTTCACGGGCTGTCTGTTCCTGTCATGTTTGGGGACAGAGCCCAAACATTCTCCCCCTCTCCCCCCACGTCACTCTCCTGCACAAGTTGCCTGCTGTTAAACCTTATCCTGCTGAATACCATGTGTTTGATATTAATTACATGTCCGAGCCCCATGAAAGTCATTGAAATTTAATGAGATGCAGGGATGGAACCACTGAGCCAATGGCATTCATTAAGGGTTGCCATGGAGATCAGTTTGCCAGGCTTGACCCACATTAAGTGCCACTGGTCACCTCCCAAACAGACAAAAACATGAAATTAAAAAAAAAATTGCAGCCAATTCCTGAGGGGTCTGAGCACTATGGGGCTCTGACGGCCTTTAGTCAGAGCAGCTGGGGCTCAGCCGAGTTCAGCACATGGCCCATGGCCCTGTCAGGGACTGGGGCTCTAACAGAAGTCAGGAGGTGCTCCTGTGTGGCATCTACAGAGAGGAGAAAGAACCCCACAAACTCACTGACACAAAGAGGTCAGTAAGCTCCTTCTACTTCCCTTCCACCCCTTATAAATGGTGCAGCTGAACAGAGCTATTACTTGAAATGTATGTTGTGCTGTTTCCAAAATTATGCTGTTCCTTGCAAATATGAGTATTGTGACTCTGAATCTAAGGAGATGGGGTGAGGGAGTGACAGACGGGAAAGGTGGGGCCATGGGTGAAGAAAAGAGGTTGTAACTCAGCATGGAAATACTAAGATAGAGAAATTTTAAAGGTGAAAGCTTAGATGAGAGCCAAGGATGACCTGCACAGAGGTAGGGAAAAGCTGGTGTTCCTAGCTCAGCAAGTGTCTCTGCACAGCCTTGGCCAAATTGCTTACTTTCCATCTCCCTCATTCCCTCTGCAAAATCAGGGTCACAACATGCCCTTCCTCCCTGCCCTGGTCCAGTGAGATAGAAACCAAATCAAAGTCCTGCCCATGTGCTTTTCTAGAGCCTAGTGAATGGGGCAGAATGACCTCTGACAGGTCTTTGTAGTCTCTTGGTATAAATAATAATATTAAATAGAATTAATTAACCAGCTCACAATCTGCCTACTTTCCAGCCCACCAGTAATCTCTAAGAATCAGACTAAGATGCAGCTGCAGCAGTGGCTGGGTGGCAGTGGGGGCCCAGGGGAAGGCAGAAGGCTGGCTGTGCAGTGGTACACACACAGCTCTGACACCCAGGCAGTGTCTTTACCTCTCAAGTAAGCTAGGTCCCACTACAGGGCAGACCCGTACACAGAGCTTGCAGCAGGTAATACAGTACAGCAGCAGCAGAGCTGCCTCTGATTTCCAAAATATTTAATATTTTCTTTCCTCAGTCCAAGTACATACCAGCAAACACATGCAACTATCACTTCCCAAGTTCTAGAAAGGAATCTACAAAAACATGATAGTTTAAGCCAGGTTTCAATGAAATGAGAGGTACCCTCATCACAAAGGCAAAAATATAAGTTACAATTTATAAGGCAACTAACCCCTAAGCGCAGAGGCCATCCTTTGAAGCACAACTCAAAAACCAGAAAGAAATTGCAACAAACTTATCTGAGTACATCTGGTTCACCTAACCCATCTGCAGCGCTGGGAAAGAACCCCATTGCCAAAAATGGCTGAAACCTTATCCTCACAGCCTACGGGGGTTCAGATAATTATATCTGACATGAAAACTTGTAGCACATACAGAAAACTGGAGGGGGAAGAAAAGGTCAACTGTATAAAGATGCAATCACTGTGGAAGGGGCCAAGTTACAGCATGGTGAGCTGTTTAAACAGCCAAGATAAATAAGATACAATTAGGGTTACATTGGCTCACCCTTTTGAGATCCCATATGTGGGTGTATGAACCTTGGAAAAAAAGGGCCAAGTTATCAGGACTTGCTGTTTATTTAACTTGGCCCATCTCAAGGCTCAGCCTGTTCTAACTTCATCCCGTTTTTTGCAGCAAACATCCAATTTTCAGTATTTTGTACTTGTCAAGTGCTTTCTGATCACATCTCTCTTCTTTTTATTGTTTTCTTTAAAAAGAAAAAAGTGCTGAGAAAGGGATGAGAATCTGAACTCAGGGCCTCCTACACCGAAGTCAGCAAACCTTATCCCTTTGTGCCAGCCAGCCTAGGGTCTTTGGTCAAAAATGAAAGCACAAGAATTTCCAGCATGTTTAATTACCAACCACAGGGAGCCTGGTACAACCTCACAAATGGAATAACATATTGAAACTAGCAAAGTCAACTGAAAATATTTTGTAGAAGGGCCACAGAGTTGAAGACCACTCCTGGAAGGATGCAGAATTTCATGGGAACATGATGTCGGCAATCAAAGACTGACTCCCGCAGCGTTCCTCAGACTCAAGCCTTGGGATCAGCATTCCCCAGCCTCTGCAGAGGTTCAGAGACTAATCTAATGTTTTACATAGCTACCACACTGAAAGGGGCTTGTGTGCAGCAGTAAGGTTAATTCAGAACACTTGTTAGAGGTCTGCCCTCCTCAATATGTGTTAGAAACTGTTAGAAACTCTAGTTATAAATTTATGTAGTTGTTACTAATCTGTGTATTTGAGATGTTTCCTGCTATCACAGTGTTACCAATACCACCTCTGAAACAGACAGAACACTGACCCCATTACCTGCTTTAGCCCCTACATGCCACTCCTCTGATGCATTTCTGCAAATATTCAAAGTGTTCTCATACCCATATGAAAGAGTACCTGGCTACATGATGGTGGAAGGACCAGCAGGGTTCATTAGTTTATACAGATAGCTGTGTTTCATTGGCAGAGCAGGTCTGCCTCCTTCTCCAGCATCCACTGTCCCCTGTTCCATGGAAACTTGCTTCTTTATTTGGTTTGTGTCTCTGCACCTGATTTTAAGATGCTGCCTGGTGATTGAGGACTTTGCCCTGCCTATAAAAATGCTGTTGGTTTAACACGGTGGTGTCTCTCTCTTCCAGGTGAATGGCAAAATTCTCATTGCCTGTGCACCAGTGCAATCCTGTGGGACTCTGTGCTCAGTAAAGCACAGATAATAAGGACAGCCAAACTGGGAAAGGCTCCTGGAGTTCTTCAGAGGGCACTGGCATCCTACTCTCTGTGCCAAGCTCCAAGAGGTCTCAGCCTGGGACTACAGCTAGATACTCACCCATGAGACTCCTCTGTACGTGGCACATCTGGGCTCACCCAGTTCATCCCACAGACCAGCCAGACAAAAGTACCCATGAGTTTTTAATGGCAGTTCCAGGTTCAAGCAGTCCTTGATAAACCAGATATTTCCCATTTGCTGGGAGCAGAAAAGCAGAGATAAAGGAGCTGAAAGGGTCTGTGGCAGAGGGTAGTGTAGAGTAAGCCCTTCAGGGCCATCTGGCCCTAACAGCAGCACCAACCTCCCCCCATACACTCCCCTCCTCCTTCTCTGGCAAAAAGGCCTGCTCCTTCCAGTTGTGGGGGGGGCGGGGAGATGCCATATGGGCTTGTGGCTGGGAGACTGGAGGCACATCCAGTATAGCAGAGATGAAGGTGGAGATTAAGCCAAGTATGCTGGGGAAAATTTATACATCCTACCCACCTCCTTGTCTGCTCTGCCAGGTATTTAGGAAACAACATCTCTGCTCTGTTTTACTGAACAGAAAAGGCCTACCCTATTGCCAGCTGGCCCTGCCCCATGCGAGACAGGCATTTTTCTTCTGTTAAGCTCCCCTCTTCTGCCCAGCACTCCCCAGAGCCACCAGCACAGGGATGCAGCTCAGACCAACCGGAACAGAAGTACCCAGAGAATGAACCCAGCCATGCAGCCTCTCTTCCCAGCTCCATTTATCACTGTCAAGCTGCAATAATTGAACATTTGCATCCCCAATTTCACACAGCCATCTCCCCATGTCCCTGCAAATTAGCAGTCCACTTATATTTACAGACACACATGTCTGCTGGCTATCTGCTTGTGCTGAGGGCTGCAGAGATGGGGGAGCAGAAGAATGAGTTTTCTATCCTGCTGGTGCATGACAAAATGTTCTGGCTCTGAGGCTAGCCAGCAATACTGTGCTTTATTCCTTATGTTCTTCCATCTCATCTCACAGTATAACACATCCACATGGTGCTAGTGCTGTTGTTTGGAGTTTTTTCTGTTTGTTTGCATCATTTACACTTTTATCTCTTTTCCCTGTGAGCCCTCATGGAGGTGTCTTCCTTTAGTATGCAGGCCTGGTTGGCCAGTTGCCATAGCAATCCATTGCAGTCCTCATAATATTGCAGGAAGCGAGATCAAAAAGGCAGGATTGTAATAAAGAAAAAAAAAAAAATAGAGGGAAAGAAGAATGTATCTTTCCCACTCTTCTTCTGCCCTACCACACACAGAGGCACTTTGCAAGAGCCCATCATTTTTGGACTGGAGTGAAAGATGAATACAGTTTCAACAGCCACACTGCCAAAAAGCCAGATACCAACAGGAAGAAGCCATTTAGAAGGGTGGCAGCATGCTCTGCATGCACACAGCCTCCATTCCCTACAACACTTTATATACCACTTTTTCTCTGCTAAATCCTGTACTATTTGCCTTGTGACACAAGTCCTTGCTCTAATAACAGCTAATGCCTGAACTTAAGAGTTTACAAAGGCTGACACTGGCCCTCAGTGACTAGAGGACAAGCTAAGCAACATTTTCCCTTTGTTTCAGTACAGCAATCTCATTTGCTATTTTTCCTGGATGTGTTTGTGATGCCCATTTGAATCCAGTCTATTCTATTGTACACAACTAATCCAGACCTTCACCCATTGGCCTGCAAAGTGGTCCACACATGCAGCAGCCAAATCACTGCCATGAACAGCTGAGTCCCACACAAACAAGCCTATGTGATGAAGGAGTTCAGCCCAGGAATGCAACATAAAGACACCAAAACATCTGATTTGACAACAATCCCAAAACAAAGATTAGTGTGCCTGGCCTTGGGGATGCTGCAGCTGATGCTTATGTCAGCACAAAAGTTTTATCAGTACCATTTAGTGTCTGTTCCAACATTTGCTCCTAACCACACATGTGCCATAGACTTGTGAGGTTATAGGTACCTAGATGAAAGCAGAACACAGCCAGTGCTACCTGAAAAACAGTCCTGGACTCATCAAAAGACCAGACTCTCAGCCCTCCTTCCCCCTGAGCCCAAAGCTGCCACCAGTGTCTTCCCTCACGTTTCTGCTCCATTTTGAACATTTTGATTTACTTCAAAAATATTAAAAGAAGATTTTTTTTTTAATTTCATGTTTTACGAGCAGCTTTAGGAGGCAAGGAGATGAAGAATCCATCCCCAGTGGAAAACACGTGGCTAACGGGTAGATTTAATTTATATGAAGCACACCACTCTCTCATAAGCACTGCTTGGCATATTAAACTGGTGTCTTACATCTCCTTCCAGTGCCAGAGATATTCATTTCCCACATCATAAAGACCCATCCATGAATAATAATATTAATAATTAAGCACCTGACTCTAGGGCTATACTTTGAGCATCATAACACTCTAATCATTTGCTTATCCCATGATAATTACACTCCTCCATCCTATTTCTATGCTCTGCCTTATTGGTTAACCATTTATTTGCTAGGGTGTTTCTTGAGACCCCACCCAAGCTTTCAGTACCCAAGTCTCACCTTCCTAGCAAACTGATGAGGAATGTGCTCAGTATTAGCGGCAGTGTTCCCAAAGACATTCTGCAGTCCCAAGGCTCTGCTGACAACCATCACTGTCACCAGGCTCACAAAGAGAGGTGGCTCAGCAATGCAGAGCAGTATGGATGTCTCAGCAACCTGTGCTGGCACAAAGCCACACTCAATTCATCTCTTCCTCAAAGGAGAAGTAACCAAAGCAGTGGGAAGCGAGGAGGATGAATCTCTGCCACACAGAACCAGGCAGATAATTCCGGCTGAGCTTGCTCAGCACTAGTGAGGAACTAGGAGCACTGCAGCTGTGTTAGGATGGCATTCTGCCTGGACCAATTAGGTTTTCTGAGAAGCACGGTCTCTCCTGCACAGGCTCACTTGATGTGGCCATGAGGGGTTGTTTGGCTCAGTGCTAGGTTTTTTCAAGCCCATTACTGTCAAAATTATGGTCCCAGTTCTTCCATCTTTCCCATGCCATATATGAATTCACTTGCTACTGCACTGATTTCATCTAAAAATACTGTTACATGTAACTCAAGACAAGAAAATGCTTATTGCCTGCTTTCACACACACAATCCTTTGCCATGGTACTCACCTTTCATGTTTTCCCCACCAAAGCCTGCAACTGCAGCACAAACATCCAAGATTCTTGACTATCTCCTTATCCATGACATTCCTGAAAACGCCAGCCACAAATCTGTCCCACAGAGATATAAACCTCTGGACAGGCAAAGATTCCTCATTACATGCAATCTCACAATATATAATGCATCATTTTTGAAGGAGCTTAAGAAAGAGAGAAGGTTCATAAAAAGCCAGTGGACAGAAGTCTGCAAGACCATCAATAAGAAAACAACAGCAGAGAAGCCTAAACAAAATGGGAAATAATAACTAGTACTTCAAGAGCTGAATATATCAAAAAGTTTAGGGTCAGCAAAGAGGGCTTATGAAAATAACATGAAAGCAGCAAGACCACAAAAAGAAAAAAGTCGGTTAAGACAAAAAGGCTGGTGTGTCAGGAAAGATCTCTAATGCTGGAAAAAACTACTTTTGTGATTGTTTCCAACTCCACACAACAAACGCAAAACCCACAAACACTGACTTTTATGGCTGAGTTAAAGAGTGATGCAATGGTTTGGTTTTCCTTTGTTTAATTAAAGTACCAATAAAATCCTATTTCTTGCTGATATCTCAAAACAGGGAGCAGGAACACATATTCTAAACACGATGGGATTCTGTAAGCTTACTTGGGTAGCATATTATTTAGCAAAGAGTTACTAGTTACATATGGATGAAGACAAGTCAGATCCTGCAAACTTCAGCTATATAAAGAACATCTTCTGCAAAGTATGTTGAAATGAAGAACAGCCAAAAACACTGGATGCCAGTGTAGGATGATGCATTTGAAGAGACCATGCTTTCATCAACAATGAAATAAAGCAAGCAAGGGGGAAAAACCCTGATTTTTCAAGAAGTCATGAAAATAAGAGGCCAGTTTATAAAACCACGACATGCCATAATCCAGCACTGGTACTAACACAAGCATCAGAGCAACTTCTCATCAGATTTTAGTGCCTTGAGGTACTGAGGTACACGGAAATGATTAACCCTGTTCACTGGTGTCACACAGAGCACATCAGGCATCATGAAGGAAGCAAGTGCCCAAGCAGCTTGTGGCTCCCCACATCTCTAAAAGACAGTCACACCATGTCAAACAGGAACAGGACAGCTCCTGTCTGGAGCTTTGCCTGAGGGGCTCAGTCTGTGCTGGAGAGTTGCACTTCTTTGTTATACCAAGATACCTACAAACCTCCCCAGACTTGTCTTAAAGGCATTCTATGCAGATTTTCTATTCCTTTAGGGAACATGGGACAGTCACCTCTTGCAGCACCGCCTAAAGCACAGTGATATGCAGAGGCACTTTCCCCTTCTTTTTTCCCCTTTGCAACCCTGCTATGCCATCCCTCCCCACCTTTTAGTCAGACAGCTGCATACAAAATGCCTGGAAGGACCTCACAGGGGCTGCAGTTTCACACAGAAGCAAAGCACCACCCATCAGCTGCAGGAAGTCAGAGCCCAGAGGCAGGAGCTGAGCAGCTGCTCATTGGAAGCAGCTGATGGCAAAATCCTGCCTCCCTGCAGGGCAATCCTTCCTGGCTCTTCTTGAGCTCAGGCAGGATCCTCACCTCCTCCTGCCTGGCTTGGAATACATCCTATGAATAACCAATATCACTGTACCTGCCTTTGTGCTATGACTTCTTAGCTGTACCAACTAAAAGTCATATTGCCTAACCACAATTAATTAAATCATAAAAATTTCAAGCCCTTCAAGTCAAAACCATTAAACTCCCCCCAACAAATAACGAGAAACAGATACTTCCAATCATCTTTTTAACAGTGTAAGATAGCTTTATCTGATGATCTATGCAAACACAATACACACCAGAATACTTGCAATACTTCCTGGAGTACCTTACTCATCTGGAATATTTGCCAACAACTTGCCACAACTATTGACTCTGAGTGGTTTTTTTGTGTTGAGTTTATTATCTGCCCAGTGTGACTAATCTGTACACCATGTTTCTGGAGTTCCTGCTTAACTAGTAACCTCCCAGAATCAAAATCAGTCTTCATAGAAGCTGTTGACTAGTTCAATGTGAATACTTCTGTATGTCTATAACTCAAGGGAGCATCTGCAAGAGTCTCCTTTTCCCAGCACCTTTATCAACTAAACTGTGTTGATCAGAGTAACCAGAGGAAGCCAGCAAAGGAAACCAAAGATATAATGGGGATGATATTGTGATAATTCATACTACATTATATAATGAAACTGGGTCAGGGCAATGAAACACAAACCAACTTATATACACTTGCATAAACAATACACAAGCAGCTCTGCCCCATTGCATCCTGGAGAAGCAACTCTGAACATAACCACAAGACTGGCACCTGAGAGCCATGAGGACCCGAGGCTAAAACCCAGCTGTTGCTTTATACTTTTAATTGTCCAACAATATTCATTCATTGCAACAGTCTGCTGTCTCATGTATGCAAGACTGCAAGAGCTTCAGGGCAGAGGCTATCATCAGTTTTTGTATGTTTATCCAGTGCCTACAACAACACAGTAGCAACTGGAAATCTAGTAATTAAGTTATTATAGTAACAATGACAGAGTTGAGCAGCAGTGATTCTGGCTGTGTCAAAACTGCATAAATCCATTTAATGCTCACAGAGATATTCTGACCTCCCTGGGCTATTACAGAGCCTAGCTCTTGAGAGCAGAAAATTGGGAGAGAAACTAATGCACTGAAGGGTAGCAGTCCTAGTACACAGCTGCTAGTCAGGGTAAAACAATGGGTCAGTCAAGGAAGCAAACTAGTCTGCTTCCAAATCCCTACTCTGAATGCTCTGGGTTAAATTCCTACAGCCTACAGAGTGTAGAATTGAGAATGAGAAAGATGAATGGGATTTTCTCTTCATGAATGGAGGAACTGGTAGCAGAAACTCCTCAGACCTGCAAGCTAAGTCAGCCTTGGTACCCTCATCACTGCCATTGCACAACAGCTTTCCTCTCTATGAAGTTCAAGTCTTAACACTTCCTTGGGAGGCTCCTTCTATTCAGTTCAAATCAATAGCATAGGGCTCCACATCGCTGTTTTCTAGAACCAGAGTATAAACACAATTAATTTTCAGACCAAGTCAGTGGGGCAAACTCAGCCACACGGTCATCTCGTACTCTGACTGGTACTTCAACTGAATTAATAAAATGTCAGTCTAAGTACCACAAGACTGTGACCCCATCACTCTCAGTGGGACCCAGGCCAGAGAGGACAAACCCTATAATCTTATCTGCTGATAATTTTCAGGCAGAGAACAGCCCAGATTCATAGATAACGCAGAGCTGAGAAGAGAGAGTAAAAACTTCTGTTGCTTCTCTTAGCTAGTATTGTCAATAAAAGTAGTAATATGCTGTCTGTTATGCCAGAAATTCTAAGAACATTTATGTCTGCTTTTTATACAACAACTGCTCTGAAGTGATCGTACTCTCAGTTAATGACAGGCACAACAGGTGGGTGGAACAGAAGGAGACAAGCACATAAAATAAGAACATTTTTCATTCTAAGCAGTTAGCACATTTCTCTACATCTCAAGAGTTAAGGCACCCTTTCTGCAGTGCTTCTCTGTGGACCTGTTCATCATTTGTATGACAACACCTGCAGACGTGTTAGAGAACTGCTTGATGCCCCGTTTGGCACTGCAAGACATGGACTCACAGGATATGGTATTTTAAAACAAACCAGAGAGGGCACCAAAAATTGATCCCATTTGCACCTGGCCTGAAAACTCCAAGGACTAAAGCCCTACCTACCCCTTTAGATGTCACACTATCCTGTTACTGTCTTTGGCTCTGAAATCTTAAAATTTCACCAGACAGGTAGGGAACAAGGCATACAGTTGAGGAGTTAAGGGAACAGAAAAGATGAAATGTGTCTGGGAAAGAGCTTGAGCCTCTTATGTTCTAGCTCAGGATTTTGCCAGGACATCACACAAGATGCTTGCCATCACACAATGCTTGCCTGCATTGTTTTCTCCAACCAGTCCAGTGTTTTGGCATTTAATGCCTCTAGCAAATGGAAAAGGAGGCAAGTCCTCTCCTGTCTGAAGTACCAGGGAATATTAAGCATCAATTATCAGGTCTGTGACTGTTGTTTCAATAGCTGGTCACCCATGGGAGGACCAAGTTCCCAGGAAGAATTAGCAACTTATACAATCCTGAAATTCAAAGAGCAAAAGATCAAAAGGCTCAAAGAAAGACTGTGTCCTGAAGGGGTCAGATACAGGCCCCAGTAGCCATCCAATTAAATTCTGGCACATTCATTATGGAATCATTAGTAAGTCAGTGGCTGTTGGCCACCCTGGCCTACTACCCCAGAGCAACAGCCCCAAAGCAGGATGCAGCCAGAGGCCCAAAACCCAGCAAAAGTGCTTCTGGGCAGGTGACAAGACACTGGACACAGGTTTAGCAGAGCCTTTACTTGTTCCTCTGTGAGCCCCAGCTTCCCACAGAGCCACCCACACTGGCAGGGGGTGCCAAGAAAGGCATTCGTCCCTGGCTCCTTCCACTCAGGGAGGCAAAGCACTTAGCAGAGCTGCAGGATAACGGGGCAAAGGTTGCTTCCCCTTGCAAGGACACATCTGTCTGTTCCACACCCTTACCATGAACCTCCCTGCAACATTTGCTGTGCAAGAGAACTGCAAGGTCAGGTGGAAGGTGTGAGAAGAAAATTGCCATTCCTCCTTGAATGAACAAGCATGAAAATCCTGCAGCCATCCAGAGTGGCTGTAGGTGAAGCTGGCTTAGCCCTGCACTCAGAGCTGCTTTAGCAGCTGCAAATTTAACAAGAATAGTATTAAAATAACCTCACTTATTTATAAAAGCAGGCAGGCTGAGTGACATTTCTATTACAGAGCACACACCACGGGGAGATTCCCTGATGCTGCAGCAAACCAATGAAATCTGCATTAGGATGCACTGTTCTCTCTGCAGCACACACAAGCTGGCCATGCTCTCATTCTCCCCCCCTAGAGCTGGGGGAAGATTTGTTAAAGGCTTTGGTGGTAGAAAGATCAAGTACTAAAACCATGAGTAACCACTAATGTTACTTGCATTCACTACAGCCTATTCATCTTGTATAATCAGCGTTATATATCTTGTGCATCATTCTGTCTCTCCTGCAGCAAGCACACAGCTCAGTCAGAAATGGGGACAGTATCTTTCAGTTGTTGGATAAAACTGCATTATAACATCATCTCCACTTTACACTGTATGGCTGAGATGTTCAGACACTTAAACGTGGGATAAGTAAAGTGAATGGAAGGCTCATGTCAGTTAGTTGAACTCCTTCAAAAATCTTAGCTATGTACTGGAATCTCTTTTGTACATTCCTGTCTTGCCCACTACAAAGACTGCTGCTGTAAAGTATCATGTGTATTAACAAACATAACAAAACAACGAGGTCAGATGCCCTTAATTACACCAGTTTAAATCCAGAGTTACTTTGATAAAATCAATTGGATTATTGATGTTTACAATGGTATACTGGGGAGCAGAATTTGACACTTAATCTCTCTCACATGGGTTGCTGCCCTGCAGCAAACTGGAGGTCCGAGTAATATGTTCAGATGCCATCAATGTGATCTGTAGCAACTGCTCTGCATCTAGAAAATTAGTATAATGATCTAACACTGAGCAGTAACAACAATTAATGCTTACAGCCAAGGCATGCACTGTCCTCTATAGCAATATACCATGCACAGATCCACTGCAGTATATTGCACAAACCAGCTGTATCTATTAACAGAAGCATCAAAAGGAAGATCCTATCCCTGCAGTACCACCAGCTTTGTTCTGCCTCTCAGCATTCACTGGGCCTGATTCTGCCTGTCTTATCTAAAGTATGGGCATGATGATATGCTCACTTCTCTCCAGCTGGACAATCAGGGTTGTCCTGGAACACACTGGTACTCATGGCTACAGAATCATGCACATGAATGGAAATTAAAATGCATTCATCCACCTTTTGTGCCCCTTTCTAGTAATGTCATTTATCAAACTCTCTGAAATATTCCTTGAATGTACATAGGTTTCATCTGTACCAAAACTTCTCTTTCACAATGACTACAGATTTTGAAACAACACTTTCTTGCCTTTTTCTAAAAAACAAATTATCAATATTTCCAGTCTTTTCACTGTGACTCAGGAGAGAAAAAATTGTAAATCAAAGCCATAAAGAAAAGAAGTATGTTCTAATAAAGACACTAAGCTCTACTCTAGATGCCTATGGCTTCTGATTGTGCCCATACCAGTACAAAGATAGCAGCAACACACGTTCAATCAGAGCCTACTTTAAAGCTATTTTGTGCCCCAGTAAAAAGGAATACATGGTGTAAATCATAATCCTGAAGACTGACGCTAAAATTGCCTCAGATGTCTCACAACTGGATATAGCTCAGCTATTACATATTAATTTGGCTAAAAAAGCCCTGCTTTTCTAGTATTCAAACTGCAGGCAAGATGCAGGGGGATGACTTTTATGCAGGTAGGTGGGCTCCTTTTTCATCCTGGACCTCTGCTGAGTTAAAGGTTTATAAGCCACAGCAAGCTTGCCACTATCCCTATTCAAAAATGATGCCATCTTAAAATAGCACAAAGGCAGATCTCAAAGAAAATAGCACTGTTTCCTTTCCTACAGTCAGCTGTGTATATGTCATTCTCATGTTACACAGATGGACTGAACAACGCTCTTGTCATTTATCTACAGATACAAATGCTGTACCTAAATGCTGTTACTACTTGGCTGCAGTGCCTCCATTGCAACAGTTGCCTTTTCAGCCCTTACTCATCATAAATTACTTCCTAAATGAGAATATATCCATTTATATTGTATTCAAAAGGCTTGTGCTTGGAAAGAAATCCTTCTCTAAGAGATTTAGGTACTGGGAAAGGCTGCTCTGGATCAGTGCAGATCTGGTTCACTAACTTGGAGAAGAAAAGCTTCCAGATACTCAAGTATTTATCACAAAACATGAAAAATTAACATCAATATTCAAACAAGTTCAGAAAAATTATCTCCCCTTCAAGTACACTCAGCTTTCCTTCCCATTCCACATCCAAGTCTAGTGCCGGGTGGGAGTGCCACAGCCAGTGCAGCACAGTCCCACTCACGTGCACAGCGGTGCCTCTGCCACGCTTCCAAATGACTGAAATGCTGTTCAGCAGCTCAGGATTGCATTCACTCCAGGATTTCAGTGCCTCATAAACTGGATTTTGTTTTGTTTTGTTTTGTTTGTTTGTTTTCCTTTTTGTTAAACAATCCCTTGCAAAGATGTAAACGTGTGGAGCTTTACAGTGGGCAAATTACACACCAGTCTACTCGGAGGGAAGTTCCTTCCTAGCAGGCACAAGTCAGAGGTTATGCCTTGACATACATGGCCCTTGTAGCCTTATCATTATATGTCACTTCATCCTTTTTTATCCAGCTCTTGATGTTCTCAGCATTTAAAGACAATGAGCAGGTATCAAGATCATGAATGCAACTTCAACATTCAATTGATTTACACAGGGAATTTGATGCTCACCTTGTTTTTCCTGCCTTGGAACATTCTCCTCCCTGCTTCTTTGGATTCTGCTGAGCTCCTTGCAAAGTGCTACATTTTGTCAAGATGTCCTGAAACATGTGACTCTAGAATATTTTCCTTAGCTGTTTTAAAAATGTTACTATCAAAGACAACATTTATAATCCACTATCTCCTTCCTCTTCTACTGGGGGGGAGGTCCTTACCATCATCGGGGGGGAAGGTTCCTTACCATCATCATGCTGGTCCTCATTTCACATGCTTCTGGAATTTTTTTTTTTTTTTTTTAGTTCTCTGTAATTGAAATAATTCTCCATTGTTGCCCTCCTCTCGAACTTAGATAATCTTTTTTCCGTGTAAGCTGCCTTACATTTCTAAGAATAATCACTTCTCCCAGAACATTTTTATTTTTATAGTTCTTTGTGAACACAGAATGCCTGAGAGCAGACCTAGAGCCCCACACAAAGGCTGGAGAGGAAATGTCCAGATCTTGACCAGGAGCAGCTCTGGTTGCTGAGACTGCTGACAGTCTAAACCAACAGTTGTCAAACTTTTCCAGGTTGCAGATGCAAAAAATTCCCATTGGCTGTCCCAGGCTTTTCATAGCAAATCTAAGCACACTGACAACAGGCTCACTTTCCTTTTGGCGCTTTCAGAAAACCTCTGGGAGCCTCCAGACGGAAGATTATAAATCATTAAATCAATTGTCTTAAAAGAGGTGCAAATTTCTCATTCAGCTCAACAAGGTGTTAACAGTACAGTGCAGCAACAGCAACCCAGGTGTCAGCACTCCCAAGCAGCCTGACAGAGTGATGACCAACAGAGACATTAGATAATTTTGCCATTGTGCAAGCATTTGAAGAACACAGCTGGTATCAACATCTGTATTTTTCAGCCCAACTTCTGACACTGTGTCTTAAATCAAAGCAAGAAGTTTAGTAAAATTCTGTGTCTCTTCCTATGTCCCTGATTAGCATTAATATATGCAAATTTTTATGCAAATATATGACATTGAAAGGTAAAAACTCTGCTCTATATAATAATTACATACACTTAAAAAAAAGGTTTTTAAAGACCTATAATTATGAGATAAAAGAGAGAGCATATAACTCTCATACTTAAATGTTCTACATAAGTTCAAATGGGTATTGTAGCTAAGATAAGATTTATCTTCCAAAGTTCTGATTCAGCAAGACACTTTAACATGTAAGTAATTTTAAACATATAAGTAAAACTGAGAAATACTGGTTCCTTTTCTAAAGAAAATTTTGGGGAAGTCTGTAAAAAACTTTATTTCACTAATGATAAATCAGATATTTGAACAAAGCATTTTCAAAACGATAAAACTTCTTCCTCCAAAAGAGATTTTTTTTTTTTTCATTTTTGCCTTCAAAAGGGGAGAGACAAATCAGAAAGTTTCAGCGAATAAAAGTACGACACAAAACTCTATTTTTTCCATTTCCCCCCTGCAAGCTCCGCAGTAAACGTGAAGCTTTACTACGCTCAAATGCTCTGCTGAAACAAAGGCTGGATGGGTTTCCTCAGATCGGCATGCTGGAGCAAGTCCCCGCGGTCTCTGCTCTGACACTGCGGCTCCCGCTCTGCAGCACAGCATCCCCAAGGCACCGGGGAATTGCCGAGAGCTGCAGCGCAGCCCCTCGCGGGGTCCCAGCTGCTGCTCCCTTCGCTTCATTTGTGCCTGACCTGCCCCGCGCTGTGCCGGGAGCCGATGCCCCGTGCCTGGTATCACACGGGTAGCGGGAGCAGACACGGGGGGCACACCAGGCCCCAGCCCAGCTGCAGGTAACTTATGTTTGTCTAAAAGGATGGGTAAATCCACGGACAAATCACCAAGCAGTATCTTAACAAGAATGACGATGAGATGGATGTGCTAAAAGAAGTGCAGAGTGTGACCAGCCTTGGCCCCATCGGCCCGGATGAGCCTCTGTCTTTACTGGGGCACCACAACTGGGGCACCGGGCAGCCCCAGAGCCAGCAGGCTGCAGAGCCTTCAGGAAGGTCGCTCATCTTCCTTCCCGGATTAACACCTATCAGGCTGCTCAGCTTTGCTTCAAACTTGAACAGAGAATTAGGCCATCCCCTCCTCAACAAGCAGCCAGGGAAGGAATATGAAAAACGTACACAAAATTAATCCAGGCCAGTGACAACCTGAGGATGGGGGGAGGGAGAAGGATTTATTCATTTTCATGACAATAGCCATAGAGAAAAGAAATGCTCTCTTGCCTCTCCCCGGGGACTTGAATTGAATTCCCAGGGCTGCCAATCAGATCAAGAATTTAACACGATTTATTCTGTGGGGAGCCTGTCTGGAGCCAGTGTGTCAGCATCTGGATGATGCCCTGAGCCTGCACAAGCAGAGCAGCCAGAATCACGGATCTGCCTGGCTTGGCATGCAGTGAGAGATTCTGGACACATGCACAGAGAAACAGTTTCTCCCTCATTTATGGCAACATAAAGCTGGAGAGTCAGGGAAGCCTGTATTATTTAATTAAAACTCAAACGATGGAACACAAGTTTCAGACCAGAAATCATTGGGATTGCTGCAGATAACACTCCCACAAACCAGGATCTTGGCTCAGGCTCAATGACTGGCAATAGACAGCCTGAAGTGGTTCCCACTTGGAATATTTATACCAATGTGGACAGGAAAAGAGACCAAACACATTATGAGGCTGACTTTTCTTCTGGGACAGTTTGCAAAGAGTTAAACTGCAGCTTATGTGACTTTTAGCCACTGCTTGCAAAATTAATTCATGTTTCAGGCTGTAGAGCACCATGAACCACTCAGAGTGCCATGGGGATGATAAGCTCTTAGGTCAATTACTGCACAGATGTGCCCCAGTTTGGCTATCTCATTTTAGTAATAATGCTACATGTATATTTCTATATATTTAGCATATACAAATTCATTGCAGAGAAAGCTGTAGTCTACAACCCAAATATTCCTAAGTTTGTATATTTATTATACAGTTTGCATGGCTGTTTCTACAGAGACAAACAGGACCATATGGGTATTTCTGTCATTAGCAGTTCAGTCTTTCCCTCACTGCAGTTTCATTTCTTCCACTGTGGTTAAATGCTCAACAAGAAAAAAATAACAGTGCAAAGAATGCCAAGTCCCCTTTTGTTCTTTCCTGGAGCATTTCTAGCTGTGGCATTTTCAGATGTTTCCTAAAGCATGGCACAGCAAATGCAAGACAGCATATTCTTGGAAAGACTTCTGCCCATAAGAGACTGTTCTGAATTTCCTCAGAAACTGAAGAGCTGAGGGAAAGGATCTCCCACTGCAAACACAAAATCCAGTCTTAGACTGAAAACCACTCCGGCAGAATTTCAGGAGACAACTGGTTATCAAGAACTGGCAACTACAGCACACAGTGAATGACACATATCATGTGCAAAGGAAGTATTGGCATTGCCTCATCTTTCCAGTGCATCTTCATATTCTACCTGGTGCAGGAAAAATTTCAGCTACTACCAAGGATTCCAATGAATAGTACTAGTGATGAGAATGGATGCCATCACTTATGTTACTTATTTGCCTATATTAAGCTCAAATTACTTTGAATACATCAATAAATGGGTGCATATCATCCATTGGGAAATCCTCATCCTTCTTTTTTAAGGAAAGAATGTTTCTGTATAGAAATTAAAAGTTGGAGGGGCAATGTTTCATTGAAAGCACCATGGAAAAGATTATGCAAATCACTGCCAGAAAGGCAGGTATTTTGCTGCAACTTACAGACCGAACCAAACTGAAAACTCTGTATTATTGTTATTCACCCATTTAAGGTCCTATTTTCACTTCAGTTTCCATAGAAACCTGTTGTCCCAAATCTGCAGCACTTATAGCCTTTTAGTGTCATGGGTTCTTTCTTTACAGCTCTAATTACACCATCATCCACAAGGGGAAATGGCTGGGATGCTTTTCCCACCACAGAAACATTCAGGAAGTGCTGCTCTGTAGACAGAGGGAATATAAAACCTAATCATAAACCTTCAGACATCGTCCTTTTTGGACAATTCCCCTATGTCACAGCTGTATGTTTTATTGTTTGGGTTTTGAACACGTGCCATGGCAGAAATAAGAATTGAATTTGCAGAGAAAAAAAAAAAAAGATTTGGGTTTTTGCCTTTTCTCTGTCTTTTCTGGTCTATGGTAAAGAACAATTATATACCAACTGAAGAAAATGGAAAAAATACTTGTAAATTAACTACACTGGTGTCACATGGATATTAAATACATAAGGTTGAGCAAAGCTGTCAAGGCATATGGTCCAGAAAGACCTCCCACTGCCAAAGGAATGAAGCTCGTGCCCTTTTATTAATTTACTTCAGTTCTCAGGTCTGCATACAATTTTCTTCTCAGCATATGAGGGGTTAAGGTTCCCACCTATGCATTCCAGATAGACTCAATAAGATTTTTTCACTGTGCTAATATAAAACACACAGAGACCTTTGTCTTCCTGCATGCTGGTAAAATGCCCGTTGTGCTATGCAGATTATTATTGTTATTATTATTTCTGGCACTGTCACTTCTAGCTATGGTGCTTCAAAGCAGTGATATTAAAAACATAAAGGCAGGCAGCCCTTTGGAAATAAGGAATTGCAACAGCAATGCAAAGAACTTTTTATAGCACCCCTTATTGAAACATCTGGAGGAAGTATCATCTAATGGTTAGTGAAGACAGCTAAAGAGCCAGAACTGTCACTGATTTCCCATAACCCTGGGCAGGTACCTGAAAAGTTGTATAAAAGTGGTATCTACCCAGCCTTGCTTCTTTATGAGAGGTAAAGAGGTAATTTAAGATATGCTGAAACTTTCCTTTATTAGCAATATCAAAAGATGTTGCTACATGCAGACAGTTTTCTGTTATCACTGCAGTGGTACAAAGGTGTTCAAGGACACAGCCAGCTATCATCCCCCAGAACCAACACTTACTTCCCACACCTGATCTCTTACACCTCCCATCTCTTCTGTCCTTATTGAGGCTGTGTTTCCAGCAGTTTGCAAAAGGAACACTTCTTGTGAGCACTTGCTAATTTTCCCCAAAGCCAACAATTCTGCTGTGGCCAAAACTGAAACTGCTTGAACAGCCACTCAGCTCAGCCTCTCCCAGTGACCAGTGTGGAGAGTAACATCAGCTGGTGAGGTAATATCTTTTACTAGAACAGCTAAGTTTGGGTTTGGTTTTTTTTTTGTATTTAGGAGGTGCTCCATGCTCAGAGTGTGCTTGCTTCAGGTGAGAAGCAGGAGAGAAACGTGAGAAGACAAGAAAATGGATTATCTGTGGCATTCCTGACATCAAAAATAGTAACAACATGTATGGGGCAATTACAGTTCTGTTTACTGGCTCCATAACAACCATAATAATAGCTATATTTCCACATCTTGTTCACCTGGCATCTCAAATAAAATTATTTAAAAATAGAAGTTGTTGAGACAAAGGTAATCCTAAAGTGGATAGGTGGAGAGGATACAAAATACAACCCTGTTTTTTGCTATATTCACAACATGGTGTGGTCCTCACTTAGAGTTTATCACTATACAGACCTCAAGGCAAAAAGCAGAAACATAAAAATCACAACATCCTGGCCAAACACACACTGCTCCAAGCAAATGCAGCAAAAGAAACATCAGGAATATTTATTTGGCTCTTTTTGTCATTGCTGTGCTCTTGCCATAATTTCTGTGAATAATGAAGCTTCATGCTTTCCATGATTGTCTACATCAGCAAAAAGCCACTTGCCTAAGCTTTTTACAGAAACAGAACAACAAAACTAATCCCAGCAAAATCTGCACCACAACTATTTTCAGCATTAGGGAATGTAAAACATTAGTCATTTAACCACAGTGACTGCAGTTACCAAGTGCCGGCAGCTGTTTAAAGACAACCTACGACAAAACAAAAACCCCATTCCCTACCCTTCAAAATGGTACAGAAATCCACTTTTGAAAACTGAGTAAATTAATGAAATTTACATGGAGTAGAGCTACATTTGTCAGGTAAATTATCTTTTTGTTTGGTATCCTGCATCCTGACACTCTCCAGAAGCAAGGAGCTGCCATGTTTTACCAATATTTCCTGAACAAAAGGGGCTTCCAAGCCAAACCAGAGGTCATGCTGACCCCACTAGCTAAGGCTTTTAATCCTCAGGAGCTGTGTGCAGTCTGATACAACTTTGCCCTCATCAAACTGTTACCTGTTCCAAGTGTTTGCAGATGTTTTCCAGCTGTGTCAGAGGCTACCATTATGACTTTGTTGTTAATGACACTTGAATGGTTTCCTTTAAAAGTAGTTCAGGTCCACTTACACTCAGCTCTGGGGGTGAAGCAGAAGGCAGGCTCAGTGTTCCCAGCCTGCTCTGCCAGTTGCTGCCATACAAAATGAGCAGCTCTCACACAGGATGAGCAGGATGTGGGAACCAAATCACTGCAAGGTAGCCCTTGCAAAGGTATTTCCAAGCTATGCCTGGGGAGAAAAAGAGGCCACCAAATTGCTTGTTTCCAACCAGCTGATGCTTCAACATTGAAGCAGCCTGTGCTGTGGGGTACATGAGGATACATTCTACAGGGTCATAACACTGGCTGGACACTACTCAGGAACAAAAAAGAAAACATGCCTGTTTTCTGTTGGGAAAAGCAAGAATATGGTAGTAATGTTTCATGCAGGAGAGGTGACACATAAACCAGGTACTACAGGTACAGGCAATTTCTCATCCTATAGTGAAAGAAAGAGAGTAGAGGAACCCCTTGTTTCTTGTTGCTGCAGGGAAAATTAGCAAAACTGTTCTCCTTGGGGTCAATAAACTCTGTTTTTACCCATGCTGGGTGGGGACATTAATCCCAGAATTAACACAAGCATGGGAGAGTCCTCCCTGCTTCCTTGGTCAACATGTCAGACTGAGCCTGAGCTCTCCACTCTACTGACTATCTTAGTACTGCATTCACTGCCTGTGCCCACAAAGATTCAGTCTTCCTTTTATTTGGTCCCATTTCCTGACATGACACACTGTGGAGAACATGGCCCTGGACAGGCATTAGAGCATACAGGAGGGGCTGTGCTGTGTGTTAGGAGTGTCTGTGAAAGCAAGAGAAACTCAGCAGCTCCAAGATGGAGTTTTTCCTTCGGTATTCTAGGTAATTATGGTTTACCTCACTTCTCCCCTCAGAAATCCCCTTTGTCCTTTCCACTACTGTGCTATTAAGTATATCGTGCTCAGCACTGACAGGTGACAAATGAAGCATAAGTTGGTTCACCACGCTGACCCTTCTTGGCAGGGTTTACCCAGCTGGGCCTGACCTTTTCTTGCCAGCTAAGCAAATTTCCTTTCTTTGAAATTCTTTGCTCACAGGGTGCTGCTTCGTGGCAAAGAACCAGAGTAGAAGCTACTCACTTCCCACTATGGGTTCGGAGGAGTCCTCTTCTAGCACCTCAGTTAAAATCATCAAGAAAGCAGATACAGCAAAATGTGAAGAATATGCTTTTGATAAATGAATTATAATGATAAGATTTTTTTCCAGGAGAAAGGGCCTGAGGGGAAAATGGACAATTGCTGCAATGCCATCCATCCCTCCAAGCAAAGGTAGCACATCTCTCATTAAAATACTGAATTTTCTGTACAGCTGTCAGCAAGCACAAGTTTTCCAAATGAACTGGTCAGCAATAACCTGCTTTCATGAAAATGTGCAAAAAAAGGGAGCAGGAGAGGTGATTTGTGCCCAGTACAAAAATAAACCAAAAAGACATCCCTTGCAGCAGATGCACAAAGATGAGCTCTGCACATCAGAATGCTCCCCAGAGAAGGAGTCAAAGAATCAAAGCAAAGAAGCAGTGATACAAATAGCCTGCCTTTTTCAAACACATCAAAGGCCAAAAAACAAGTCCCTCTCAACCCCAGGGACCAAGACAGAAAAGATCTAATAAAGAATTCAAATGCTGTAATCACATAATCCAATAAGCTACAGTTAAACCAAAACACCTCTTTAGCAAACATCTGTAAGTGGGACAGGAAAGGCTCTGAAATGCTTGGCATGGATGGCTCCCTTCACTTCTCCCTGTTAACACATCACCTCCTGTCAGTGAGACAGATGTGAAAGGTTCCTTCTTGGTTTCAAATTCCCACACAGGAAAGTAGAAAAAGGGAGAAGAGCATCTCAACAAAAACAGCTAGCACAGATTGACCAGTCACTGAGAGCTGAGCAGTACAGAATGTGTGCTGGACTGACTTGCCATGGTGATAGATGGTTAAGATACCTGTGTGAGAAAGATGAAAGAGGTAGGGGTTGAGAAAGACAAAACAAAAAAAAAACATCCTCTCCAGATTTCTGCCAAGGTAAGTCCCTTTCTCTGTCCTCCAACAATTTTCCACCCCTTGTTTTCATTTTATTCTGGATACGTTCCTTCCTCTCTTCCAGTCCCACATAACTTCCTTGTAATCTCTGAATCTCTCTCTCTTGTACTACCTAGGACTCCATTAGTCAATCAGCCCAAGTACCTGCTTCCCCAGGTGGTATCTTGCATCACCTCCCTGCCAAGTCTGCCAAACAGGGAAATGGCTCACTTTGCCATTGTACAGCAGTGGCAGCTGCACTGATCATTGTGAGGCTGAGGCAGGCTGACTCTGATGCTGTCATACAGCAATCACACACGTCACAGAAAGAAGCTTTCCATTCCACATTGGCATCAGTCAGGGACTTCGTCCTTCCTTTGACATGCAGGGTACAACTATCCCCTTCTCCTTCTACGCTCAGACATGTGGACAGGAGCAGACTTAGGGGACAATTCTGACCTCATGTGAATAAGCAGATCCAGACTTACAAACCTTCCTTTAACAGAAAGGCCATCCATGGCCTAACCGGAGTAATCAGGAAGAACAAGTTTTGCTGACGTATGCATCCCTTAGGTATTTGTTTTATACCAGCTCTCGAGTACAGTCAGTGAGCAGAGAGCAGTAAATCTCTCTGAAGCACAGCAGGGGATGGCAGCACCAGAAAGGGTCATTTCCTCTTGCAGAGACTAGAGCAGGCAAGTGCTGTTCAGTGGGTATAAAGGCAAAGGAAAAGGGGCCCCCGGCTCCTCTGATACGCTTGCATGTACAGATGCTTCTGCAGAATCCTAATATTGTCTGGTGAATCTGTACTTAAGTAGCAGAATCAACGTTCGCAAATACATCGACCTTGTACTGGAAAAACTCCACTCTTAGAACTTTCCTTCCTGTGCAGCCTCCTGTCATTAGCCTCTCTTCTACAACACAAGCTGTGTGCTAATCCCTGTTTTTTCTGAGTACAATATTCCTATGAGATACCTTACAAAATGCTTTGCTGAAATCTAGCTAGATGATGTCTGCTGATGAATCAAGACAGTTAAGCCTTCTTAGTAAAGAAATACATTAAATCAATTGTAGACATGAGAACAGTATAGAACTTGTGGACTTAAATGTTGCTGCAGAATCTTAGAACACAACATGTATGCTCATGCCAGCAGCAGTTTTGGATATGATGCCTCAGTTTTCACAGCAAGTATAAAGTGTAGACACCTACACAAAATTCTGGCAAGGCATGAGGAGGAATGCTGGAGTTCAATGAAAAAGCACTTTTTCTTCTCTACAAGTAATCATGATGGAGAGGAGCACAACTCAATGCAGCCATTACAATTCTAAGAGTGGGAATTAACTTACTGGAAAAGGTTGGGCAGTAACCCAGACACGACTCCCATCTGGAACTAGGCCAAAAAGGGTCATCAGCTCTTTTAAACTCCTTGCTTTATGCTATATGAAATCACTTTTTGTTGATGCAAAACATGACAGTACTTGCTAGGGTATTCAAGAAAAATCCATTACCTTGATGTGCCACATACACATCTCGCAACAGAGCAGAATGTGTGAGCGCACTCACACCAATCGTACAGTGAATTTCAGAAAGAGGGTTATAGCAGAAATGGGAGGGAAGTGCTGAATTGTTGTATATGATCTTTTACATGGTGAGTTATCAGTTGATTTATGTAGCAAATCCCACAGAGTTAGCTCATGATAAATTCATGAGGCATGTGCTTTTGATCGTGCCGTGCTCTTCTCATGTCTTGCCATTTTCAGCTCCCTCTTTATCCACCTTCTGGAGGCATTACTCTACCTCCTGTGGTAAACTGGTGCTATAGACAATAAGGACTAGCCTGTACTGGCTGCCCCTGCTGAAATGCCACATTCTGGAAGGGAAGAGGTACTTCAAAAAGTCAGCAGTCCAGGAGATATAAGTGCAAGCAGGCTCCTTTGAGGGGCTAAGTCTCTCCTAACATACCCAAGCATGTACATCCATATGAGGAAAAAAGAGCTGATGGGGACCAGTTTTCAATCTTTAATCAAAGGTGCTTTGTACTGTACATGCACAAAAGTACTCCCAGCTTCACAAGGCACCTAGTGGACAGGTGACTTTTCCTGCTCAACTGGGAGAGATGAACTCTTTCTTGAATGAGAGAAGCAGTCTATAGATTTAAAAGGTGTATCAGCTCTTGTTTAAGCTTCAGATGTCACAAATTCTTTGGTCTACACTCATTCCCAGTTCATAATTACTCTGCATAAGTATGGCTACACCTAAGGAGTAACCAGAAGCATTGCAGCCATCGAGCCCTGCACAGGTGAGCCACCAGATACCAACCAGACTTTGGAAAGGTTGTGCACCCCAGATACTGGTACTGTACTGCTGTGAACAGGCACCTTTTGGATCAGCATTAGAGATGACTTGGAGCACACTGGGGCATTCCCCCATTCTCAGCCTTAGGTCTGCTCCCACTGAAGCCAGCAGTAATCCTAATTGCATGTGAGCCTACGGAAGCAGGGAAGATAATTCTATTCAAGCCCCATACTGCTTTATAGTTTGCAATTGCTTGGTATCCAGAAATAATGTTCCACTGCAGATTTTAGGGCACAAACACATCCTTGGGTTATTTTTATTGGGACAACTGCACAACAGGTATAGTCAGGACAGCACTACTACAGTGGCATGGCAAAGTGATGCAACCTAGAGAGCAGCCCAAACCAGCTTATCTATAAACTGCAATCTGCTTCTTCACCTTGGCAAATAGTGACTTGTGGGAAGATTGCTGCTTTTCAGCACAAACAGAACTTGATGGGGAGAAGAGTCATGGAAAGATCTCTGGCATCTGAACCAACTGCTGTAGTCTGAAGAACTGTCATGAGAGCATGTTTCAGAGTCAAAAGGCTGTGTCCACTATGGGGTAAGGAGCACTGGCTTCACCCCACTGGAGCATGCATGCTTTAGTGAGAGAGTGCCCAGATCTGGTATGTCACAGAAAGATCTGTGTCTCATTTTCCCCCTCTGTAAGACTAAACAGCTGAGACACATAGTCAGGCAAGGAACTGCATGAGCTAAGGACTTTGTATTAAGCTCACACATTCTTGCTGGAAGGGATATGCCAACCAGGAGGCATTTCCTGCCATCAAACACCCAGTACACTTCCATTTGCTAAAGTAATTCCAGGTACTCAGGTCTGATTTAGTGTGTACGGTATAAGAATCCTTGTCTTTTTAAACATCCTCAGTAACGTGGCACTTTGGAAGACACAATAATTAGCATAATTGTCAATTCAGCCTCTAATAATGTACAATGCGCTCATTAACCCAATTAACCCCACACTGCACAACAACCATCACAAACAACGCAACGGATGCGGTGAAGGGGAATGGATGCCTGACAGCCCTGCCACATCCCAGCACCAGGAGATGACACTGGCAAGGGCTGAAGGCAACTCCCAGAGGCAGGACCCCCACCCAGCTGGGAGATGGGGCACGCTGCCACCTGAGCTGCTGTGTCAGCCACGTGCTCAGCTCCCTTCAGTCCTGTCTCAGGGCAGTAGGGGAGCTTCTCCTCCCCCAAGGTTTTTCCTGGTACATTTAATTAAGGACTATGTATCAACACCCACATATGCACACCCCACTTCTCAACCCCCCCCTCCTGCTGACAGAGTCTCAGGTGGGATTCACTCGCCTGCTTTTGCTGCTGCTTAATTCAGTCAGGCTGGTTAATAATTCAGCAAGCACTCAGCCAACAAACAAACAGGCAGGCAGCACAAATGGCCAGGCAGGGAGATGGAAGAATGAGAGACAGAAAAGAAAACCAAATGGAAGAGTGACAGCTTTTGCTGGAGCTCCTTTTCCACAGGCAGTACTTCAAGCTGTGCCTACTTCTTCATTCCATGTGGTTAAACTCTCATCCTATAAAGAAGCAGGGAAGTTTGTCCAACTGACACTGCCATTACCTACTGACAGCTCACTGGTCGGGGCCCCGCTGAATGACCACACAACCTTTTGATTAAAGTTTAGGAAAAGCTTCAGTACCTTGCTTATGCTCTTCAGCTTTGAAACCCTTCAAGATGGGCACCAGCAGCTCTTGGGCTACAGCTGGGCATGTAGGAGTCTGCATCATTGACTCAAGTCTTTTTAGGCCTCTGTTTTCCCAGCTGTAGAAGAGAAGATGAAAATCTTCTTCCTACCAGTGTCCCAGCAGGCTGAACAAACAGAAGCAATGTTAGGGGCCTGAGAGTCCTTCAGATGAAATGCCAAGGCTTGGCAAAACCCTTAGAATTCTCTGAACTGTATTAGTGAATATAGCAAAAGAGAGTATCATCAAGCACCAAAACTATTAATTCTAGCCTTCCATAAAAACGGATAACCATTAAAAATACATCCCAATCACAGCAAAGGTTTGGCATGATTCAAGATAAACACTCCACTATTCTGTCTATAAAAACAAACAGTAAACCAAAACATTTGGAGCAGAATTTTCTGTGATGCTTAACCTTATAATTACAATGAATCTTTAACAGGAAAATGCTTTTGAAAATGTTTTCTACACATAATAAATTATCATAAGACAACTGTATTAACACAGCTAGTTTGTTTGAGCTAGCTATGTGAGCATCCTAGGAGAAAATAATTTTATGAAGCAAATAAGGCAACATCTATGCACCACCAGTTTACCAAAACAGTCCACACCAGCAAGCACTATTGGGAGCCACAGTGATAACAAGACCACCCATCTCAAACTGCTGGAACCCCTCTAGGCCAGGACTAGTGAGGGGCACCATGACAACCAGCATTTAGGGGTAGCTTGCACACAATGGGCTCATCAGGTAAATGTCCTGAGTCTTGCTGACTCCTTGCTATAAGGTATTTAAGTTTGCATGTGAAGATTGTCCTGAAGTGGTAGTGGAAAGACATGAATTTCAAAGGAGGTGACAAAGCATTGTACAAACATCTCTTAGATTATCAATTCCCTCAATCTGTCCTTGGAGCCACATAATTACATGATAGTTGCCAAATTTCAGTATGCAGAAATACCCTTTGCAAGAACATAAGAGCAAGTTGGTTTATTAACTTGCTTCACGTAACATACTCTGAGTCTCATGGAAAGGGATAAAAAAGAGCAAGGGAAAGATATAGAAGGAGTACATAGAAAATAATTACAGCAGATTAAGTTTTTTCAGGCTGTGGAATAACAAATCACTTCCTCTGCCAAAACAGAGAATGAGGTAGTTACAACAGCCACAGCTCAATGATCAGCTGCAGAGATTTACCTGCTACACCCTGTACAATTTAGGGTAAGAGCCCAGAAAGATGCCCCAGGGAGAAACGGGTCCCTTCTGCTGGTGGTAAGAGTCAGATGACCAGAAAGCCACATGCTCCTGGAAAGAAGGCTGCCCAAATAGTGGCTGAACCACCAGTACACTGTGGTGACTGTTAAGCCAGTGGCAGCAGCATGGCAATGTGTGCTAGCCAACTCCCTGGCAGCTCTTTAGTTGCCTACCAGCCACAGAGAAAACAGGTTAAAAGAGAAGTGAGGCTACTGCTGAGCAGGTCTGGATACTGTTCTGGAGTTCATGCCCAGATCCACTTGGGGTAAGCAGTGAAGTCATGTGAAACCTTCTTTAAGCAGTTCTGTGCAGGGTTGGACAAACCCTTTCTGGTTTTGGCTAAAGGAGGGTCCTATTGCCCAAACATTGCTCTGAGATTTTGTTTCAAATACACAGAGGTCCTCCAAGCATAACCATGGCCAAGATCAGCCTGGTTGCAAGTCAAATGTTCAGATGGTTTCCACTCCAAATCATAAATCCCACCCTGTCACCTGGAACTGAGCCCATTCTGCTCAAACCTCAGCTTGCATTTGGGAGAAACTTGACTCCAGCTCACTGAAAGTTTTGCAAATCCAGCCCATGTTCTGGGCTTGTAACAAACCCTCCAAAACAAGGAAAATGGCCTTGGCTTTAGGGTTCATCTGGGCCTTGTTGCCAGAGTCAGGGTGTCATCTAGTGGTGACAGCTTGTATGGGCACACACACTGTGCCCACCTCCACTTTACAAACATCCCCACAGAGTAGTGCAATTGCAGGTCCGGTAAATGCCTTCCAAAGTACACCAGCTTTTTCAAAGGCAAAACAGTTCCACCATTTCAGTAAAAGCCATTCGCACCTTGAGGAGAGCTTTTTGCAAAGGCTCCCAAATAAAGTGAGGGGCAAATTTTGCATCCCCCACTTCTACACAATTAGAAGACAATCTCCTGGGGAAAGGGCAAGCCCCAGTAACTTTGAGGGATAGCAGTCAGCAGCAAACTCAGTTGTGAACACATTTTATATTTAAGTTATTCTCAGTATAGAAGTTGCATCTCTTGAAATGTCCCTTTTACCTACACTGTAATAATGATCAAAAATCATAGTAATAGATACAAGAGGAAAAAGAGCTCCAATTTCGATTCATACTTGGAGAGCTCTCTTGCTCAGGCACATGTGCACCTGCCCAGGTCTCAAGAAAGGGCAGCTGATTTTTAGATTCCCAGTTTATGTACTGGTGGCAAGCTCAAGAACAGTGCAGCTGAAGCAGCTCCGAAGTCACAGAACAGCTTTTGCAAGAGATCAAGTGCCTTAGGTCTCACTTCAAGCATTTCTAAGGGATTTGGCCCACTATATATTCTGTGTGAGAGTTCTGGCAATGTGAGTCCGTTCTCCTTGGTGAAGCTAGGAACTGATGTACCTGCTCTTAAACTTAGTCTCATTTTAATTCAATTAAATGTAAGCTTGGGAGTTTTACCTTTCAGCAAAGACAAAACAGGAACACAAACATGATTGGTTTTCCAGGCTCAGCTGATGAGTAGAAACAGTCACCATCAGCCCTGTTCCCATAACCTCAGGCACTGCACTGAGTCACTTGTCCCACAGGCTGATAAGAGCTGCATCTCAAAGGAAAGTAAACTGTTCAGATAGGAAGAAGGATCACAGTGTCAGCAGAGACACAAGAAAAAAATTGCCAATTTCAGCACTGCCGTGGAAATGAAGTGGGTTTTCAGGTTCCTGAGGTCTATCCGAGGTTTATCATGGACCCAGTTCAAGTGTTTCCTTGGCGGGTTTGTCTCCTAACCTAGAGCTTAATCCTTCCCTCTGATCTAGTCTTCCTGTCTGCAAGCTAATGAGCTTGAAATGACTGTATATTTATGTGTCCCTCTGAGCTCTCATCTGTGACACAACCACAGCTACAGCTGGACATGCTTCTTTATTGTCTAGAGTTGCAGCCTAAAGGCCAGGCTTGATACTAAAATCAGTGAAATTCAAATCCCAGTTTACATGTGGGGTAAGAGGGAGAAACCCTCGTTTCTTCTGGGATTATCCTGAGACACTGAATTTTAAGCCTGGTAACACACAAATCAGGGCTATCTTCATGGCAGAGGATTCCACACACCCCATTCCACCTTGGTCACAGGCAGCAAAGGGAAGACTTTTAACTACTACTTGCATGGACTCAAAATGACCACAGGAAATCAATGAACTCTTTATAGCTGCACCAAAATGTTTTCTTCTCTTGGATCTGTTTTCTTCCCCCATCCTATCACCCGTGTTCCACTTATTCTATGAAGCTTAAAGACTTCATTATGCCATCTACCCACTAGGTCTACCACGAAGGTGAAGCCCAAAGTGAGTTGCTCAAAGGTAAGAGAGAATGCTCAGCTACTGTTATGTGGGGCAGGTTTTAATTTTTAGTAAGGACACAAACCTAAAAATTACAGATAACTTACATCAGAGCCTGCATATAGAGTACCTTTCACCCCAAAGAAGCTTTCCAAAAACGTGCATGCACAACAACACAGAAATGTAGCCACCTCTGGAGCTGATTACAGCTGCTGCTCATCCAATACTGTGCGATAACAACAAGGAGAGCTCCCATGATAAACCTCTGGCTTTTTGGTAAATGCACTATGGATTTCTGCATGCTTGCTATTCCAGAGGACACCCATATATTTAAAGGCTTCACCTGAC
This sequence comes from Aegithalos caudatus, assembly GCA_013389925.1. NCBI lineage: Eukaryota > Metazoa > Chordata > Aves > Passeriformes > Aegithalidae > Aegithalos > Aegithalos caudatus. The sequence continues at coordinate 255,477 of WEIU01014024.1, forward strand.
ACAACAATGCAGAGCCAGCAAAACGCATTTCCTTTTTGTCCCTTGGAAGGTCAAAAACCTCCCCAGCAGAATATGCTGGAATACAAAGAGCCAAGCTCAGGAGCAATTTCATATCTGATATTCAGGTACTCGCCAGTTCTACCACTCAGTGCGTGCCGTGACAGATACGTCACAAGTAAAGGTCACGGCAAGGTTTTCCCTGCCAGACTTGCCCGCTTTACAGGAAGGGCAGATTTGTGCCCGTTCAGTTGCTCTGTGCCGTGTCCCAGGCACGGTGGCTTGTTTCGGAGTGCCCTCTGCCGCCCAGCCCGCAGACCTGCGAGCCTGCACGGAACGAGGCCGGGACCGCGAGCGGGATCTCGGTTAAGGAGACAGCAATCAGCGCCCTTCAGCCCTTCAGAGACCATCGCTAGAGCCGAGCCCTGAGTTCAGCATCTGGGTCTGACTGCCTGAGCTCTAAAGGTTTGTAAAGCACTTCCCCCACCAGGGCTGCAGAAACAATTGATTTTCAGGTCTGTTTTCTGAAACAACTCTGCCTCAGCTCACCTCCCACACCTCACAAAGCTCCTGCCCAGTTCTCATCTGGGATCTGAGGCAGAAAAAGCAGCATATGCCCCTTGCACTGGCACTGCTGGGATTCTTCCTTTGCACCCATGGAAGGCAGCTTTACCCTTCACTTCCACCCAGCCCATCTCATCTAATTGATAGGTAACTCCTGTCTCCAAAGGAAAATAGGAAACAGTAATCCGAGATAGAGCTAGGAATCCCTTTGGGGGTCAGCAGGCCTCTGAAAACTCTACAGAAGCAATCTCTATCTAGGTGGTAAGAGATCAGGTATTCTAGAAGGTTCTATTAACTTACAACCAATAATATAAGGCAAAATTCTTTAGTCACTCTACCATCCTCACACCTCCAAAAATCCTGACCCTACCCTTATCCCCTTCTGTTCAAGCTGGTGCAGGCAGCCAAGCCTGACACCAAGACTGAAGTTTTGGACTCCCAATGTCAGATTATAATGTGATTTTTTACTTACCTAGATTAATACAGTTCTTTGAATAAAGTTCTTTTAAGCACAACACTTGTAAGTATCTTTACTAGATCACTCACTCATGTCCAATCAGGTACCACACAGGCTTGGCACTGTCCTGCACAAGAAATAACTTTGCAGTATGTACAGGATTCTCTGTGCAGTGAGGTTGGGTACTACAGAGCTCTTTGGTCTGTGCTCCAGAGTCCTGTGGAACTCTCAGCAAGGGAATGGTTTGCAAGTGTGCATGCCAGGATGCACACATACAACCTTCACCCGTGTTCTCACTGCAAGCATATTAAAAAATTTGAGATGTGGCAGTCAAAATGTAACTTGCACTGGGGAAGAGAACTACATGAGAGTAATATATGATTTTATCTCTTTTATTTTTGTTATCCAAGTCAGATTATTCAGAGATACTGCTCCTATACCTCAACAAGGACAGAATTCCTTGACTCTTCCTTTCTTACATCTGGATAGAAGTTACCACCCCACATGTTCACTCCTAATCAATTACATGCAGCTAGAATTGTCTCCTAGATTTGCTACAATTCAGATATTTTCTCCTCTCTTACAGCAAAGCACAATTAATTTTGTCAGGCTTGTCACTGCAAAGCTGTGACTACTTGCTTAAGAGATCAAGACCCAATCCTAGCTCTGCCTGTTACCCATGAAGGGTTTTTAATTCCAAAAGGTGTATGTGGAGCACCAGGGTATGTAGCAGTCTTTGTGTGAGCACTTATAACTTCCAATTCCCTTCCCCTTTTGGCTGCCATGGTTTCCTTGAGAAGATACCTGAATGCAGTCAGGCAACCTCTCCCTTCAGTGAGCTGCCAGCCTTTGTTGTTTGCCTGTGTGATTACTGTGATTACTTATCTGTGTCACTGTGTCATCCTCCTGTTCTGCTCTCCCCTGCCAGGCAGCAGAGCCACGTGGAACATTAATAAAACTTAACACAGGCTTGGTCACAGTTCCTCACTGCCACAGAAAGCACTGAGGCTCCCCATGGCTGTGCTGACCCTGGAGAGGGCTGTGTTGTAACACGATTCACAGCAGCATTAGCACTGCTATTAGGCCACTGATACCGTACCAGAAACAAACACAGAGGTGTCACCTGTAACTACAAAGCTTTGCACACAGGGCTGCTGCAGTGGCAAGGGCCCAGCAGAAACCCACTCCTTCTGGGGAAGCTGTGCTTGTCACTAACCCAGCTGGTGCCAGGGCTGCACGTTACCAGAGCTCATCTGCTCCTGCCAGCTAAGCAGCTTATTTAATAATTACAGCATGTCACCTTACAAGTCTTGCCTCTTCAGGAGCATAACCCCTGGGGCCTCCCAAATGCAGAATCCTTACAGAAACTCAAACAAACCAATCCACAAAGGTAGGTAACAGTGTGAGGCAGGGATCCTTTGCATCCTCTGCACATCTCAGTAACAAGGTTCTATCAGAGAGCCTTTGTCTAGGAAGGATCCCTTGCATGCTGTCTTTTGAGCAGATTTTAGTCCTTATTACATGGAACAAGCAAAACTGCCAGGTCTTAACACCAAACAACACAAGTACAATATTTTTCAACAAGTCAAAGAATTAGTCGTGCTTGAAGCTATATGTACAATCAGGACAAATTCTTTTGTTTAGTACCTTTTTTTTTTTCCCTTTTTATTTTTTTTTTTTTTTTTTTTTTTAAGAGCATTCATGTGGAAGCAAAGGGAAAGGATGGACACATTTATGATACAAAGGAAAAAAAAAAGAAGTCTCATCCAAACCATTCCATTTGCCTCAATCCCTTCCCCCTCTCCAGCATTTTCCCAAAGAGAACTCTATCTCCTCTTTCCATGTTGGCTCATTCCATCGGCTCCTCCACCGAGCTCCCATTCCCTGCCCACATCAGCCCCGGTGCTATGCAGCATGTACTGGGTGCCTGCAGGGGGTACCGTGACCCCTCGCACCAGCCAGAACATCACACAGGCACGTTGTGCTAACCGAGGTGGATTGCTGAGCTTCAGTCTCTAACACACATAATGAGATTAGCATTTGAATAGTGCTGATCAAGTTACCAGTAGCTCTGAACCCCGGGTCCATCAGATGCAAATGAATCACTATAAATTTTGCTCCTTTCTTAAAGGCTCTTTATATGCATGGCCAATGCAGAAAGAACTGCAGTGGGTATTGGCCCAGGAGGTCTGTCTCTCACCATGACTGGGAATTTCTGAGAGTGGAGAAACCATAGGAGCATCTTTCCTTAGATTTTTAATTTTTTTTAATGAGCAATTTTTCTCCCTTTTTTGATGAGACTTTTCTCCCAAGACTGCACAGGCATCAGGACATATTCTGGCATAAACTTCAGAGACAAAATCCTTCACCTTACCTTCATGTAGGTCTTAATTCTATCTGTTCTAATTACCTGAGTAACTTTTGAAAGTCCTGCCAGCCTCCCTGTGTCTAGGACATATCCTTCCCTGGTGGGAGGATGAAGGTGAGATAAGTCTGTGGTGTCTCCAACTGCACTGATTCAGTATCTCGGGAGCACCTGCAGTATTGTGGGGAGGCTCAGTATCCTCACCTCCCCAGTGTCCCTGGAGGAAGGTACAGCACACAACCCATTTACAGGGTACTGCCTTGCATGATTAAATGTAAACAGCCTAATCCCTTCTGGGTCTCAGTGGACGTTCAATTACAGAGGAGTTTTCTCCCAGGTCTGTGCTGCAGGAAGTAACCCTGAGAGGAGCAGAGGGGAAAGGAAGAAGGCAGAATCAACTTGAGAAAATGAAATCTGCGGATGTCAGGTGAGCTCTGGCACACACCAGACATTGAGTATTAAGGACCATACTGCAACCAGCTTCTTCTTAAGAGTAACTACACTCAGTTGACTTCAGCTGCTTTCATTTCTCTGAACAAACTTGAGAGAAGAAATTAAGACCACATCAGCTCTCCAGACAGCCTGACTGAAGCAAGCAATGTGAAGAACACTCAAATCCATTCACATCCAGATAAAAATCCCTGGATGGCCCTAATTGCATTCCAGCAAATTCTGGGCATCCTATGCTAAACACACACAAATTGCTATGTGGTTTGATATTTGCAACTAGGAGTGGGTTTCTGATTACCAGATCTCCATTTATTATTTCTAATATTATTATCCACCAGCTAATTACTCACTTCTAGCCCTAGATATTTTTAACACAGTAGATTTATTTTGAGGTGCAGGAAGTACATGCGTATCAGCATTGACTTGAATTAACAAAAAAATTAGAACTCCTCACCACCTCCCCTGAGAAGAAGCCTTCACATCTTCTCACTCCACCTGCTCCTCATTAAAGGAAAGGTGTGAGGAGGTTTACCACATTTGTAGTGTCAATCACCTCCTTTCCTATGGAGCCTAAATAGGTTCAACTAGCCGCAGGCACAGAGCACCAAAATTACTCCATGTCCCAGTTGGTTATATAATAAATCTGAATTAAATCAATAATTAAAGCAGTTCTTGCATGCTACTTCTCCCTGATGAGCCTCCAACCCTTTTTAGAAAGCCAGTGGCAGTTCCCCATAATGAGAAAAGGGGCCCAGAGCCCACTTTGCTGGGAGCCACCCACTGCACAGGCAAGAGACAAGAGCCACTTTAACACCCATGTGGATTTTGAATGCAGCCCACCCTGGAAAAGGGACAGGCCCTCCCCTGCATCACACACAAGACCCACCCTGAAGGCAGAGCCAAACCACGCTGCCTTGGCGGCCCCCTCTCAGGCTCCCTGAGCTGTGAGCTCAGGGTAGCTCCCTTCTCTGCAGTGACCTCCTCAGCCACCCTGGCTTCTGGCTGGGGAGATCCCCCTGAGCAGCTCCAGCTGCTTGGGCCCCAGGGGCACACCGGGAGACTTAAAAGCTCACTCAGAGGTGCTCAGAAATGCACACTCCTAAGGGGAAGGCCTAGCCAAGGAGCAGGCCATATCACTGGCCTACCGTCCCCTCAGACAGTGACCATCCTGACCTCCCGCAACAGCGCAGCTTCTGAGGAACCCCCGGCCTGGGCAGCTACAGCCCCAAACCGTGCCCCTCGGGGTCACGGCTGCATCCCAGAAACCGTGGCCCTCGGGTGAACAGAGCTCGACGCTCCTCAAGCTACAGAACCCCACCTCAGGGCTGAGCTGGCTGGGCCCACCCCACGACAAAGCCCCATGCCAGGGCTGGGTCTCCCTCACGAATACCTCCGCCTCTCAGCGCTGAGCCCTCCTGGAGGCGCTGATCCGTGTGCCACTCACCCGTTGTGCTCCAGGACAATGTCGCGTCCCCTCGAGCCCTCAGGGCTCGTTCTCCCTCACGACGACTCCACTCCATCCCTGGGGGCTGTGTCCCGCTGGCCACTCAGGGCTGGGTGTCTCTCACGGCTGGGTGTCCCTCAGCGCCGGGTGTCCCTCAGGACTGGGTGTCCCTCAGCGTCGGGCGGCCCTCAGGGCTGGGTGGCCCTCACGGCTGAGTGTCCCTCACTGCCGGGTGTCCCTCACGGCCGGGTGTCCCTCATGGCCGGGTGGCCCTCACGGCCGGGTGTCCCTCATGGCCGGGTGGCCCTCACGGCCGGGTGNCTGGCGCCCCCTTCCTTCCCTGAGGGCACGACCCGGACACTCGGGAAAAGCTCCCCAAATGGGAAAAATCCTCCTAAAGAGGGGAAAAACATCCCCTAAAAAGGGGATAGCCCCTGTGCTGAAGAGCCCATGTAGAAGGACAAGGATGTAGAAAGGGGAAAAAAACCCCAAAAGTCCTGTCCCAGCCCAGGATAGAGGTCCTTAGTCAGCAACACTGGGTCCTACATTCCAGCTCTTGCACTAAACAATTGTTTTACTAATAAAAAATGTCACTCGAGATGGACAAGCAGCTGAAGAAGAAACTAGATTTCTCTATTAGAATGAAAGGGCATAATATAATGAACAGTACACAAATGTGCAGAGTGATGTATATACACTAAAAACAACACAGGGCAAAACATTTGCAACAGACACAAAGTCTAACGTCTTTTATTACATTTTGTAGATTAAATATATCTTCAGTAGAGTCTCTTTTTAAAACACACAAAAGGAAAAAATACATTCTTCATGTACATATGAAATACTGACCATGTAGCAGGGACCATGTACAGTGCAAAGTATGAACACAGCTACACAGACATCACCACCTTGGATGATTATCGAGCTTTTTCTACAGTAAAATTGGAACAAGTTAACATTTCTGTTTCCAATGAGAAATCCATACCCTTCCTTTCCATGGCATTTTGTGCAATTGTGCAGGAAAGGATTTAATTTACTTTTTAAAGATATTATAAAATCCTTGCATTGCATGAAAAATTATCGAACTCCTCAAGCTTTACCACTTTCACACATTCATAATCGTAATACAATTTTTATTGTGATTGCAACCCAACTCCAAAAATCCAGGGAAAAAAACATTTAATATATATAACCTGGTATAGAGAAAGGAATGAATCAGCACTGATTGTTGCAATGTCCAGGAAACATGTACCCAACATGTACACACACATACAAAGAGGGTGGACGATAGCGAGGTGTGACAGAGCATCTCCTGTTTGTCACAAGCTTGGAGTGAGGGCACGGGGTTGCACATTTCACTTCGGCAGTGGATCTCTAGTGTCTAGTAGGGGATGTCATTCTGGTAGTACTGGATCATGTCATATGTTCTACTCCTAGAGAAGCAAAGCCAGAGGGAAGTAAAAGTTTAAAAAACACCACCCATTGTCAAGAAACATTCATCAAGATCCCACAGAGACAAAACATGGGTGAAGGAAATCAGTTGCTAATCAAAACTAGCCCTCCAATCTTTGAAGGCATTGTGAAGTTACTGTTACTGTTATGGACAGCACAACACATCCTGCTCTTGTTTAAACTCATTTAAAAAAGTATTTCCAGACTTCTCAGTATGGCAACAGCATCAACAACTTGGATCCTGTGTTTGGATAAGCCACAAGCATATCACATGGCATTTGCAGTTTGTTTTAGGAGAAGGAAATGCATAATGAATGGATCAAGATCATCAGGGCTGCATGGAGACAGTATTAGGTGGAAATTAAAGTCATCTTAATTAGGGAGAATGATAATAATAAAAATAAAAGTGCAGGGAAAATAACAGCATTAACAGCAGCATCTCTGATGAGTGACTGAGCAAACAAATCTCAGTTCGTTACAGATAACTCAATTATCCATGGGAAGAGCTTATTCAGGTCACAGATTAACCATGCCACAGGTAGAAAAGCTCAAGCTTGTCAGAACTAAGTTGGTTCTGGCCATTCACACAGCAGTGTCACTGCCTTCCCCCCCAATATTAATCTAAGATTCTGAGCAGGTGCACTAGCAAGCACTGGAACATCCATTCTAATGGGGCTGTTTCTGAGCCAGTGAGTTGCACTGGTCTCAAGATGACTCCATTTGGAACTACACAAGAGTTTGTATTAGACTCTCCAATAGATCCCACAAACTCTGTATTATCTAGCATAATAAAACATGCATTTAAGATGTTTAACTATTACATTTACTCTTTAGACTAACCAGCCTTGCTATTTGACCATCTTGGACTTAAAGTCTTCCTTCCCAGCACGAAACAGAGGAGATGCAGCACATTCAGAAACAAAGCTGCTATCCTGAACTATTTGAATATCAAAGACTTACACATTTTTGGTATCTAACTGATAAAACTCTACTTTTCAGCTCTGCTTAAAGCCTGATGACCTTCCTTTAGCCATAGGGAGAAGACATGCATAGAAGCCAAACCTGTTACTGAGGAAACAATTCTGGATGATCTTGATGATGAAAGTTGCAGCTTCCCTTTCAGTCATGTTGGGGCTGAACCTGTGCCTATATATAGAAAATCACAATCAAATAAGAGAAAATTATTGAGGTTTCCTTTGAACACGGTACAAATGTGTCTTTGCACAAGCTCAGCCAGGTGTGACTTCATTTGCTGCAAGTACCTACTTCTTGTGAAACCACTTGGTACAAAGGATGTAACATTTTAATAAAAAACACTTTCCAGTTCACACATATAGCTGACTTACTTCAACAGCTTGATTGTCTGCCCTCGGAAACAGGGCAGCCCTGTATCCAACATCAACGTAACCAGGGAGACCACAGCATCCATGTAAGGCCTAGAGAAAAAGAGGACAAAAACATCAGAGCACTCAAACTCCTGCAGCCTTAGCAGGAAAAGCAGACAAGCTGAGGAGCTGGATTCCACGTTTTTCTGTAATTAAATCAACACAGATAATCCTTTTACATTTGCTGGTGAAGCTACACCATTGCTTGCAATCTGTCACTTTAATTAAATGTCACTCCTTTATGCTGGCCTGGCAGATAGTCAGAATGCTGCAAGATGAAGTCTCAAGAAGGATTATGCAAAGTAATTCTTTAGCAAACAACATTTCTTGGCATCAGAAAGGTGAAGCAATGCACCAAAACAGTACAAAAGGCTGAAACCAGCAACACCACAGGAACATACTATCTTTTAATCTTAATTACTCTGTGTAATTCTTTGCTACATCAGCCAAGCTTCCCTTCTCCTTCCTGTCCTCTTACTCAGAACATTTATTATCTACTAGGCTATTACTCTGCTACTTGAGTGACACATTTGCTCTGCCACAAGAACTTTGTCCAGACTGTTTCCCCTCAAGGAACCAAAATGATCTTGGTGATCTTGACTCCAAGACAGCAGCTTCTTAATGTATTAAGAGTGCACTAAATTGTGTGAGGAAATGTGTGAAACATCACATTTATAAACTGAATATATAAAATTCTAAAATATTATATAAAGACGGAAAAAAGACCACAGAGATAAGCTGTAAAACAGAAGGATTATTGCATCCTTTTACAAAGTTTGCAAGATGTACCAGGACAGTCAACAGGCTCAGACTTCCTACAAATCAACACTTGTTATTATTTGTCTTCTCATCTGGCTATGGGCATGCAAGAACTTCCACTCTGAGCAGCTAAGAACACCTTACCTGACTGCCAGATAGCCTCTGACACACATCTCCATAAACCATTTGAATGGCGTTGCCTCCATTTTCCCTCCCATTATCATCACCATCTCATCAGTCAGTTTAATGTCTGGCTCCCAACCCAGGTTTCCACCAGGTGAGCTTTCAAACATGAATCCAAAATCTGTGCACAAAAGATAAACTGCCTCATAAACTTTATATGGAATCAAGAGCGGTGGATTGAATGTATCAATGTAAACATTTCAACTCCAACTTGGAAAAAAGCTTTGGTGGAGTGTAAGAATACCAACAAAGGCATCATCACCAAGACATACAATAGATGTAAAAATGGCAGTATCGAATAAACTGCTGAAATATTTGTGCAGTTCCAGAAAAGCAAAGCAAATGCAGAGGTTACAGCCTCACACAATGATATGAATTTACTTGTCTAGTTTAATTCATACCCCTGCAGTGATGAAAGGAACCCAAAGACACATTTCTATAATTAGACATGCACACATGTATCCATGCATGAGTACATAAACATGTGTCATCCATACATATGCATGTATATACTTTCCAGAACCTGACAAAACTTTGCAGAGCTAAATTTACACAGAAGCAGCCAACACAAACACACAACACTTAAAAGGCACAAAAACTTCCAACAAACAGTGAAATCAGTATACAGATGGATCTCAAAAGGGAAATGGCTTATTATGTGTTATCAGCAACAATTAAGAGCAGAAAGCAAAGGTAGTAACTGACATTCAGAGGTGCATATGACTGACCAATATGAATGATGTGTCCCTGTTTGTCCAGCATGATGTTGCCATTGTGCCTGTCTTTAATCTGGAGCAGGAACAGGAGCAGGCTATAGGCAGCCATACTGCGGATGAAATTATAGCGAGCCTGTACGAACAACAGGTTAAAACAAATCAGAACAACTTACAGAATTTAATAACTCCATCAGGAGATGAGACAGATGAACAAAGCTTTTTTCTTTTTTTCCATTCATGAATAGTTTGAAGTGATGTCCAACGACATTCTCCATACATCTATAGCTGCAATTACTTCTTTAGCTAACTCACTAATAGCTAAAAATGGATTATCAGCATCAGGAACTAGATACAGCATTATAGTAGTCATTATGCAATTATTTGTCATTATTTCTTAAAGGCAGAATGTCTCTCAGTTGATATTTTGCTGTGCTTGCCCACTGATACTTTACCTTCTGGAATGCAAGGGTAGACTCATCTCCATATTGCCTTGTAAAATAATCATACATCCCAAAGTCTGTCTGCCTGCCCAGCTGGTCACGGGATGTGCAGTCAGGAATGCATTCAATAACACCACACTGGAGGGGAAGAGGAGGAACAGGTTTGTAAAGCATGCTCCCAAATATATCTTGTTCATGGCTGTTGGCACACGTACAGGTTCCCTGGGAAATGCGGGGAAGCCCATAGATTACCAAATACAGAATTTCTAGTTTATTCATTAGAAAAAAAGTATATATATCCTCTTTTTTAGGATTTCCATGCAATTAAGACAAGCTCTGTGACTTTCCACTGCTTTGCACAATGTATCAAACAAGAAACATTTGCAAGCAGCAAAATTTCAGAGGCAAAAGCTTTAGAAACGCAGGAAGCAGGAGAGGAAAGGCTCTTTCTTTTGCTGGTACTCCAAATATTTGGCCTAAGTGATGTGGGCAGTACTTCCTTACAGCATGGAATTTTTATGTGTCCTGGAAGAAAGTATTTTTGAATTAGGAATGTTTTTCTACAGGACTACAGTTAATCACCCACTTACCCCAGGAGCTGTGGCCACCACTCTGTATGGAAACACAAAAAGATCCAGGCCTACCAGCTGAAATATGTTCTTGAAGAGATCGATGATTTGTAAAGCTAACATGTCCTGTCAGACAAGAAAAAAATTGCACGAACATTACAGGGGTTACAGGTCATAAACCAGATTATAAACAAGCTCTGAAGAACTCTGAAGTGCACATTAAGTTAAGCAAGTGTGCAGATGTGTGCTTGTGCATGCACTATGGGGGAAATGAAAAGGGAAACTGATATATGCTGTGTGAGTGGGCAGCAAACAACACTGATGATTTAACTGCTCACCTAAGAATGAACTGCCTATCACCCTTTGATAAAAGGGCTACTAATAATTCCAGGGATAATAACCAGCACTCCCTCTTAATCAATCAAACTTCATGTACAAGATCCCACCTCAGGAACTACCACTATATTACCAATAGCTCAATTGAANAAAAAAAAAAAAAAAAAAAAAAAAAAAAAAAAAAAAAAAAAAAAAAAAAATTAAGGCTTGGTAAACCTGTCTTGACAGAACAGCGTTTATTTCCAAACCAGAATTTCTCTCGGGGTACAACACGGTTCTCCCTCTCAGTCCATCACTAGCGGAGAGTACCAAAGTTCCAAAGAAAAATATTTCTATACTAAAATTATTTTCCTCTTATGCATTATCACCTAGCATCTGTCTCCTCGAAGTGCAAAGCCTGACAGCTTTGTACCTGTCTGCAGTCATCGCCCACTTTGAAGATTGCTGCCTGCCAGCACGTGTTCTCACTGTCCTCATCCTCTTCCGCACTTTCATCGATGGAGTCGGAGCGACAGCGCAGACCTGCAGCAAGAGAGCCAAGCAAAACCCAGACATGGACTTTAATTTGTAACTTTCTACCATGACAAACTCTGCACTCAAACCCACAGCATTTTACTGCAGCTGCACCACAGATATTTCTGCCTTACGAGGTAATTATCAAAAGACAGTTCCCTTTGTCCATGGGAATTAGAACATCTCAAGCTAGTGTTTGTGATTTACCTGATAAATGCCTGCATTGCATTGAGTTAGTCAGATGCAGATTCACACAAAATGTCTTGTGAGAGAAAACTGCCAAAACCTGGATTTTGTTACAGTCTAAAAACCCAGAAAAGGCCAGTGATTTCTGTTTTGGGCTAAAGTAACTGTTATCATTTCTTCAAGAGCTCTATGTGGTTTGCTTCTTGGGACTTTAAAAAATATTAGTTTTCTGAATTTTCTTCTCTCTTCCTTTGATCCAGTTTAATTTCACAGCTGAACCAAGGCAGATAAAGTTTAACACAGAAATAATGTTTCTGCAGTGGTACAGGTCACTAAAAGCAGGCAGTTTTAAAGGAATTGCTGAGTACTAATTAGTAGCATCAGTGATTAAGTTGCAGTTACTAACCTTCTTTTTCAAGCTCACTGACTCCACATCGTTTCACTTTAAATTTGGCCAGATAGGGTGCTTTTGCTGCACTAAATTACAGTAGAAACAAAGATGATGTTGAGTGCAATTAGCCAAATAAAAATTTATAGAAAAATACTTAAATGTCATTAATTAACTTAACAAGCATATATATAGTATAAATAAATATAACAAGAGCATGGTACCTCTGCATAGGGGTTCCTGACTTGTAATCAATATCCAGAACAATTGCTTCAGGATTGCTGGGCAAGTAACAGCCTGCAAAACAGAGCTGACAGCTGAGAACAAATCCACTGGCTAGTGAGACCATGCAAGTTGGACAATAACTGAGGTCAGTGTCTACAACTTCAGTACACAGTTTTGAATTAACATTAGAGAGAAACTGGAGATTAGTCTGTGAGCCATGAAGGATGTGATGTCCTTTGTGTTACTGGGAAATTCCCAGGAATTAATAAAATACAGTTTTGAGCTAATACTGCAGAACCTGTACCACAGAAAGGTACAGAGAGGGCATCTCCTGTTACAGTCCTGATTAGATGTGGCAGCAGCCCCAGTGCACTGGGCAGTGCCCTCAGCCACCACCACATGGTAGAAGGTTTTAGACCTGTCAGAGGTCAGGAAAAGTTTTCATCAAACTCCATTTTAAAGAGAAGATTCAGGCTGGGAAAACATATGTTCAAGATTTGAAAGCATCCTCAGACATTGACATTTCAAGGGAAAGTCTGATGGGAGAAAGGGGAGAATGAAAGGAACTGGACATGCTTCATTCTTGAGATAACAAAAATTCTCAGAAACACCATGTCTTTATAAAAAAGAAGGTGGCAGAAAGCAAGAAAATTTATTTATCCTCCCTCTTTAGAAATACACTACTACTTTCATCCATGATATGCATTATCTCACCTGCTTTTGGTAAATTTTGATGCACCATATAGAAATTATTGAATGATTATTCAAAAATAATATAAATATAAATAAATAAAAATATTTTATTTTTTTTTCAAGAGAGAAACAACCAAACAAGAACAGCCACCAGCACCAAAACCGAAATATCTATAAGCTGCCACTCATAGGGATTTCAAGATTCACTTGAAGAAAATAAATAATCATGTTGAATGCAAAAGCCCATCATTTTATATGACTGAATCACATCTTACCAGGCTGCACTTTCACCTCAGAGAGAGCACTCAAACAAGCTTTTTTCCTTTCATCTCCTTTAGGGAATGGCCTGGAAAGATGAATTATCTTTTCATTACTTGCATATTATATATTACTCTACACACTAACCTCAAATTTGTTTCAAATTTATACAGAGTACAATTTCTGAAGTACAATACTTACTTGATAATGGCTGAAACATTGGTGATTTTATTAAAGAAATCAAACTCCCGTTGGTAGAACTCCTTGGCTGGGCCAGACAGTGAGCCAGTTATCTCCTCCACTAACTGCTCCAGAAGTTCCCCAATGTCAGCTGCATGTGAAAAAAAAAGGAAGTATTTTTGTCAGAAGCTTATTTCAGACAGTAAAATGATATGGGTGATGGAAATAAGCACCCCTGGATAGTATTCAGAAAAAAGTACTGAGGGAACCAGCACCCTGTCTTGCTTGATAGACTCTAATCAGGCACTGACACAGAATAGGCCCTACCTCTATAAATAGGAGAATTTACCAGCTAAAAGGATTCTTCCTGACAAGCAAGAAGAAGGAAGAAGATTTAGTCTGGACTGGGAAAATGAAAGGAGTCAAGTCAGATTATATTTTAAAGTACTCACGATCTTTTTGATGTCCTTCTTCATCCAGGTAGATATTAGTTTTCATGTTCCAGATGAACTGGTGAGCCAAGAGCTGAGATTTGGAAGCTGCCCACAGGATGTATTCCCTAACATAACCCATCTGCAAACCAGAAAGGATCAAAGTTCATTACAACTCTCAGACTCAATATTACTGCTTCTAACAGCTATTCTTCAAACCCTGAAAGTGTTGAATGGATGGAAAAGAGACCTCTGCACTCTCACTCACTTTGCTAAAAAGACATGAATGACAGTGTATTTTAGAAGGTAGTGAACTGATCTTAAACTGTTTTTAGTTTTGTTACTGACCTATTCTGTTATTCTAATTATCCATTCCCCACCTCTAGGCCATTTTCCATCTGTTCTTTTTGGATTTCAAATCTCTGAGCTCAGAGCATCTCCTAGTATGTGTACAAAGCACAGTGTAACAACGACACTGGTCTTGCCTGGCTCACTATGTGCTCCTGTAATACCAGAAATCTACACAGTGCCATAGGGACTTGTAAGTTTGGTGGCAAGAACTGCATGAAATTCTGGAAATAAGGCATTTTTATATAAAGTTGAAGTGTCCAAGAAAATTATACTCCTTCCAGCAGCTGCATTCCCTTCCCTCTACCTGCAACTACTTTTGTAGACTATAAGTGTTCCTAGAGGTCTGTGACTGATATTAACAGTGTCTGATGTTGGTGCTCTGCATTGTAGAATTATCACAGAATAACTACAGTCAGTCAACTACACTATGGGATGGGAATATGTTCATCTGAAAATAAAGCACTGACCAGAGTTCACTGCCTTGCTGGCAGGTAAAATGATCTTACATTAATGAACTCTGAACTTGGTTGTCAAACTTTATTTCAGCTTCTGCAAGATGAGGCTGTGATCTGATTTCATACATGCCATGGAGCACAAGACACCCCTGGATGTCTTCTCTGGTTAACTCCACAGCAAAATGATTAAGGGCAATGATTTCATTCCATTACTGGTTATCTCATGAATCCCTCCAAAAGCTTTATTCAAACAGAGTTCCTCACCTGGGGCTTCCCATAACAAAATCTCTTTCCTGTCAGATGAGTTACACAGCCTTTCTCAAGTTTATCTGTTCATAAAAGAGGTGTATCCAAAGCCAGCCAGCCTAGCCTCTAGAGGCAATAATTTTTCTTTTATGTCTTAGATATAGGATAATAATAAGCAGCATTAGATTACACTTAATGTTTTATTTTCTGCTTTAAATCTAAAAGCTGCATTAAAACCCTGTTCTCTTCACATGCAGCTAATTCATAATCTCACCTTGTCATACCGCAGTGCCTGAACAATCTGTGGAATGTAGAATAAAATGGCATCCTGAAAGAGAAGGGATGGCAGGGTTTTACTGTTTTGTTTTAGTAGTCAGAAGGGAAGATGAGTCACATACACAGAGAAAAGCTCCTTTCAGTTAGGTGATAAACAAAACCCCACTCCCTCTTTACTTTCAACTGTGTATGCAACTCTCTCAAATTGAAGTGTTATTCTGTTAGTTACTCCCTTAAAAAATAAAATTAATAATCATGTTACTTCACAGGCCTAATAGAAGTCTAACAAGTGCTAAAAAGCAGTTTTCTGCTGCCTTAGAAGAACCAACTTTGTCATTGAGACAAGAGGCAAAAGAGATGCTTTGAGAAGGGCACTCTGAAGAATTCGATTTAGTGTCCTTTACAACAAAGCTGCAAATACATGAGCCAGTTCTACATGGGACAATCAACTCCAAGTTTCCATCCCACTCTGTGCACATTCTGCAGTGTGCCTGCCCCTTTAGTACATGTCTCTCCATGGCATTAAAATGAAACTTGTGGCCACAATGACCAGGGCCTGACTTCCCCTGGAGTGTTGAGGCTTCCTTGGAACTCTCCTTACCGGGGGGAAAGAGCGCAGGACCTTCACTCCGTACTGGGCTGTCAGAGGATGAGGTGGGTACATGCTGGAGAAGTAGGACAGGCCAGTTGGTGGATCTGTGGGTGCCCAGCACAGAACGTGGCTGAGCTCAGGTGCATCAGCATCAATCGTGTGCCAGGTAACCAGGTACTGAAAAAGCAGGTCAGACACATCAGGGGTTTGTAGCACTCACTGAAGTGTGGGTGATACACATCAGACAGTAATGCTGTCATCTAGCTCCCTCCAGCAGGGCAAGTGGAACATGGAACATTGCTTTTTATAAAAGAGATGGCTGTTTCATCTAATGCATTTTTTCCATGGAAACCTAGCTGTTGGAATCACCTCACGTCCCAGAACATCAAATGAAGTTACTAAAAGCACAATCCAGGAGTTCTTGTACAGGGAGAAAGAAGAAAGGATGAGTCACTTTGAAAGGATAAAAAAAGGTTTAATTTTCCTGCCATCTATGTTACAGGTGATGTATAGAATGTAAAATGTATAGCTCTGACAAGACTGTCACTTGCAGGACTGAAGTGCTTCACTGCACATCAGCATGATGAGCCCTCCTCACTTCCAGAACTTGGGCTCTGGATACACGGAAAAGGTTATGCTTGAAATAACTTCAGCAGCAGCACTCATAATGGCATGGTCCATAATCTTTTCACTTGCTATGCCAAAGGAACAGAAATGATGGTTGTACTGCAAATGGTGAGTTTTGAGCCATTCTGTGTACACTGAGAAAACCCAGAAGCCAAATGTACCATTAGCTATCTGGCTATCTCTTCTTACTGCTGTGATTCTCCCCTCAGCACCCTATTTCCACAGCTGTTCTGTCATTCTCTCCTACCAGAGATATGAGTAGCACTAGAACATACACTGTGACAAGACAAGACTGAATTTTCCAATATATCTGAATGAAATGGGCCTCCTGGGGCCCTGTAACAGTAAAAATATTCACAGGTACCTTGATTGCCTCAGGAACATCACTGACAGCTCCCGGGTCCAGCCGGACCAGACGGGTCACTTCTGTTCCAATAGCTTCCGTGTTCTTAAACCTAAGCATAACCAGGAACACAGTAACAGTATTAGAAAATTTTGATGCCTTCTTCTATTTATGTGAAGATGAGGACAGCAGAAGGCAGAGAACTATATTCTCAATAAGAAAATAGGCCAACTACGAAATAACGTACACCAATATGCTGTGGAAAGAGGGTTCTGAAAAAAACTGGTCCTCATCCAGTGCTTTTGTATAAACCAGTTGTATTTCAGCCCACTTCCACTAGTGGATTCTTGGCTGAAATGTTCTGTCTGGGATTCTACAGCAACCAGTGTAAAGAACTCTACTTGGCAAAAACTACCACTGTTGTAAGGGGGAAAGAATTTCCTTTCCCTTCTGGAGCCAACTATGCTAATTCTCCTGTAATACTAAAGTGCAAGGGAATATCTAGCTAAAACACTGCATTCCAAGATACTTCTAGCACTGTTTAAATGCTATGCTTGCTAATGGGCTGAATGCTATTAAAAAACAAACCTGATTTCTTGTGAATCAAACACTGTCTAAGTGCTGGCAAAGAACAGATGGTAGGAAATGCAGTTGGACTTCATTAGTGACTGAGCCAAATGAGTCTATTAAGTAATCTAGTTATTTTAAAGGTCTCAAACAGTTGTGACAGTATGCAAGAGGCTGCAACCAGCAGCAAGTGCTATCAGTACTTACTGTAAATACTCATTCAACTTCTAAGGCAGCAGTAATTCCATCAGTTGTTTCTTTTGAAATATCTCACCTGGTAGGCAGCTGCACAGCAAGATGAGGAGAAATGCTCCAAGCCAGATTCACATTATCCTTCCACTGCTTCTCACTAAGACTGATGTATTTAGACCTCCAGTTTGCTACACTGCTCTCTCCAGTTTGATCCAACTCTAGCTCAGGGGAAGACAGTGGATTGTACCATGTGATCAAGCGTTCAACCTCAGTAGCCTGAGGGAAACAGGGAAAAAAAAGAGTTTTCTGGAAGAAGCAAAACACTCCCAATCTCATACTTTAGTATAAATATCCTGCAACAGTAAGAGGATCTTAGAAATTCATGCAGTTTGCCCATCCTGATGACTCACCAGCAATGAGAGCAGTAACGTCCTGCGCTTCATGTAGTACTTGTGCAGCTGTGTCCCCCTGTTCGTCTTCTTGGACATTCCTGGAGAAAAGGATTAAAAAGTTTTCAGTGGCTTTTGTTCAGTAGGTTACTGTACATTCAAACTGTCCACACCTGGAAACATGAACACAGAAGAAATGACAGGACACCTGTAACTTAGATCAGAGTGATGGAAACCACTCATCATACAGGTGTTCTTTGAATATGTGGAGTACAACAGGCTACAGAGATATCACTGCAGCCAGCAGTGCATTCACTTTAGGAGCATGACAATCTATTAAAAAGAAAGAGCATGTAGCTTTAAAACTGTACAAAAACACAGTCCCAATCTAATGTCACTCTGCTGTCCCCAAAAAGCACTAGGGGCATGTTTCCATGAAGCAAAAAAATTCCTTACAGGATTTCAATATATCTTGACCTCTTCTAGTCTTATTTCTCCTGCACAACAGAATTGAACATTTTATCAAAAAACTCAGGTGATTACAGAACTTTCCTGCTTGTTACCAGTGAGACTTTTTCTGCCTTGGTTTTTCAGAGTTTGGCACTGGTAATTAAATACCCTGCCAGAATATGAGCCTGATGTTTAAGGTAAATATTGACTTTAAATATCTGAACATAAACTATACTGTAAATTTGGCTGTAATTAGCTGGCTACAATCAAAAAAATACCTGATTTTTTAGATATGGTTGACATGCCACTGGACAAAGGGTAAGTATTTATCCATCCTTGTGTAGCCTGTTGCCGAGATCCAACATTGATATCCAGGTTGCTCCTGGTGTCTTGATTATCTAAGAACAGAGCACAATCTGATGTAGAATCCAATCAATGAAACCAGATGCTTTTAAAACAGCACTTAAAACTCACCAGGTGGCACAAGTTGGCTGGCAGTCAGATACTTCTTGTCTGAGAACATTGCTGTCCAAAACTTGATCAATATGCTGATATCCTCACGGAGCCTCTTTTCCCCTTGTGTAGGGAATTTTGAAGGACAGCTTTAAGAAATCACACAAACAATGTGATGTTGAAGGCATTGAGGGGGCGGGGGGAACCTCCCAGCACTCAAAAAAACCCTCACCAACCTAATCTAATAGTATTTTTTATTCTGGCTGAAATCTTCAAGGATGAGACCACACATGACTACATTTTATCCTCATGGCTTTATTATGTCTGACCGAAGAGCACAAACTTCCAACTATAACTGAAAATGAAGGCAGCAGTCTGTCAGCATCCTGAATTCATTTGAAAGTTAATATTAGGACTGACTGACCTCCTCACATTCAGACATTCCTATCAATTAAATTTTCCTTCGTGCCTGTGTCAAATGTTGAAATAATCATATTCAGTGTGGTTGTATTTTGAAAACAATGAAACTCTATTTCAGCCACACACACTCTAACAGCAGTTCTTTAAACCTTATAAATCTAGCTAAAATTTTGAGCACTGAATAAACTTCAAAATAAGGAAAAAAGGGAAAAGAACAGGAACATTCCTGCTTTTTAAATCACACATAAAATCTGAAACTAATATTTAAGCCTCTTTGAGAGAATTTATGAATCATACTAAAGCACAAGAGAAGTTTCTGTTAAAGTGGATAGAAAATGAAAGGAAGAAAAATCACTAGAAGAAAAAGACAGCTGCTGCTTTGAAGTATCACTAAAGGTTCAGGAAAAACACAAACACATTTTCAGTGAGTTGTTTCAAATAAAAAGAGTACCTGAAATAATCAAAGGCAGTTGAATAAATCTTTTCTCTCAAAACGTTTCTGATAGTTGCATTTGGAACCACATCAGCATGCAGCAAAGACAAGCCCAGGGTCAGCAACCTAAGAAGCAAAATACAGAATGGAAATGTTGGCTCTCCCAAAATGGTGACCAATACACCACCATGCAAACCACAATTACAGCTTTAACTGCAGCCTGAGAAGTGTCTATTTCAGAGCTCTTGGCAACCTGTTCACATTATCATCAGTCTGTTTTAAAGTTGTGACTGCTGAAGCAAAGAAAGTGAAAGCCTTCAAGTCACAAAAGGTGAAAATACTGCTACTGACAAAGCAAAGACTAGATTCATTACTAGATCCATGATGTGTGCAATTCATTATATGAAATCATCCCACAAATTTTCCCGAAACACCAAAAAATTAGTTTCAAGCTGAAGTGATCAACTCCTGCTTTGAAAATAGAGCTTAGACTGCATCACTGCAGGCTTTTAAAGCCATCCTCAGCGCTTGGAGCCAAGGTCAAGTTAAACACCTCGTGTTTAGTTGTTTTCTTCCATCTCCCTATAGCTTTATTTCTTCTGCCTATAATGTTATTTCTTATTTCTGTGATTCCAGAGGGAAAACCCCACAGCACTCACTTGAATCGGGGCCCAATGGCCGCCACGTGCCGGTTCAAGCTGCCTTTTGCCCCGCCGATGTTGAGGGACAGGGACCGCTGCAGCAGGCTGGAGAAGATCTCGATTTGGTCAGAACTGCAGTATTTGGCTATTTCAAACCTCTGCACCAAAAACTGAGAAAAAGAGACAGACATACCATGCCTCCTTCGAACTTTTTCATTTCAAACCCCACCCCAGCCTCCTCTGTTTCAAACACCTTTCTCCCCCTCAGTGATTATGCTCATCTAAGCAGTGTCTGTCCTGGCTGTGAGCACATGAGTCCAGTCCTTTCCCAAATCACAGCAGCAGGAAACACTGACTACCATGGAAGAAATACACACCTCTATCCAGATGTAATGTGGGGTCACCTCTGGTGGACAGGGCCTTGGCTGGCTCTCCTCTGAGGCTGCTAATGGATCTGCTTCTTTCTGCTCTGCAGAAAACAGCCCAACTTTCTGCTCCACTGTCATTTGCCAGGCTCCGGCCATTTCCCGCATGAACTGCAAAAAGGAAGGTGACAGTGCTTCTTGTTTCAAGAGCATCTTCTTATCTGGAAAGCACAATCTTTCCCCACAGCACATACAAGAGCCTACTACATCAATGAAAATTCACTGCAGTGCTGACAGAGAAGCAGAGACAGGTCTATACATCCCACCTAAATAAAAATGTTTCTTTCACATCCTAAGTTACAGAAGGAAGAGCAACTCCCCCAGAATCTCAGCAAGTAACAGAAAGACTAAAGGCAACAGCAGCAGCCAGGAGAGAAGACTGAACTGTTAGATCAGCCCGTGCCACCCATCCTCCTGCTCTACTAAGGGCTGTTGCCTCCCACATGAGCCCAGCAGAGACAAGAACCTGCCATGTTCCTGTGACTTGCAGGACACAGTTTGGCCACTGAGCACACCCTGGCTGACCGTAAAGATGGCACATAATTCAGTTTTGCTGATCCTGCTCACAGGAGCAGCATCCTCTGTACTAAGCAACCAAGGGAGCCTCTCTGTTCTCCTCAACCAGATACAAAGATATTTCCCCAAACACCCAATGGAAAAAAATGAAACTGATGCTTAAGAAATTAACTACTGAAACCTGCACATAAACTCAACTAAGTAAATTCAAATGGATGATTATCTCCAGCAAGTGAAACACTTGATGTTCCCTAAGCAAAGCAATTACCAGAGGCAGCTTTCTTAGCTGTGTGGACTGTCACTACACCATGATGAGTTGCTTTATTACTATTACATTGATCCCCACTGCACAAAATACAACTGGTTTAGCCTGTTACAGGACTAGGACATTTGCAAGCCTATGTTTTTATGCAATGGTGCAATACCAGATACCAGAGGCTGATTACTGAGCAGAGAACACTGACTTCTCTTTGTTTTAAACCACCATTTCATAGTTTGTGATAGTATAGAGTCAATTCATGAACAGCTCAGGCATCTCATCAGCAAATTCTACAGCTGGGATTCTTACAGGTTTTTATTTGCTGTAACATTCGTACTGTTGAGAAAGGTCTATTTCCCACAGTCCACCTCATGGGGGTGCACAGAATTCCAACAATACAAGAACAGAGACTTCCTGGCAAGCTAAAGTGATTAACGGTGCATTTAGACATCCTTGACACAGATTCACAATATCTGTGAATCTCTCAAAACCTCTCTTTCCCCTTGCAGGGGCAGAGAACGAGCAGTTAAATCACTTCCTACCGGCACTTCTATTCCATTCTTGGCAGCAAGCAGCCACTCCCAGCAAGCAATTGCTGTTTCCATGCCATGTT
Organism: Aegithalos caudatus; assembly: GCA_013389925.1. Classification (NCBI taxonomy): domain Eukaryota; kingdom Metazoa; phylum Chordata; class Aves; order Passeriformes; family Aegithalidae; genus Aegithalos; species Aegithalos caudatus. The sequence continues at coordinate 277,716 of WEIU01014024.1, forward strand.
CATTGAACATTCGCAGGGGTCCCCAACACAGATGATGAAGGAGCTGGGGATCACAGTCTGAAAACAAACATTCACTCAGATTTCTCCAAAGAACAACTGCTTTCCACATCAGCATGAAACTGGTGTGCACTACAGGTAATAATCAGTTCCTAATAATAAATAGCTTCTGGTTTAAGGAGGTTTTTCCCCAATTTAAGCTTAATGGAAAAATCTCAAAACACAGTTTTGCTGCAAGTTGATGCATACTGGGCTGGTATACAGATAGTTTTTGTAGTTTATTATTCTTGGCATTCACCACCAGAAAGCAGAACTCCATTTGGTTTTCATTACCTTTGCTGCTTATTAGCAGTGCAGTCAACTTAAACATGGCCTGAGTGTAGAATTCAGTATTGCTTGATTCAAGAGCAGCATTCAGCTCTTTGACCATAAGTTTATTCAGGTCAGATGTTCGTCCTGTGGCATTTGAGAACTGAATCATTCCAGAAACCTGTAAAAATTAGGGGGCTTTTCAACAGAGAACAGTATTTTTAGGAATCCAGTTAAGTATTGGTCATGTGGCTGATTAGGGAGCTCCACAAACAGAGGCATCTTTTGTTACCACTTCACCAAATCTTTAGCTTTTTCTGCAATCTAATCTTTAGCTTTATCTAATCTTTAGTCTTATCTGCAAGACTAACAGTAAAATGATCCGTTTAATAACATAGGAAAATTATACTCTTTATCCTGAAGGGATTTGGAGACTATGTTTCATGTGACATAGACCCATACAGCAGTATAGGTTGGAAGGACATCAAGCCCTGAGAAGTGATGGACACCCCCCAGTCAGGAGGAATCCCGTGCTTACCTCTCCTGCATAACGGTTGCGCAAGTTAAGGGAAGCCATGAAGTTGGAGTAGTCCTTCTTCACACACGTTGGTCTTTCAGTTAGCTGGGTTGCCTATGGCCAGACCATAACAAGGTGTTTATACTGTTCATATCAAACCATTTGTCCCTTTATCTTTTTATTGCTTCACATATCTTTTGTATTTCCTTATGCTTATAATCAGAGTAGTATCAGGACTATTCCATACAACAGTACCAGGACTGATCAAAATCAAGTGAGGGGTTTGTGTATTTCTTCCATGGATACAGGATCATAGAATACCATGAATTGGAAGGGACTGACAGGGATCATTGAGTCCAGCTCCTGGCCCTGCACAGGACAAAGCCAACAATCACATCACACCATTGGGAGCATTGTCCAAACACCTCTTGAATTGTCAGGCTTGGTGCTGTGACCACTTCCCTGGGGATCCTGCTCCTATGACCACCCACCCTCTGAATGAAGAACCTTTTCCTTGTACCCAGCCTTAAACCTGTCCTGACCCAGGTTCCTGACATTGGCTTGGGTCCTGCCACTGGTCACCAGAGAGGAGATCAGTGCCTGTCCCTCTGCTGCCCTGTGTGAGGAAGCTGTAGGCAGTGAGGTCTCTCCTCAGCCCTCTAATTTGTCAGGGTGTCTCTGCAGGTGCACAGAGGAACAAACAATACTCACGCCCAGAGTGGTGTTCTCCCTGTTGTAGCCTGCAAAGTGCAAAACACTTTCTGTAGCCATGGCCAGTCCAGTGTGCTGTGACAAGCCCGAAACCCAGTTCTGATGTTTGTTTAGGTACTCCTGAAAAAAAAAAACACAACCCAAACTCTAAAATACTTGATTATCTTCAAAACAAGGCAGCTCATAAGCAAGTGTTGCATCACTGCAAACTCTAGGAAACTTAATTATATACAATTGTAATAAAAGACTGTCTCTACTCATCCCCTCCAGGCATTGTTCCCCTGGCAATAAGATTTTCTGAATGTCCTCCTAAATACACGTAGAGTAAGACTCCTTCTGTATTCAAAATCAGTAAAGTTATCAAGATAAATGCTTGAAGGCCCTGATCTTCTCTTATAAGAATCACTTCTGACAAAAAACCCCTTATGAGATGAAGTGTTTTGGACTACATGGAAGAAGGGAAAGTAATTAGTTGTCCTTTCACATAAGGATAGAATCCCTTGAGGCTCTTTTTTTAGGGAAGGAAATACAAACTACAGGTAGATTTGCAGTGTCCAAGATCTGTAAATATCAAGTTTTCATAGAAGCAGGCCCATTACCTGTAGGTGAGATTTTGTAACAGAGGGAGCCCATTTCATTGCCTCTTGCAGAATCATCCCACAGCGTGCAGCGAAGTCCTTGACTATACTCTAGAATAAAAAGCATCACCACAATCAGTAAAATACAGGACATTTAACATGAGGCACTGGTTTTAAGGGTGTAATAAGTAACAAAGGGAGCAAGACAGTTGCAGCAATATGACACAGTTAACATTTTCTGTAACAGTTGAATGTGCCCTTGATAGGACAAAAGTGTCCCACTTCAAGTCACATAAAATAGTTAAATTCGGAAAAAAATAAATACCGTGCCATATCCCATTAGAAAAATCTTACCCAGAGAAGTACTTTTAAAAGATTCAGAGTAGCTCTCTAATTTATCTCCAAGCTATCAAACCAGGCATTATTTCATTATTTGATAAATCAAGGAGGACCACCCACCTCTCTGGCTTCATGCGTGTCAGGGACTGTTATTCTGTAGGGAGCATCAGGAATGTCATAGTATGGTTGGTCCTTGTGAATGTCCTGAACAGAAACAATTATCAGCTCTCAGTAAAGCAAAATTCATCATCACTTGACATTAACACTACAGGTAGCAAAGAAGAAGCCTGATTACCAAACATTTTTTGCTAACATTTGCTCTTAAATTGAACAGCTCTAAAATAAACTCTTTGTATTCCAGTTTGATTTTTAGAATAAATAATCTCAAAAGTCCGAAGCATTCTCCTCAATATTTAGTATAAAAATAAAATTCTGTAAAGCATTTCCATCTTCAAAAATTCTAGCATGTAACAGATTCAATAAATACAGATACACAAACACAGACTGGAGAGAATACAATCTGAAAACCATAATTCATAGAAACAAACCACAAACCAGAAAAATGCCACCACATTTTTATTTCAAGCGAGACATTTCAACAATTATAAACCACATCTGACAATAACATTTTAGCACTAGTTTTATGGCTTATGAAATAGTGTTGCAAAGATAATTATTGCTTCACAGAATTTAAAATTAAGATTTTATCAATCTTAGTAAGAGGAAAATGAAATCACAAACGTAAATAAGTACCAAATATATGCAGAACAAAGGAAAAAACCATTCTAGGAAAGAAAAGCACTTACTGCACTAAGAGACAGAGACAATGTCTGCAGAATATCTAGCATAGTCTTCAGCACAGTTCCACTCCACAGCAAGTGAGGAAATCTAGAGCAAGACAGAATTCAGAAACTCACTAACCATGGAGAGCTGAGGAAGGCCATTCTGTTATCAAGGGAGCTGCTTCAAGAGCCAGTTTTATACATCCCTAGGTAAGCTCACACTTGACAGAAAACACAAAGCCTGCCATGGCAGCAGCCTGGCTTCATCCAGAGCCAAAAGCTGAGGAGAGCTACTGCACAGGAGCTGAGATTGCATGTCTGCATGGGCACTGTGCTTTGCTCCACCCATGGGAACACTAAGCAGACACACATTTTAACCAGGGGTTTCAGAGCTCAGGCTACAAATACCATTGAATGTACTTTTTTCAAGGGATGTTTCAGCAGAAGTAGCAACTAAGAAATCCACTTGACCAGCATCACCAAGTGCCTAAGCAACCACTAAACAGTCATTGTGAAAAGAGAAACATGAAATCTATACTCACTTGTCTACCAGTCCAGATAAGTATTTGTCTGCAACTCTCCTGATCCTCTTGTGAATGTGGTTGAAATTCACAAGCAAAAACTGAGCATGTCTCTCCAGCTCTTCTTCATTCTCCTTGGTTTTAGGCTAAAAAAACATGCCAAAGAGAAGTATGAAGCTCTTAAAGGAACAGATAAACTCACTTTCATAAACTGAAAAGAGAACATTTATACAAATTCAAAATTTTAGTTTCCAGGTAACCTACTTTATCAGCCATCATTGACAGGAAAGCTTCAAACACCTTATCAGCAACAGCTATCACACACTGCATCATGCCTGAGGAATGGAGAGAAGTGACAGGTTTCATTGACAAAATTACATTTGTTTTATAAACCAGGCTTAACAGTTAAAAAGTGTTTATGTTTACTCAGCCAATATTGAACTTGTTTCAAAACAGAACCAGTGTTCTTGGCAAGAATAAAGCAGCAGCAATCTGGTGAACATGATTCATTTTGTTATACAGCTGCTTGATTTGTTTTTGCTTTGCAGGCCTGGAGATAATTTCCTCATACCTCAAGCTGAGAGGAAACCTGGACAGGTAAATCTTACCAGATTTGTCTTTCTGAATTGCTTTATCTTCAAAATAGCAAAACATGACTTGGAAGCGATCTTGGTCCGTTGAACGCAGCACCCTAGGGAAGGAGAGTTTTGTAAGTTGGGATGTTTGGGATTCTGTTTATTTGTTTATTTTAGATTTTGTTTGTTTCAGGGATTTATTGATTGTTTTGTTTTAGGGTTTTTTTGCAGTTTCATAAGTGAAAAAACTAAATATAGACAAAGATATACCTCATATACTCTAGGCGGTAAACAGAAAGGAGATAGGTAGACATGGCAAAGTCCAACTTATTGATCAACGCTGACACTTCTGGAGGAGGATCCAAGAGATTGATTATGGTACTCCGTAATTCATTTAATTCAGCCTAGAGATGAATACATGAAGTTATCTGAAGTGGGAGTCCTGTATTAGTTTGTGTCTTCAAACATGCATTCAGCTATTTGTTAATGCTTCAGCCTCCATAAACAATACGTCAGGATGCTCCTGCCTGCAGACTCAGACCAATCTCCCCTGACTCAGCAAGTCACAATGCTTCAAATACAGAACAGAATTAAAATTGCTAATTCCCATGCAGTTATACCAATGAAGAAATACTAGTCCTACAATAAAGTATGCAAAAGATGCAGGTTTGACTAACACCAGCACTGTCCACCTCCTGAAACTTCATGGACTTGTGCCAGTCTTTGGTGTCACAAAACTATGCACCTAGGCACAATGCAGATTTCTGTATTATTTGGGAGCCAAAGAGATTTCATAAGCCAAAAAAGAGCCCTTGGGCAAAATCTGTCCTGCAAAATCTATCCTATAAATGCTAGGGAGAGAGAAGAATACCAGAATCAAGCCAGATCAAACTTAACATTTCTTTGAAAGCCTAAATGTGTTGTTTCCTTTCAAACTTGGTTGTTTTTCTTTTTTTAATCAGTCCAAGTTTTGTCAGGTAAAAATGGCTGAAAAAGCACCAAGAGGCTTCAATCTTCACAAGAGATCAATCACCACCTAATCAAGGTGTAGATACCCCCCTAAAGACTTGTACTAACACTCCATAAAACTGACCCCAAGTCACTTATGCACCCTGATGTCAGAAGAGGAGTGTAAAATAGCTGCTTTTTACTAATAGGAGGCAGGTTGAAGGGGTGTTGTGCTATTTCAGTGTATCACAGGTACCATGTCATTTAACACTGGCAGACATTATGGAAGGAGGTAATAGAAGAAATTAATTCCTACAGAAGTGACGGTGTCATTCTTCATGGCAGAATTGTACTGCAAAACAGATCGGAGTGGCTCTTTGCTGGGAAATGTGAGTAATGGAGACTTGGTGGCAATTTCACACACGCCTTCATACCATTCTTCTGGCCAAAGACCTGGAACAGAAGTAGAAAGGGGAATGCAGGATTAAAAAAAAAAATCAAGTTTCACAAAAATAAAACTGCAACGATTTAAAGAAATCCCACCAGAGAACTGTCAGGTAAGCTGTTTGCTTTGAAGTGTTTTTATTCCTGTAATTTTTCTTCCACTTACTGTGAATGGTTTGCACAGAGTTGTATTTAGATTCATCAAAAGTTTAAATGTGAGCAGTAATGTTGCTCTCTTAGAATGCAGAGTACCTGATCCTTCCACAGCAAATCCCATCAGCACCGAATACAACCAGAAATCACGGAACAGCTTCTGCAGCCTGGGCTTGGCTTCCTTGATGGGGGGCAAGCGTCTAGTAAGCTAAAAAAGAAATTAAAATTAACATTAGAAAATGGTGGGAGTTAGAATAACTTAATTCCACACTAAGGAATCAATTTGTGTGCCTTCTTTACTATGATTTACAAAGGTAATATTCTTTGTCACCTATGAAAACTAGTATTATACTGCTATTGTTACATTGATGGAATTTTCTTTTGGGAGAGCTGAAAGGCTAACTTTGAGATGCCTGAAGTAAGAATTTCTTTTGTTTTATACAGGAATAACACCATGCTGATACAGTAACCTCTGAGGAGAATACATAATATTAGTATACTATCCACTGCAGGGAGGAAGAGACCACATGGTCCTTTAAACTGTGCTGAAGACAATGCCATGCAGCTTTGCTTCAGTGTAAAGGAACTCCAAACTAAATAAATATTAGTCAAAAACACTTCTGGCTGCTATTGTTTATCAGCTTTGTGGAAATATATTGAGGCACCAGTTGGGGATCTTTCATTGTTTGCACCCACGCACAGAATGACATCAGTTCTGAAGAATTTACTATCTAAACAAGCAAGTAAAAGAGCATTATTTTCAACACATTTATTAAAATTCTCTGATACTTTTTGCACAAACAGCTGCAGCCACAGGAGGAGCAGTATATCCTCTCAGCCAACATGATATACAACTTTAGATAAATTTATATAACCAAGATCATACTGTGCTATCCTAAAAAGAGTTAAAGCACAGGCAGTGTATAAACAGTAAAAGAAATTGTCCATTAAACCACAAGCTTTATTCAATATGACTGTATATTACTACTGTAAACTTTATTAACAAAATGTCACATTCTAATCTAGCTTGAAGAAGTTTTCTCTAACCACAATAATTCTCTCTAAGTATGAGAGCCAGCAGTACTTCAGTGAAACCTTACATAAAGCCAACTTCAGATGCATTTGTAAATCATGAGGGAGATTAGTCATTTAAAAAGGAACAGCATAAAAAAAATCTATTATAATAAAATCAGTCTGAGTTTAAGCTGGTGAACACGACTATGGTAAAAACCTGTTTGTGCAATGGAAATCTCTGCACCAAAACAACACCAGCTGAAAAAACCCCATCACAACCACAGAGGCCTCAAACACATCTGCACTAAGATGCTCCCCCCACCCCCCATTTCAGCACAAATTAGCAGCTACAGGGCTTTTCCTGTCAATAACAGTCAAGTTTATGTGCGTGCTTGACTTTGAAACTTTACATACACCAATTTTTGCTCAAAGACCTTCCTCAAAAGGGAACAAGTACCTGCAAAGCTATAAAAGTAGTTCAGCAAACAACAGAGAATTCAGCAGAGATCACTAGGCAAGGGAGGGATTTTGGCTGACGAAGTAAGTTTAGCAGTGTTTGGTTTGGAGAATGTTTACTTTGGGAGATACACAAAAAACCAGCGTCAAAGTTCAGATTTAAACCCTGCCGTTCCCTTTACTTGAGCTTTTCAACACATCCTTCCCGTACAGTGGCTTAAAGGTAAGCTTCATTTACCTCTCCTGTTATTTGGGGTAGATCTCACCAAAGACATACACATTGCAGAGAAGGGGGACGTTTTGCCTGTGTAAGTGCAGCTGAGCAATAACTGAACTTTGGTGAAGATGAGAATGTAAAGTTGGGAATACAGACAGCAAATTCTGCTGTGCCAAGAGCAGAAAATGTTTATCAATGGTTACTGGACAGAGTATCTCAGCCCTAAGGGCCTGACTTCTGGGGGCGGGGAAAAAACTAATGAATTTATGGAGAAACAATTAGAAAAAGACTGACTCGAGATGCTCACTCACAGTGTAAAACAATTTCAGAAGCATCTTATTTGGATCCTTCATTTTTGCAAAACAATGTATTCTTTTATATGGGTGGATCACCTTAAATGGTTTTAGGATTTAAAGCAAATTAGTCTGGGGGAGAGTTACAGAAATTAATCTGCCAGCTCAGTTATTTCAATCCTGTTACAACATGCTTGAAAATATTTTCCTTCAAGGTTTTATTCACTGATATACAGGTCAGTGAACAGGTAAAGGTATGTGAACCTTTATACTTTACAGAACAGCTCTTTTTCCTAATTTAAAAAGCATTTTAATCAACATCTTAAGATTTTGGTTTTAACTGTATTCAGTATTTTGTCCTGTATTACATTGTAAGCAACTGTCCTTTTACTCAAGAAAGTGTACCAATTGAGATTAATTTATAAATTCGTGAAATAACTTTTTAGTTAAGTTAGAGCAAAACCCAAGGCCTGGCATTCAGACACCCATTCAGTTTCAGCTGACAGATCTATTGAACACTTACATTTTGATCTTGGACTGTCACAGGAGGGAATTACATTTTTGCATATCTTTTAAAGATCACTTTAATTACTACACCACATATTAGGGTGAAAAGTCTCTCAGACCTACTCCTTGGTAGAGAGTTTTACAGCTGAGTAAGTCTGATGAATTCTCTTCAAATATAGACTGAAGAAAATTCTTGATTTTAAAAGTAATTTAAAAATGCAACAGTCCAATACTCAGTAGATTAAGAGATTAAGTTTCCCTTTGAAAAATGCAGGTTCTATTTCAATGTAATCTCAAACAAAAGAGGTGAGGTTACAAATCTAGAAGTGGGATCACAGTAAGCCTAGAGAAATAAAGTTCTGAAGGGAGCTCACAGAGACTTCACATCACGAAGAAAACAGAGAGCACTACGAGTTCTGCAGGGCTACACAAAAGTGAAACAAAACATAACTAAGCCAAAAGTAGAATCAAGCCAATTCATGACAAAAGTGGCAGATGAGGACAGAGCTGCAGAAGGGGAGCACAGACATTGAGTAACACGCCCAAGTAAGGCCATGAACAGGCCAGGACAGAGGTTTATGCCCAACATTTCCCCCACTGCAGTCCCACTAATGGTACTCAGTACAAATACACATATTTCTACGTGCCAAGATCGCCTTTATTCACCAGATTGCTGCCTTGCTTTTCCAAAATACTCCTACAAAACTTCCATTTCTGTTGTAGCTACAGGATGTTTGTTTTCCAAATTTTTCACTACATCTCAGCCTTCTGGTATGCTCCTGCAGGGGCTTGGATCAGGAGTCCCTCTTCCTCCTACCAAGCTCACATCTTCAAACTTAACTTCACATTCTATTTTCAGCACACACTACACACAAAGTTAGTGCACAGTTTAAGTATAACAGTTTAAAATAAAGAGTCTCACATATTCTGGGTAATGAGTTTGGAACTGTTGAAATATGCCAGTAAGGACTATTTGTATGGGAGGAGGCCAACCAATTCTTTGGCAGGCTGGAGGCATTGTGTAAGCAAAACCAATTACCAGTAAAACAGACTTATCCATCTAATTGACATCTGTTCCACTAAAAAACAGTGCTGTGAAATAAGTTAGATATAGATTTGCTGCTGTAACAGAAATCAGCATGGACTTAAAATTAGGGAATAGATAACTAAAACTCAATTACCCTTGACTCTAAACTGTGTTGTCTTCCAGGCTTTCACCTGTCAGAATGAAGTTCCTATTTCAATTACTTGCCCTTGCTCTCATCATAACCTCCACATTTTGTGGAGTTAAGGATGTCACTGAGCATTTTGAAAGCCTTAAAGGGGAACAGCCACATGAAAACGGGACTTATATGCCAAACCTACCACTCGAGTTCCACAGAGAAAACACCATCACTAATGACTTGATTCCTGAAGAGGAGGAGGAAGAGGACTATATAGACCTTGATAAGATACTGAATGAAGATGACTACAGTGATATTATTGATGCTGCCCCACACATGGTCTCTGAAGTTCAGCAAGGAAACATTCTTGAACTATTCCACGGCAAAACCAGAATCCAGCGCCTCAATATCCTCAATGCAAACTTTGGCTTCAACCTTTACCGCAGTGTGGCGGACAAGGCCAGCTCCTCAGACAATATTATCATGGCTCCTGTTGGTATTTCCACTGCAATGGCTATGATTTCCCTGGGTCTGAAGAATCAAACCCAGCAGGAAGTGTTATCTGTTCTTGGCTTTAAAGACTTCATTAATGCCAGCAGCAAATACGAGCTCATGACCGTTCACAACCTCTTCCGCAAACTCACCCATCGGCTCTTCAGGCGCAACTTTGGCTACACACTGAGGTCTGTCAATGACCTTTATATTCACAAAGACTTTTCTATTCTCACTGATTTCAAAAACAATATGAAAACATACTACTTTGCTGATGCCCAACCAGCTGATTTCTCAGATCCCAGCTTCATAGCCAAAACCAACGAACGCATCTTGAAGCTGACCAAGGGATTAATAAAGGAAGCTCTTGTGAATATAAACCCTACAACACTGATGATGATTCTTAATTGTCTTTACTTTAAAGGTAAGACTGTTATTCCAATCTTAGAGATGGATATTCTCAGTTTGCAATGCACTGCCATATGTCATTAGAAATCCCAGACAGAATTTAAATCTAATGTACACTGCAAAAAACCTGCTGACACCCACATTAGGACCCTGTATTATTAGCCCATTTTTTGCCTGGTTCTGTAGCACAAGGATTCTCTGAAGTTAGTGGGTATTGTATACATAGAGCAAAAGTTTATTACTTCCAAAACCTTAATGACTCACAGTGAGACAGAAGAACAACATATGAATGCAGAATAGCCCCAGAAAGCATAAGCTCTGTAGAACTACCAGATGGGAAGGTATAGATCCATATACAAGTCACATTCAGTCCTGGCATCACTGAAATGGTACAGGTTGATTTCAGTTAAAGCATTTAACATCTCTGAAGTATTCACAACTCATACAAGTGACTACAAAGAATTTCAGCTTGAAGGAAGCATTTTTTAAAAATGATCAGTGTGATCCTAGTCAACAAGTCCATACAGGGAATCTAAGAGAATAACCAAACACTGTTCTTCTACAACTAAAACCAAACACAATCACTACATGGAGTATTTAAGTTAACTCAGCATAATGTTTCTGCTGATATGGGCTCCTTCACATATTAATAAGGCTGAACAGTTAAAGAGGCTTGAAGTTAAGACTCCTCAATATATTCTTATTATAAACCCTTATTTTCAATGTCTTTACATTTAAACTAAGAGCCTGTGGTGAGATTTTCAAGATGAGTTTTCTGCCTCAGGTTGACAGTTCGTTAGTTTTTCAACAAACTTTAAAATTTATATTAAATGAGCAAGAGGTGGGAGGTGCCAATGGAAGAAGAACTGAGGATAAAAAGAAATCTGTTACTGACTGTTAAAGACTAAAATCAGATGAACGTGACTTAAAACGCAGGTAAGGAAAAACAGATTGGCCCAAAAGGGTAACAGTGTTTGCAAGTACACTCTATTCCATAATTCATAAAGGAGTTTACTTTCCCCCAGTCATGTCCCTGCTTCCAGGAAACAAAGGCCTCTCTTACACCTACCATCTCAGCAGGTTATAGAAGCAACATTCCCATAAATGGACCTTTTCCCACTCACTTGCAAGAAACTATTTCCTTGCATAATGCCACTTGTCCCTAAAAGAATCTGAGGCAATCATTAGCATAAAATCCAGACCATCTCCTATTCTCAGGTACCATCCAACAGGCACTTACTTGTGTCCTTGACTACATCCCTGATGATCACATCATACTAAATACAAGTCTTTACTGCCTGTTAAACCATCCTGAGAAAAGGACTATACAAAATGGAACAGATCTTTTTTTTTCATGTGGTTTGGTGAAATTCCAAATGCCCTTTTGTTTCACTCTAAAATTATTAAATACTTGTGCCATCTCAAAATAACAAGAACACCACAAAAACAGACAGCTGTGGTATTGGAATACTTGAGTCATCAAATTGAAAAAGACTTTAGGGTTTTTCTTCTGCCCATGAAATCCTGTTAGTCCAAATTGTCTTGGTGCCATCTGCTGAAGGCTGTAATTTCTAACCCTCAAAACAAAGATCAATTCTCCACTGCTCTATCTTTTGTCTTACAGTGATAGGCTCCTGGGAATTCTATTTTGAGTGGAACTGAACTTATTAAAAGCAAGTTCTGCTCCTAGGTTTCTTAGTTTCCCCACTACTCCTTCTAACATGCCAAATTTTGTCCACATTTTTCCATTTGCACTGTTTGTACCACTGCAGAAAAGTTTTGCTAGGCCCTCAGAACTAAGAAACCTGTAAGCATTTTCAGATATAGAGATGCTCAGTACACGTGAGACTGAGTAGCAGGATACTTGACAAACACTGTGAGGTTTCAAGCTCCTTTTACACTAAAGACCATGAAGAAATGATTGGAAACTATTTATGTTGGTGAGAAGCACATTTTATCTTACATAGGTGTCCAGCCTACCCCCCATTCTGCACAGCTCTGAGTAATCATTTATGAGCTTCCTATCAAGTAGGAGCTGATTATTTTAACCATGGCAATTTTGGTAACTGACAAATGTTGACAGGTCCAAAATGTCCTGATTTTTTTCTGAGGTTCCTGTCACAAATGCAAAAGAGGAGTCACTCAATGGGGGCAACATCTACCATCACAGATGCATCCAAAAGACATCCTGAGGGAAGATTCAAAAGTCACGAAAGTCACAAAGTGCCAGCTGGTTTCAGCTTGCCACACAGCTGCTGTGAGGAGGGAGCAGTGTTCTACCCCAAGACAAACACACCTGCAAAACTGAATTCAAGAAAACTGTTCCCCAGCTCCTCTCTTTCACTAGGAAGAGCTGATGATGTCTCCCCTCCCTCAGTGGCTGGCAGTGCTGGCCCACAGCAGCCCCATGTCACTGGCCAGCTGGAGTCCTACACCTGTGAATTCTGATCCCTGAAAAACTGCCAGATACTGGGTTTTCCTTGGAAGTGAGACTGTTTGGGAATAGCATAATCCATTTTATACCCCATACCTTTCAGACTATTAACCACAGTGATTCCTTCCCCATCAGCCTGACATCTGCAGGAACTATTAGAATGAAAGTGGACTTGAGGCCTTTCTTTCCTTTTTCACAGTAAATCTGGCAAAGCCAGACTAAGGAACCAATGAAGGTTATTTGTAGGCTCTCCACACAGTCACAGTCACATTCCTCACATACTTGCTTGCCAATGATGACCTAAATTCCTGAGTTTTTACAGGAAATACTGGTAACACTATTTCCACTATAATCTAGCTTTGTCTGGTCCTTAAGAAATGATGTTTATTCCAGACCCACAGTTCTATAAAAAGACCAAGAGAACACTGCATTTAAAAAAACCTTCTTTCAAACAGTCAATAAATATTTCTGGTATCCAGAGTATTGCCATATAAAGCTTCAAACCCTGATGGCAAAGCTTTCTGGGCTGCAAAATGTCTTGGACTGCATTATTTGGGCATAAACCTGTCAAATTTCAGCACATCTACAGGAGCCTGTTAGCACATCAAACTGGATCACAGAATTAAGCAGTCAACACCCCAACACTTCATGCTAAGATAGAAAATGAAACATTCTGAATGGATTAAGGTAACATAATGCCTTGAGCATAGCATCTTTTACAATCTCATGAAAAATGAATGCAATGCTTGCTTAGCTTGATGCACCACTAACGTTCTCCAAAGAGGTACCTTCAGAATTGGATTCAAGCATCACATCTCTGAGAAAATACAGCTGGGTCAGGAGTTCTGCTAGAGGCAAACCCTAAAAACTATTTTGCATTTCTTAAAATTTCTAGCTTTCTCATAGGGAAAAATAATACACACTAACCACATTCTTATTTCTGGTTTGTGTTCACCTGCTTTTGTAATTCAGAACACTCAGATCAGACAGGTGTTAAGTTAGAAAGCCAGGAATCTTGAAGTCACTTTAAAACTTGTCTTCTGCTTCACTGAAATCAACAATCTCCTGCATTAACTCCCAATCCACGTGACTTTAAGTTTAGTGTAAACCTATTCTGAGAACATTTCATTCAAAACCACCTCGGGGGTTTTATCTGTCCTCTGCATTGTATGAGCAGGAACTTGGGAGAATAAGTTTCCAGTGGAGATGACCACGAAGCGAAGTTTCCGTCTGAACGAGAAGCAGACGGTGAAGGTGCCGATGATGCAGACCAAGGGCACCTTCCTGGCCGCCGCCGACCCCGAGCTGGACTGCGGCGTCATCCAGCTCCCCTTCGTGGGCAACATCAGCATGCTCGTGGTGCTCCCACACAAACTGGCTGGCATCAAAGCCCTCGAGAAGCAGATCACACCTCAAGTGGTAGAAAAGTGGCAGAAGAGCATGACAAACAGGTATGGAGAGAAAGTCGAGACAGAAAGTCTAAAATTCTCAGTGCCCAGGGTTCCAACAGGTATCTGCTGAAAAGCGCGGCTTGGTAAAGTCTTAATGTGCTTTCTTGATTAGACTGATGAGGGTAAGAAGAGCATGCAGAGGATAATTATATTGATAAAAATTATGAAACCTAAAAAAAAAAAATCATCCAAAATTGGACCTATTGAATTAAAAATCAGGACTGGTGATTTTTCAAAATTTAAATACCATCAAGAAATCAAGGATGATTGAGGTAGAAAATTGTAATGAAGTTTCAAAAGTTTCAAAATTCTTTCTATTGAGTATTTAATGATGTAGATTTAAAGAAAACATTCTTACTGATAAAGTTTACAATGAAAAGGAAAATAACAGATTATTCTGCACCAATAATCTTAGTCACATCAGCCTACGTTAGTTCAGCACTGAGCATTTCAACAGAGCTGTGTGTAAAGGAACACAGTCCATAATCAATTATGGGAGGGGAAAATTAATAAAGCCTCCCTTGAGGAAGATGACAGGGTAGGTGTATCTGTCTTCAGACTTGATAAAAAGAGATGATTTGATGTGCTGGCCAGGAATTCAACCTATTTCTGCTGTATACAGTAAGTGACAAATCTCCAGTTTAGTACTTCAGAAAATCTGACAGTTCAACACTTATTATGAGCATGCACTGAACTGCTCAAAGTCACATACCTTATACACAAATATAATGCAAATCATTATAAATGAAATATCAAATTGACAAACTAACAGTTTTGGCAGGGGAACATTTTAAAAATCAAGATGCTCAAGTTCTGAAATCAAAAGTACAGTCCTGTATATCTGTGTCCTGCTTGCTGAAGACAGCAAAAAATCCAAACCACAACAGGTTTGTAAAGCAAAGGAGCTGTGCATATGCCTATCTGCTCAATGACTTCTCCTTTTTGTGTTTGTTTTTACTAGAACAAGAGAAGTGGTTATGCCTAAATTTAAGCTGGAGAAGACTTATAACTTGATTGATTATCTGAGATCCATGGGAATAGAAGAACTATTCAATGGAAAAGGCGACTACTCTGGTATATCAGCTGAGAAGATCACCATTGACAGGGTATTTACTCCTGAGTTCTCCTCTCTGATTAAACTCTATCACCCAATAACATGGCAGTTCAGTAATAACATTGCCCAGTAAGCTAAAACAGTATTTTTTCATCATCTTTTCTGGAGGACATAGGAGGGAGGGTTTTGAGTGGTCCTTGTCAATTCACATAATGAAGCACATATTCAATCAGATGTCAAAGGCACTAAGAGTGTTGTGGTCAGTCAGGAACAGGCTTCTCCCCAGAACAAACCCCAAAAGCTTTTGGTGCTGTGGAGGCTGATCAGCCAGGGTGTGGGACACGGAGCGGGGAAGGCTGTGAGCACATCATTTGTATACTGAGAGCCTCAATTTCTCTCATTTGTTTTCCTTTTTTGTTTTCCTGAACAGTTCAATCACCAAGGCACAATCACAGTGAATGAGGAGGGCACAGAGGCTGCAACCATAACCACTGTGGGCTTCATGCCTCTCTCCACGCAGATCCGCTTTGTGGTCGACCGCCCCTTTTTGTTCCTGATCTACGAGCACCGCACCAGCTGCCTTCTGTTCATGGGCAGAGTTGCCAACCCAGCCACATCTTAAAGGCAGAAAGAACCCTCCAACACTGTTATACATGGGCTGTATAATTACATGTTAAAATACCAGTATCATAAAGGAAAATTTATTGTCATATTAGCCAATACAAGAGTCACTGGTATAAAAAGAAAACGTATTATCTACAGGTAGTTTCTTATGAATGGACTCAAAGCAGTAGATAATTTGACTGCAATTTAAAATGGTTAGTGCCATGTATTGATACAAATGTATTAGTAGCAAAAAAAAAAAAAATCACAAAGTAACTTACACTTTGTGTTTTGCATCAGTGTATAAAATGTAACCAATAAAGTATTTAGACTATATGGAGTCTTGACATTTAGCTCTAAAATTGTACTAGGATGTTTGTTTAAGAAAAATAGAACTAAGGAAAACCTGAATACCTGACCAGCCATAGACACCTAAGTCTCTCCTGGGCCTTTTACACAATTTAACTCGAAACAGATGAAATGTCTCCATTCTTTCTTTTGCTTGTGTTCATTTAATGTTCAGTGAATACACACAACGTGCATTAACATTCAGACTGACGCACACAATGAACCTCATAGACCAGTGTATCAAGTAAGAGGAGACAAAAACGTCTGGGAGGAATGAAATACTAAGGGACCCACTACTTTTCCCTGATCTAACTTGTATTGCTTCCATACTTCCTCTGATCTTCATTGGTGCAAGAGGTATCAGAATTAGGCCAGCCTGGAAAATGATATAAATATCCTCACAATACCCTTACAGGGAAAACAGTCAGCAAAATGCTCTTTTCACTGGCTCAGTATCACCTAATCCTCCCTAGAAAAAAAGCCATTTATAGCAACCACTCTGTTAATATTCCAGTGCTTCCAAGTATCTCCATACTTGATTTAAAGGATGAAACCTTTCAAGTCACTTCAAACTTTTTGAATCATTCTGGTAACAACACAAATTCTGTTCAAATGTGTCACAGTTGAAAATGAGAAGATTTCCCCACACTCTGTAGAATATTACTGTCTACCTGGTACAAGGAACAGAGCTGCACCATACATTCAAATTATTAAAGACAATGAACATACTCACCTCTGCATACCTTATTTACATCATATCTTTTAAAAAATGTGCTGCATAATCCAGTGAGAGCATTTTTATTAGTTTTTGCAGTATCAAATGCTGTATCAATCTATCTATATACATTATAAATTTGTCTTATGTTAGCAAAAACACACTAACAACCCTTAAACCATTACTTTAAGAATTACGAATTTTCTTAACGGTGTTTTTCCAATATTAAGTTTAACTTGTTCATTTAATTTTGCTTTTATATACTGCTGTTTGTAATTTTGCATCTATTCCAGTTATATGCTCCATACACAAAGCTTTTCAACCTGTCAGCCAGTGAAATTCTGGTATTAGATGATGATGAAGAGCTGATACTGAACAGGAAAATCAGATGTTTCCCTTTATTCCTGTCTTTTAAGTCCATCACCTGATAGACAATTTTCAGTACTGGAAGTGCACAACAGAAATCATTAACATTCATATACACATTTTATTGTTTTATCTGTATTCAAAAAGATAAGCATATACAAGAAAGAAAGCATATGCAGAAGTTTAAATATTCATACCCTAGGTTTAATTAGTTTATCAATGATTGAACAAGCTGGAGCATCTGCAATATGGGTTTTTGGGAACTTAAGTAAAGACAATTATTCAAGGCAAAGAGGTCAAACAGAAGAGCAAATCAGCTACTGCTCCAAACTCATGATCTTCATACGTTGTGCAAGAAAGTCAAATATTTGCTTCAACCACCATAATGTAACCATTAACTCTTGCTTCAGATTCTGGCCCTATCTGACTGCATTTAAAGGTCACATTGGTAAAGAAAAATGCAGTTATCCCCAGCTATTCTGAACAAATATATCATTGATAAAAATTTGAAACAGAAAAGTACTTCCATAACTTCTAAATTAAGTCTGTAATAAGCACTAATCTTCTCTCAATATGCAAGGAATGGTCCTGCTTTCACTCAAATCAGCATCACTGACAGCTGAAAAATGCCACCCACTAGAACATCTCAGTGCAGGACTAGCTGGATCATGCAAAAACTGAGCAACTATTGAATAACACAGATCCAAGACATTGATAAACACATTTCTTTCAAGTTAGGAACTGGTCCTTGTGATCACTGCTGAATTTGGGGAGGGCTGATGTACGAAACCAGTGGAAGAGATATGGGAAGGAAAGGAAGTCCTCTTATCTTTAACTGGTGCTAATTTTAGGCTCTTCTCTTTGACAAGCTTCAGTGAAGAGGTTTGAGGGGGCAGAGTATTAAATGAATGCTTTTTTTCCTGCCTGTTAATGGATGTGCAGTATGAACAAGTTACAGGCAGGTATCCTTACTGCAAGCATGGGACACGTTTTTCCCCTTTGTCCCACCAGCTGTGCAGGAAAAGTTCCACAGAATAATTCAGCTTCAGGAGGGAAACGAGCAGCATGATGCCTTTTNAGGCAAATAGTCCTACTGACCTGGTAACACGCCTTGGACATACTGAATTTTCCACTGGAGATCTAGAGCTACAATTTTTTTCCTGAATGAGCACTTGTACTTTGTTAAAAGAAATGTTTTTTCCCCAGACAAAAATTACATCCCAGAGTGAACACAGATATGCTTCAGAATAAATGAGTCTGGCATGGACGTCGGTGTCCTTGCACATTTCCTAAAATGCTTTCAGCCTGACAGTCAATTCTCATTTCAGAAGACATGGGACATGTACCCCCTTCTTTATCAAAGGGTTTTTTTTTTTCCTTTTAAGAAGCAGAATTCACTTTTCTGCAAACTAAGTTTTATTTTTCACTCTGTTTCTATTAACTTTTGTTTTTCACTTCTCCCCAGGGCACAGGTATGTGCTGTTTATTACACTGCATGCCAAACACTATTCAAAGCAATATTCCCTGTAGTATTATTTAGCTCAAGAATCTCCTGAATTAATGGCTTGAAACAATCTAACCCTGAATCACAAAAGATCCTTTATTTTCAAGAAATTTGTCATTATTAAACAAATGGTTCCCCCCTTTAGAGCAAGGTGTATTATTTTACAGTAGTACTGCATTTCTCCTGGATGGTAACCTCTGCACCAGCAGTCCATCAAACCATTTTGCTTGAAATAGCATCAATAGTATTTGATAAATGTGAGAAAAATAATTGTTTGCAACAACTCATACATTGGGTACTCACCACAGCAATGACAGGAATAAGCACACCCAGGTTCCCTGCACTACTGGAGGCCTGGAGAAGAAAAAGAAAATGCTCAAAACATCTACAAAAGCATTTCTGAAGAATTTGCTATAAAACACATTTCAAGCAACAATCATTACAAGTACAACTCTGTATCTTGCAAAGAGATGTGCACAAGGTGGTCAAGAGAGCACCCATGAAATCCACAGGACTGAAGACACTCTGGAGTCTTTTAACTAAGTTTTTCAGGCTTTCCTCAGGGACTATTGAAGGGATGTTTTCTCCTGTCAGCACACAGTCTGTCAATATTCAGTAACTGCTAGAAAAATTATTACATTAAATGGGTGGCCACAAACAAGTATCAAATATTTACCAGAAGTTTCACTTTACTATCAAAATGAAGTCAAAAATAACAAGCCTGTAAGAAGACAGGATTTTCAAGAATTTATTTAAGCAGGAGCAGCCTTTTCCATTGAAATTTAAGAAGCATAAGGAAAATACGTATTTCCTTTGATTTTTTAGGACTTTTTAAATTGCTGCTATACAAGTGTGTTTGCTCTTGGCCAAGTAGAGTATTTAAGAATTGAAAACATTCACTGAGCACAGCACATCATTTCTCACCTTTTCTGATCAGGCAAACAGTGATGGCACAGACACCACTCTAAAGTCTTTCCCAACCTCCCACATCCCTCCACACTGGATTTGGGAAAGAGGGAGTGCTCCAGCTCCCTCCTTACAAGAGAGAGACTGCTGGCCCCACACAGATGAGGCAGGGTACATGCTAACAGGGTACACCTTTGTATGAAATGGAATAAATCAAAATGAAGCAATTAAAAAAGGCAAGAACAAAGAAGGAAACAAGAGAGCAATAGAGAAACAAAGCCAAATAGTCTTCAGATGAAATAATAATGGTGCAATCCAACTAAAACAAATTTCAGTTATCTTTCCTGGAGAGTCAAGATAAAGCAAAACAAAAGACGGGTCTTAAAATATTTTTGAAGAGAATAAAATAATAGCACAGAAGATGCTCTAAAGGGAAGGGACAACTGGAGAAAGTCACCATGGGTTTTTTTATCCTCAG
Source organism: Aegithalos caudatus (assembly GCA_013389925.1). NCBI lineage: Eukaryota > Metazoa > Chordata > Aves > Passeriformes > Aegithalidae > Aegithalos > Aegithalos caudatus. The sequence continues at coordinate 297,999 of WEIU01014024.1, forward strand.
GACTATCCACTGCATGTGATTCACTGCTTCAGAGTTAGAGCAGAGCTACAAACTAACTGCAACAGCCAGAACCCAGCAGAACTACAGAGTTTTTGTAGAAAATCCATTCCTCTAGTAGCGTTCTTTGTTTAAAAAAATGAAATATCAGCCTCTTTATGACAGTGCACGGCTGCATTGAACCCTTCACTAAGGGTGAAGAAGATGGAATGACTTCCATTCCTGAGCATACTCAGGGGACATTCATACCAACTCTCAGCAACAGTGAAAGATTTTTTTTCTCCTCACAGAAATCACTTTTAAATGGTTGAAAATAGAACAAAAATCACTGAATATTTTAATAGTTATCAAGCAATTTTTAGTATGCTGAGAAGATAGAGACATAGGCAAAGTAACAAAGAAAAATTTGCTTTTGTTTGGGGAGCACAGCATGTGCAGTGTTTTACCCTCTTTCTCTCTTCTTGAAAATGAAAAAACCCAATCTTCAGGATACCTTTCATAACTTGTGCTCTGCATTGAGTAGAATGTTCTAGTGGAACTGATCTCAGGATCTTCACACTAAAGAAACACTGCCTCCTAGCTCAATCCATCTGAAATCTGTCATTTCTCCATTTGCAGAATTGCACAGCATTCAGTCACTGCAGCAGTTTTCTCTCATACTGATTCCAGAGCATCCCACGCTTCCCCTTGCAGCTCTGCCTCTGACACTCCAGTTCAGGCAGTTTCAGCTGAACTGCAACTATCCTGTTTTATCTGGGACACTCCACATGGATCAGTCAGGCATCCTAGAGCTGCACTCACACTCCATGACCAGAACACACTCTCAGGCTTAGCACAGCGTGGGTTTTCCCTGTGTGTTTAGCAGTGCCACCCACATAGAGCACAGCTGCACACAATTAAAAACCAGTGCATAGCTGACCTTCAGTGCTGGTCCTTTTTCACTTGCTCTCTCACTAGCTCTCTTTCCTTCCAGCCCAAGCTGAACAAACAGCTCCAGCAAGTTCATCAGCAGCTCATCCACAAGGTGCTCCACCTGGATGTTGGCAGCGATGTTGGCCAGGGCGTTAATGACTGCCAAGGAGCAGTGCCTGAGGAGAAAGAACAGTTATGAACAAGCAATTCCTCAGCTCTTATATTGTCAGTGTTTTCTTCATAGTACTGATAGTAACTCTTGTAATAAGGCTACTGACATATTTTCACACAGTTTTTTTTCTTGCTGTATTTATAAGCTGCACATCACTTTACTGACAACTGAAATGCAATTGGTATTTAAGAGAAAAACTATTTTTAAGTTGTGCGCCTTTGGAGGATGTCCTGTTTATGATGCTGTCATGGCCACAAGTGAAGTACTTCCCCGTAGCAGACAAAAAGCAGCCAAGGGCAGTGCTTGTGCTTTGGGAAGGCTCTTGAGCAGAAGGATCAGAACTCGTATCAGCTGCTGAAGCTGAGATTGCATTGTTCAAACACACTGACAGGAACAGCCCTCCCAGCTACTCCCACTCTCCACTGAAAGGTATCCAGCCCACTCCAACAGCCAGTGATAATCTTTACTTCTAGTGGGGACAACAATTCATAACTTACATACAAAGAATTGTTACAGGTTTGCACTTAATGCCTAACAAGTACCAGGACCGTATTAAAAACAAAACAAACCACACTCTCAGCTTTTCTGGGCTGAGATTTAGTAATTAATTACTGTAATTACAGATAAATTAACTCATCAGTGTCAATTATCTTTCACAAACACTGACTCCTTACAGAGGTAAAAGTTATCAATGCTACCTGTAGTGAAAAGCATTTTCAGGAATCTCTACATTTCAGGAATCTCTACATTTTGTGCTATTATTTTTAAATTAACACATTTAATGTCAAAGAACAGTACAATTTGCAACCTTGTAATAAAACTTAATAGTGGGAAAAAGTGAGAAACCCCAAAGCAGCCCAAAGGGTATTTGATATAGTTTTCCCACATTTAAGGGACACAGCTAAGTGTTACCTGTATCCATGATCCTTATAGTCTTTTGTGGCAGAGTAAACAACTGAGCTTGCTTTAACACTGATTTGCTGAAATAGATTCCACACCTCACTGTAAATGTATTGCTGCAAAAAAACAAAACCAAATCTCTAAGTAAAGCTTATTAAATACAATCTCTCCAAAGAACAGCCCTGTAAAATACTCTAAGTATTACCAAGTTCTTCAGATAGGTGTGCAGCCATAATAATCACTGAATAAATCACATGGCCTGTGCAATGGTTTCAGCTTCCAAGAAGCAAACAATACAAATGATTTTGAAAATGCTTTTAATTGATCATATTTTAGAAAATTTACTATGTTATTTCTGCCTTTCTGAAACCATTTTTTTCCAGCTTCTGAATTCTGGCAAATAATTGCTTGTTCAGAGGCACAAGTAACATTTGCAAAAGGTGAGTTAATCTTTGTATGACTGAAGAAATCTTCCATACTTTTAAATGTATGAACCTATAAGTCTTTGAATGTTAATTACTGATACAAAAAGAAAATACTCTCCACTTATTTGTGATAGGCCAAGTTTAAAAACTTAATAACTTTTGAAAACATTGAGTTTTGTGAGCTTTACTGAGTTTTTTTTTACATTTATTTTCTATGGGGATTCATCTTCTTTACAGGGACAGCACTTTACACATTATCAGAGCTTTTGTTTTCTGATATCACAAAGACTGTACAAGTGTCTACCTGTAGTGAAGAAAAGAGAAGCTTTAAAAACCTTCTGCAAATGCACTTTCTACAATACATTTCCATTTAACTAAAGGAAAGGGATCATGAACTGGCATTCTCTTGGCCAATTCTTTCCTTACATTTCCAGTGATGACCAAACAGCCAAGCTGGTCAATGATGAGTACATCAAGATGAGAGGGTGGCTGGCAAAACTTCTGCTGTAAGATCTGCAGGATGGGTTCCATTACTTTTGGGGTGTCCCTCAGTGCCACTGCAATGTGCCCTAGAGCACGAATTGTGTGGTCAGGAATCAAATGAGCCTCCCTGTCAGGAAACAAATAAAAACCCCAAGGTGATAAATCTAACTGTTCAACAGTGACCAAGACCTCAGTTACATTTCATGTAACTTAACACTTCCCATACTAAATTCAAACATCACTGACAGCTTTAATAATGCCACTCTATATATCCCCCAATATTAAAGGATATACTTGCACAAGGTGATTTTCAAAATAAAAATAACCTCTCTCAAACTCATTATTGAAGAAATCTACACTAACCCATGAACAAACTGTCCTAAAAACGACAGTGAAAAGAGGCAAAAATGATGGGCAAAATACTAAGACAGTCAGAGCAGCTACTACAGAACCTTCCCTATGAGACTTCTTGGTTGGTGAGCAGAGCAAAATGCCACAAGTGACAAGATGTGTCAAGCTGAAGCTTGAAGAGAAAGCATCACCCAGCTGAGGACTCAAAATTGGCTGATAATCACCAAAGATTTGATGATTCAATCAGCTAAAACTGAATCCATACCTCTCAGTATGAAAATGGGCTCAGCACTGCAAAGACTTGGCATGGGAAGATCTTAACCCCATGCACAAGCCCATTAATCTCTGAGACATTTAATTCTGAAATAATGCTGCCAATAATTATTATATCTTAGAATAAGTCTAAGACTCACTGAGTGAAGGAAAAAATGGTTTTATGACTGATGACAACTTACTTATCATTCTCCTGAGAGATGTACAGACGGTTGGATAAACTGGCAAGAAAGGCCTCAACAATCACTGAATCTATAGTCAGGCCAGCTTTCAAGCACCTGGAGTAATAATGGACAGAAAAAACATAATGCATCAATAAAACATATCACTTTTAACTACTGTAAATGCATGCCATCTATATATAAGGGAAGCAGGTTTATACTGAAGAGTAAGAACTGATTGCCAAGGTACACTGCAAAGACATTTAAAAAATAAGCTGAGCTTCTACTTCTGCTTTCTCCAGAAACACTAATGATGGGAATATGCAGTAAGGTAAATTCAGAATCCACTGCTTTGAAACTTTAATTTCTTGTCTCTAGTCACCAACTATGTCTTCCCTCTAGCTCTCTGCAGTTGTTCTAAAAGGGAAGAATAATCACTGCCCACACAAGTGTGTGACAAGCCTTCTGTTACAGGAGGCCCAATCATGTAATAACCTAAGCTGAAAACAAAGAAAACCCCTACTGAATATCTACAAAAACACCTACCTACTGCAAATGGTGACTAGCAGATGTGGGAAGCAAAACAATAAGACTGAATTATTACTTTACAGTTAGGACATAAACAGAACCAAGGAAACAGCCTGAAGGAAAATTGAAGTCACAACCAAACAAAGCACAAAGACTTCATGGCAGCACAGAGCAGAACCTTCTAAGTGGGCACAGTAGTTTTCTGCCAGGGAAATAGCCCATGCCCAGCATGGTGCCAGGGAAATAGCCCATGCCCAGCATGGTGCCAGGGAAATAGCCCATGCCCAGCATGGTGCCAGGGAAATAGCCCATGCCCAGCATGGTGCCAGGGAAATAGCCCATGCCCAGCATGGTGCTAGGCCCCTCTTACCTGCAGATGTTGTCTATGGCAATGTCACGCAGCTGCTCATACATGGATGGCTGACCTTTCTTGCCAGGCATTACATTTAGAGTGGACTCTGAGTGCTCATTGGTGACACTAATCTTGATGTCATTCCCACCTACTAAGAACACAGGAGTACAGAAATCAACACCACTAGATGAGCCATACAAGCCATTATTATTCCTAAATTTAGCCACTTACTACTTCACTGTTTTGCTTTAGCATTGCAATACTGCTTTTGCATCAGCAAGTGAATTGAACATTTTTCTTTTGGAAATCATAACTCAATATTAAAATTTAAAAACAACAACAAAAACCTGCCCAGTGCCAGGACAGTCACACGGCTGGAGCAGAGGATGTGTATGGGGAGTGTGAGGAATGTGACCTAGTTCACTCTGGAGAAGAAGCAGCTTTGGATAGACCCAGTGGCTGCCTCCCAAACTGCAAAGTAGGCTACAGGGCAGACAGAAGCAGCCTTTGTAGGAGAATTAGACACAACAGCCTCAACTTGAAACAAGGGAGGTTCCAATGGGGTATGTGATTTCTCTTCCCTCACTATGAGGATAATTATGTGCTGGCTCTGAAGGCAGAATTTCACCCAAGACAGAAGTGTCAGCAGAACAGACACAATAGTTCTACTGCTTACCCTTCAACACATTTCTATCAGAATTGAATTTGCTTCCCTTCTCCCCACCTCCAAAAAAACCTGCACAATTCCATCTCCATTTCCAACTACAGCTGCATCATCACAAAATACCAAAAAGTATGAAAAAGCCACACAAGTTGGAAAACAATCACTCTGGAGCATAGGCTTTTTTCCTTTACCTGTGTGATACTGGCTGTGATATTTGTAAAGTTTCACAAGCACTGGGGAAGGTATCACAAGGAAGTCTCTCAATGATGGATTGACAGAATGAACCACAACAGGGAACCTCTCACACAAACGACCCAGACCCTAAAAAGAAAAAAAACAAAACAAAACAAAACAAGAAACCAACAAAACATTTTTAGAATAAAACAGCACCATTTTTATTTCAGCTGCAAGCTTGCAACTTCAGCTCAATATAAACAAACAGAAAACAAAACAAACAAACAGAAAACAAAACAAACAAACAGAAAACAAAACAAATCCTACATAGTTTTGAGAGATTCAATTTTTAGCAAAAGTTTTAGACATTTTAAGCCTCTAGCTGTTTTAGGTTATCCTAGGGTGTGTCATATAGCACTCAAGCCTTGCTGCTCTCTTCCTGGGTGGTTTCACAGGACTTATATGAAATGAACTGCACTCCCCAAAAATAAAGTTACTGTACAAGTTCCAACATTTAGAGGAACCCTATAACTTACAATTTATGTGGTAGAAAACACCACTGGATAAGTGCCCAATAAAGACAAAAATTAGAATAACCAAGGCCTAGTCTAAAACCTCAGTGACCTGCCAGTCCCAAAATATTTTAACTATTTGTGTTATGGACTAAGAAGCTAAATAGTTTAGAAATTAATACTGGTTAAAAACCCCTCATGAATATTATCCTTCAAGAAGTAGTTGAGCTAAGAAAATTCTTAAAGCAGTTCCTAGTTTTCACACCAGACCTCTGAAATCCAAATGTAGAACACAGTGATGGGAAGTAATAAAAATAGCAGATTAAGTGTTCCAGCAATCTGTAAAACTCCCCAAACTCCCATTCACTGATACAGTGAGTAATTACAGTAATTAATGACAAATGCTGTAAAGACAGACCTGCAAACAGCAAATCAGCAGTGGCAAGTGAGCAATGATGACTTTGCTTGAGGTTTTTGACTGCAGCTTCTCTGATAACTTGATGCACAGGTTTTCTGCACCTTAAATTAAAAAGAATGCAACAGAAATTATTTTCAGTTTGCTATTAGGCCACACACAACCCGATGCTTACTGGAATTTCTAAAATAATGGAGAGAATTTATAAGCTTCAAACTTGGAGTATAAGATTTAGTGCTGCTTCTGCAAGAACAGTTTTAGAAACTTAGCACCTGCCCCAAACAGCTCTGTCAAACACTGTGGCTGAAAGAATGACGGTACTTAAAGCTGATTTTGAGTATACTTCAAACAGAAATCAAATATTGCAATGTCCAAAAGAAAAAAATCCTTCACATATTCAGCAGATGTAAGATTTATACAAGAAAGAAAGTAGAGGAAAAGTAAGAAAGAGCTTCCCTGTCCTGCTTGCAATGAAGAAAAAACATTTCCTTTAACAGAACCACTGAGAAATATTTAAGACATTAAGAGCAATAAATAAAACAGGAACTAGAAAATAAATAGCTGCATGCAATTCAGCATTTATGGCATCCCCTGGAGATAATTAACAGGAATTTTCTGTTTCCATTTCTATAAATAGATGTCTACTCAGCCAACTAATCTGACCTTTTGACGGAAGTTTTACTCTTGTATTCTAAAAGTAAAAAGTATTGCACTAAAATTTAATATTTCTCTGAGCACCATCTACTCCATAAGTATTTCTACAACTTAGAACACAACAGACAGTGCAGAAACCAAAGAACATTTTTTTTACTTTGCTCATCTTTCACAGCCCACACCATGAGATCCACACAGGCAGCATTGGCCTGACAACGCAGCTTCAGAGGGCTCAGTTCGTTGTGCAGTCGATCCACATCGTGGAGGATTTTCTGAAGTTCTGACTGGCTGCTGTTGAATTGCTCCAGCACAAAATCATGGATTTCCTTCACAAATGAGTTGGGAAGGTCTAAAGAAAGAAAAGGAGACAACATTATACTGGAAGGATGGAAATCAGGATATCAGAATAACAGCATATATAAAAGTCATAGCTACATTATAAATCATTCAATCAATTTTATGTCCTGTCTAAAAAATAAATATCATAACAAAGTCCACCAGTTAGCAGACAATTTAAGCCATCTATTAATCGTTTTAATGGTGGTCAATTTATTTTTTTTATACTTTCATAGCACCTTTTTAAATTGGAAACATTCCAAAATACAAATTTAATACTATAAGTAGAGTTCTCAGGAAATGCAAACCCAATGTTCAAGCACTCAATACAAAGCAGATGATGCTTGTGATCCTGAACATAATGAAGAATAAATTAAAAAAAAATACTGTACCTTTCATGTAGTATAATGTGTCTCTCAGCATTTTAAACTGAGCAAGGTAAAGAGGGTCACTGAAGGTTTTGTAATAGAGATCTGTACTAGAACCCGTCTGAAAGAGAAAAGAAGCCATCTGCTAGATTCAAAAGGAAGTATTTTCCATTATACAAATAAATAAATCTCACTCCACCTCCACAATGTAAACAAGCACATAAAACAGGTACAAGGAATAACCTCACAGCTTCTGTCCCCTTTATTTTTAACAAAATAAAAAGTACAGCCATTCAATGTGTCAAACAAGATTCATTCACGTGAAGAGCATGTCTTTTCTCTTACAATGAGGCTAAACACAGAAAGGAGGGAGGACTCAAAGCTCTCACTTTACTGAGAAGGCAAAAAGAGAGGCTGCAGTTGTCCCCACTCAGGCCTACATTTCAAACATGGCAGTGCTGGATGGGAGGCTGAGAGCAAAGCAGAGTTCATTTCTGCACATTTCAGCACACACCCCTTTCACCACAGCTTTATGCCCTGAGGAAATGAGGCAAACTCCATAAAATGTGGTGGAGGCTGTGACAGAACTGCACCCAGGGGAGGGGAGAACAAGAAACAAGCCTGAAAGGAAGACTCACAGACCTAAAGAACCAAACCTGCCAGCTCTGAAAGTCCACGAGCTGCAACAGTGACAAACACATAGAAATGGCACCTAAAACAGCAGCAGCCACCAACTGAAAACAACCAATGCACTTCATGTATGTGAAAAAACACAATGGAACTGCAATATGCAACAAAGACCTTAGTCTACAGTAAACCAGTTTTGGTCAACCAATGCTGTAATTTATCAGGACAACAGAGCTAATGTAGGAAAATAACTATTTCCTCCTCCAGTAGTGAAGAATATCACCCCCTTCAACATTTTACACAGTCCAAGGCTAGATTTAAACCACTGAAAGAACTGCTCAAAGAGGAAATTAGTAGCATTTTGCAAAGAGAAGGCATACTTTATGTAGGTAAAATACTAATTTTGAAAGTAGTAAGGCATAAAATAAGGTATTAAAGTCATTAAAGGAGGAATGTAAAACCATACCTCTGCAACTTCAGATATAACTGCATCTAAGGTCTTCAGAAGAGAATCCTCAACAATCTGCTTTACCTATGGAGGAAAAAAAAAAAACAAATTAAACAGGACACTTCCTGCTAGTGACTCTAGATAGGAGGGGAATATCATTTAATAAAATTTTGCTAATGCACAGAAAACACAAGTCACTTCACTACAAAGCCTCAGATGAAATTAAAGCTACAAGAAGAACATTTGAGCCTCTCTGCTGTTCCAGAACAGCTGATGCCAGAAGCAGACAGCGCCTGCAGCTTCTGTCACTTGTGAATTCTCAGCAAACAAACCCTTCAGAAGTCTCACTCTCACAGCAAAACCCAATCTTCTATTTCAGCAACAATATATAGATTACACTAGAACAAGTGGTCTGCAAGACTCAAGCAGGAAGCAGTTGACATAAACTCACTTAACTTTCCAAATTCTGCATGGTTTATACGAGAGCTTTTCAGGAACGCTATTGAAGAGTGACATTAAATGCCACAAAAATAAAATCACACAAAGCTTGAGAGACAAAGGCTGACGTTTTACTTACAATTCTAAAAGCTTAAACTGCATCTATTTCCAGCAAATATCTAGAACACAGATATAACACTGCAATCTTCATAAGGACCCATCACGTACCATGTTCAACAGCTGTCGGAGCATTTCCAGTGGGATGTTAAACTCTTTATTGTTAATACCATTGAAGAGAGGAGAAACTGAGAAGCTGGAGCTGATTGTGGAGAAGTAATAATCAGGATCCAATGCACTCCCATCAGGAAGATATGAACCTGATCAGAAAAAAAATAATGGAAATACAAGTTTGAAGAGAGAAAGAGTATTAACTTCCTTTAATGTAAACATTTAGCCACTACAAAAGAGTCCTTTCTAATACCATCTTTAACTTGTCAGAGGTGCATTTCAGCTCATCTACTGGTAAATGAAGACAGAAAACTATGATACAATTGGCATTAGAAGTTTACTATCACAATGGAGAATTCATTACAATAACTTGTGTCCATATATTACTTTTGACAAACTTTTCCACGCTACTGATGTGCATCTACCTGAAAACATTTGTAAATGCCCTTTAGATCAGAAGCACAGAGATGCAAAGACAGGTTAAATCAAAACTATCTTGCAAGGTTTTCCCTGTATTAGATGAAATGAACACGTGGCACAGTGTTCATTTTAGAATAAGCACCAATTCACCACAGCAATTTGAAACCAAAGAGAATCGCATTATTTTTCAGATTCAAGCACTCTATTAAGCAAACAACTTGCTCAGCAAACTGCTCTTGGCTCTGTTTCCTCTTGAGAAATTACATCTCATGCCTTTCTGAAGTGCTCTGGCTGTGCTAAAGTAATGTCCTCATGATTAACAGGCTTTCAAGCTCGACTATTTATTGACAATAACAAAAAAGTCCTCAGTTATTTTTTTTAAAGCTGATAACCTTGGCCAGAAAAAAAACAGAACAAAACCAAGGTCACTACTCATCTTCAGAAGGCAAGACTATCACAAACTATATCAACAGAAGTAATAGAAGAACTGACTGTAGCTGAAATACTTGGTAGAAGTTAGTACTGAAAATAGAAACCTGACTGCAATAATCATAAGTCTACCAGAGAGACAACTAAAATAATTCAAAAACTTTTACAAAGTTGTCCACTGATCACTTACAGATTTAAGATTCTATTGTTCTACCACAATAGTAACTCTCTAACCTGCAGCCTTTGGGTTGGTTTTTTTTTATTTTATTCAAACCATGAAGACCACAACATTGAAGAAGAACCCATTGGTTCAACACAGTAGACAGAAGACAAACAGGTCTGTTCCTACTTGACAATTTAAGAATTACCCTGCAATCCCATTATATGACCAAGGAAGAGATGCCTCTAGAAATAGCAATGTGAAGGAAAACTAAAAGCAATGTGGAAGAAATTAATTTAAGCCAGGGCTTGAGAGAGAATGGCCCAGAAACAGAGAAAGCCCAAACTGTTAAAAACCTGGAAGGGCCAGACAAAACCAGAGACACCAAAACAGCTCAGATGCAGAGCTAGTCCTCCACATGATTCACGAAGCAGAGTTTATTTTTAAGCCCTGCTTTGACTCAGAACTCACAGGGGGAGCTCTACCACAACTCAATAGTTAAGAGCTTGCATGTTAATTCATGAAACATTCTCAGGTTTTGGCCCTTTATAATACAGTAACTATTGCACATTAGTGAACACTCCAGTGTTTCCTTTAATATTTCTTGCTTCAGCAAATGACTGGGTCTTCCACAATGACTCACATCACATTTACTCCAAATGGAGCAGTTCTTTTGGATTTATACAATGTGCCATGAGCCTCCAAATTCCAGACCCTAAATCAACAATGTAGTTGTCTACTGAAGTACAATATTAACTCTTGTTCCTCAAAGTTACTCAGCCTAATCTCCTGAAATCTTTTTGGCCTAGTTGAATTAATCTCTTCAGTACTAGGCACTGCCTAGCAGGAAGGGAATCAAGAAACAAGTAAGAAAGTAACTGAGCCTGGAAATTACTGGTGTTAATAATTACATGCTACTGTCTTAAAACCACCATTTAAAAAAAAATCTTAGCCAGCATGTGCCACTGAATTCCTGTAAAAATCCTAAAAGGCAGAGAAAGGAGTCAAAAGGTTTTCTGCTTTAAATTTTATATAAATATCAACAAAACCCCAAAACACAGATTCTTCCTTAAGGAATCTACCTTCAAAGTAATGGACTCCAGCAGATCCTCCAGGAGAGCTGGGAGGGGGAAGCCCACGTTCAGGACTAACCTGAAACATTGCACAAAAGCCGTATTTTAGAAAATATTTAAAGAGATTTAAAAACCTGCCAGGGAATAGATTGTATACTTTAAAATGAAATCCAGCTTCAAGCAAAACTAACAGGAACTACATATTGCTGGGTCTGACAGCTCAATTCCAGCCAAAAATGGGAAGTTAAAAAATGTCAGTTCAGTGCTTTTGACTAAAGGGAAGAGATCTGAATGATGACTCCTCTACTGTATGAAACTATGCCAGAAAAAAATCTGTAGTTTCAAACCACCATCTGAATCCAGTCTTCCCCAAGACAATGAACATCCACAGCTCCTGGTGAAATCAGGAAGAGCTCCTGTATCCCCCTGTGAAAACTTCAGCCATCAAGTGCCAGCTTCCTGATTTTACAGATATACATTACAATGCCTTTTAGTGATAATAACACAAGGAATGGGATTTGCCAAATGCTCCGTGTAAAGACCTACTAGTACAGTTGCTACTTTAACTGTCACTGCTTGTTCTGTAATTCAAACACTATAAAACTATCTTGAAACTCAGTTATGGAACCACAATAAGGGTACTTGTATTTGGTCAAACAATGTGTTAAGAGACTATCTGCGTATCCAGGCTTAAGTCTTAACTCCACTGAGACCAAGAACTCATCTCAGTGCTGACTCCAACACAGAGCAAGTCATACAAACCTGTGTGATGCTGGATACACTGCTAGCCTTTCTCTTCAGTGTTCCTTCCTGGCAAACAGTGAGCAGAGAACTGGGAAGAATGGATCTGAAATCATTAAAGGATCGACGGCGAATTCCTTCGAGCTCTTCGGGAACTCTCAGGGAATGTGGGGGAATTTTAGGAAAGAGCTTTGAAAGGAGAGCCTCCTCTGAATTGCTGTAGCGACCAAAGGCTCGAGAAATTCCTATCAGGCAGGGCACTGCATACTTGCATAAATATTCTGGAAAAGAAAAACACATGTAACAGCACATTACCAGTAACTTAGAACTTCCTCTTCATGGTTCTGCTACCGCTTCACTTAACTGTTTCAGCCTAAACTGCTCTACAACAACTGATTTGTACAGGCAGAGGGAAAACCATGAAAGCATCACAAACTACTACAATTCTGCTTCTGTATTTTCCTGTCAGCAACAAACAGAATAGAGTGTGCTAAGGGAAGCCAAAAGAATAACTCACTTTTCAGGATTGATCCTGACAACCAGGAAACAAACACATGAGAAGTTCAGAGGAGAGGAGTTACAAGTACAGTAACAATTTTATCACTACCTTTATCGTGCATTTGTGGTGTCTGGCACATTCCCAACAGGAACTGCATTACTTGCAGGATTGCATCCAAAATCTAAAGTCATCAAGACAGACATACAAAAATATCTTTTGGTAAAGAGATATCATTATCTTACACCAGATCATTATAACAAATGAGACTTGTAAATATTAATGTAAGCACCTCTGTGAAGATTTCTTAATGCTGTGTGACTGAAAGATTACATTGCCCTCACTCAGGTTACAGAGCTTCTCGTGGAAAGCCTGCAGTGAGCTGCAAGAACCACACAATAAAATTGCAGCACTCCCAACTTCAGTATCAAAACTGGAATTTTAAAACTCTGGGCTCAGCAAGTGACACCCAAAAGTAACTGCAGACCTATGAATAGCCTCTAGGTACTTAACTAATAACACAAGCAAATTAATGCATCAGAGCACACCCTAAAGCAATCAGCCCCTTGCTGACAGGGAGCAGCTGTGCTCTTCTCCAGACATTTGTCAGGGTTGCAGTGTTGGAGAATGGGTAATACAACAGCACAAACAAACTCCACCTGCTCTCGGAGAGATGCATCCCTGTAAGCCACGTCAGATAACAACGTCACCAAGCAGAAGCTGAAGTTTTCTGCCACTGGAAGCAAACCTGCAAAGAAATGGAGAGAAAATCAGGCCCTTAAACCTCGTTAGAGGGAACCAACATAGAAAGAGCAAACTGTAATAAGGCAAGAAGACACAAGTGACTCCCATATCAAAGTTCTGAGACAGACTGTAGAGAAAAATAGTACTACATACAGAATTTAGAAGCACTCTAACCATCATAATTACAGCTAAGTGTTTAAAGAAAAATCAGAACTAAAAACCTTCCCAGACTTTCAACTAATCTGAAATAAACCTTAATTACATAATACTGTATAAAAGTATTCTTACATTAAGAGAAAAAAAAATGAAGTGATTTAAACAGCAACTAAACATCAAAGCTAAAAGTAGAGCATACAAATCTCATGTTCCACTCTCCTAATCTAGCTACTACACAATCTTTTCCAGTGTAGTAACAAAATATATTGAACACAGAACTATTTGGAAAGTGCATTTCATCAAAAAGCAGCCAAGCAGGGAAACAGGGATCTATTCAACTTCCTTTGGCTTCTAAAGAAAATCAATATTAAAGGCAGTCAAGCCTGTAGCTAAGTAAGAACCTAGCAGGATAATTCCCCTCCCCTTGAACTATGTCCTGAACAACCTTTGCCATTTCTATTTCTTGGCTGGCATTCCATGACAAAGATCAAAAAATCCAAACATCACCTCTGCCTTTGCGTGCATTGCTTTCTTCTATCCACTGGACTTTGGGAAGGCCCTTCAGGAGGCGCAGAAGGTAAGGAACCACGTTATCCTTGTGCTAAAGAAGAAAATACTCTATTCAAAATGGAGAAGAAAAGCTAAACCATATAATCTCAAGGTATTTTAGAGATATGGTAAAATTACAGTAGCACACACAGAACTTGCTTCACACAGGATTCTTGGCTATTGCAAAACTGATTTCATCATACGCAAATGAAAGTAACCCAATTCAGTGCCTTAAATCCAAGCCTTCCACTCCAGGCAGCAGTTCATTCTCTGTAAAAGCTGGAGAACAAAGCTCCAGAACAGCACCTAAGCCCAAACATTTTAATAATTGACAACAAGCTCCCAGAATAATTTTAAGACAGGTAGAAATTTGGAGCACCAGTGCCAATTCAGTACACGTGATCCCATGGCCTTATACAAGTCACTTAACAATCTATGTAACACTTCAGCTCCCTCACCTGCAAATCAAAGCACAGCACAGCTGCCTTATAAAACAAACACCAAACAAACACAAAAAGAAAAAAGAATAAGGTCAATAATACCCATGCAAGCTGTACCCTAGCACATGGTTACTAAAGAGAAGGCAATTCAGGCCTGATGCAAACCTTAGCAATATGAAAGAATTTAAAGTCAGGTCCATTAGCATTGGACCTGGGACTGTCCATGCTTCCTTTCCTCTCCACAGAGCAATACCAGGCCCAGCAGTCAAAGGGAAGGGAACCAGCTTGTGCTGGCCCTGCTGGCAGACACAGAAGGGATGCTTTGTACAATGCAGCCTGTGTGCCCTGCCTGTCTGTTTTTCCTGCATGAAAGGGCCTATTGCAAACCTGGCCTTCAGGAATGCACTGGAGCACCCCTGGCAGACAGAAGCATGTGGAGAAGAACATGCAGTGACATATCTGGTGTGAGTAAATCCTCCTGAATACTCTTTCCTTTCTCTGCTAAAGCCATGATGACCAGAAAACGTGACAGCAGTTTGGCTGTGGCAGTGTCATGGCCACTGCCTATCACACCAGTGCTTCCTTGCTCTCCTGACTGCATCCTTCCCTTATCTCTGACCTTTTTAATCTACTTTTATGAAGAGTAAATACCAACTTTTCATTCACCAAACAACTAAATTTGAATTAATCCAAGATCTTTGAAGGTAAATAGGTAGGCTAAGTGAGAAAAATACCTGAAGGTCAGATTCAATTAGGAAGATTCCTAAAGCAATAACAGCATCCCTACGACGTTCATCCAACTGGAAAATCCCATGGAAATCCACTGGACACATACAGAGCAGCTTTTGTACCTGAAAAACAGCAGAGGAAAAGAACAGTGGAATGAGATTGAAAAACAAATTGGAGCTTGTTTGAAGCACACAGTAGTTTCTCCATTCTCTTCTGGAATAGGTTTGGCCATGTTACCCTCCTTCAGTCATCAATCTCAGTGAGAACATCCAAGGGCGAGGAAAGAGTGATGACTGACCAGAAAAAGACAGAAAAATCTCAAGTAGATGTCAAATATTTTTTCTAGAACATGGGCTGATTTAAAGGTTTTCTTCAACACTTGATCAAAGCCTTCATTCCACTACTTCACTTTTAGATGTGCAGGAAATGTGCAGCAGACACTTCTATTATATTTACTCAATTGCTGTAAACAAAAAAATAGGTGGATGCAGCTTCGGTTACAGCTGCACCAATACCTTCTACAAATACAGCACTGAACAATTAACTGTTACCAACCTCTGTATGACTCCTGCTCAAATCCTTTCAACATAACAGATTAAGTTTTCAGAACTATTACTTTCTCACAACTTACCTATTACTTCTGTCCATACTCCACACACACACATTCAAAGAATACACCAAACCTCCCAAATACTTTGTTTTTCTATGGAATTGTTAGTAAATGGGAAAATGCATGTTGTCTTTTTATAAATTTCCTTGATGTTAATAAATACTATCTAAGAAGAGCCTTCACAATAAATGTTTGACTTACTAATGTTTGAATGTCAAGTCACTTCCTATTTAGATAAATCTCTGAGCATCCCACCTTGAAATTTCAAAAGCAAGAAACAATCTCCCTAGAGGATTAGAAGAATTTACTGAATGCTCAATGGAGATTCTGGTCCTTCAAATGCCAGACTTCCTAATTACAAGACCTGTAGTACAGCACAGATAATTCCCTTGCTCAACGTGAAATACAGTAGAGGAAATATGAACTTTGGAAAATGACTGCTGATACGTGTCTTCCACACAGGTTACATTTGCAATAACAATAACATGAGTGAGCAACCTCAGCTAGATATGAACTGTTACTACCATTGAACTGCTGTATTCTGTCAAACTGGAAAAAAAGGAAAAAAAAATCCCTGGATATTTGTGAACCAACAGCAGGGCATAGAAAAATTATTCACCGTTGGCTGTCACGCCAATGGTACATTTCCACAAGAAATAAGAAAAGAAGGCTGCAACAGCTGGCTCAGGACAAGCACTGTTATTTCCATCAGCACACGGTAGTGCTTTTTTCAGCTCTTTAGTCACGATTACTGCCTGGCGCCATTCGGACACGCTGTCACTCGGTGCCCAGTCCCAGCACGCCGGGCCGCCCATCCCTGCTGCGGGCACAGCACCAACACCTGCCCGGGGCGGGGCAGCCCCGCGGGGCACGGCCCAGACAGCATCCCCGGCTTCTCCCTTCGGCAGAGCTTTATCTTAGCCGGCACTGATTGCGCCGCCTGGATTTAACCAGACACGCGGAGGAAAGCACCCAGCCCTAAATAGGTTGAGACTAATTACTCCCATAAGATCGTATTCTACAGACTTGGGGGACACGCAGCAAGATCCAGTTCCTTGCCCCGAGGGCGCGCTGCTGACCCGAATTTTTGGGTCAAGCGGGCCCACACGAGCATCCCTGAGGCCCAGATGCCCCGAACGCAGGGATGGACGAAACTGGGGTGACAGAACCCCCTCAGAGCCCACAGACAGCTCCACGCAGGCAGAACCGCATCCCCCGGGGCATCTCCCGGCCCGCGGGCACGCTCGCTGCCCCTAACCCCCTTCCCACGCGTGACAGTGCCAGGGGGCGGCCGGACATCCCGGACACCGCACAAACAGTGCACAGAAGGGGCCACGAACGGCGCCGACCGGGCTGCTGGCGAGTCCTGTGCACACCGGGGCCACCCCCGCCGCGGCGCGG
>WEIU01014024.1:315973-334692 GCA_013389925.1 Aegithalos caudatus
CAGCAGGAGGTGCTGCGCCGCTCCGCCGCCACCGCCGACAGCACCACCCGCTCCCTGTCGCTTCTTTACGAGTCCGAACGCATCGGCGTGGCCGCCTCCGAGGTGGGTTGGGGCCGGGAGCGGAGCCTTCGCCCCCGGGCCGCTGGGGAGGAGCGGCCGCAGGGCCCGAGCGCTCCCCCTTCCCTCACACCTCTGGGAGGGGAGTCTTGTTCTCCCTGTCCCCCCGGACGGTCTCCTGAAATGTCCCTTCATACTCGTTGTGTTCCAGCCAGCTTGTCTCCTTGTGTTTTCTGGGTGGTGGCGTTTGGGTTTTGAAGGAAAAATCCCAGTCACAGCCTGTGTGTCCGAGTAGTACTGAGGCTGGCACTCGGCCGTGTTTTCAGCTGCTTTCAACAGTTCTTACTAATTTTTAGCTGACTAAAAAGTTTTTAGCAATCCTCTTGGTTAGGTGAAGGGCTAGTTGTGAAGGCCCCTGTTAGTTGTTTGTGATGTGCTTTGGTTCACCCTGATTAATCATTTCCTTCATTCCTCAGGCTCTGTTTCAGCACTTTGTGCTCGGGCTCATAAAGGTCTTGTCCATTGTGTCACCTGCTGTAATGGGATGTTCCTTTGGTGATGTGGTTGCCTAAATTAACCCCAGAGCATGCCCAAGCTGTAGCCAGTCCTTACGCTCAGAGAGTTCTTGGTGGGACTTCTGTGAACTTTCAGACTCGTGATTTGTTAAGGAAATCACAAGTGAGGAATCAAGAATTTAGGCTTGACATAGGGCTTGTGATAAAACTTGAAGTCTGTGTGTTTGTGCTTTATTGGGGGGGGGGAGAATTTCAACTAAAATTTCCCAGAGTTTAGCAAGAATATGAACACAAGTTCTTTGTTTTGCATTGGTGGTAGCTGAAAGCAACTTCCTACCAGCATTAATCTTTGGATTACTTTGGAATAGTGCTTGTGCTGCTGAATTAGAAAATAATGTACTTCCATATATAAAATTGCCTAAACCCTGTGCTGTTAAAATTAACTAAAATACTCCTGAAATCTGAAGAAATTCTGTTTGTGTTTATTTCCTTTGGTTGTTCTATTTCTAAATTATCAGAAACATCCCAGTTAGGTGAAAATAGAATCCCTTCCCAATGAATTCATAACTAGAAATTGTCCTGCTTGCTCATTCCCTTGCCATCAACCTGTGCATTTCTACCACATCACCCATCTGGTGGTCAGCCATAGATGCAAATGCCAGCTTAACAAAAGGCTGGTACAGAAAACTCCTGGGTGTTGTTTGTGGTAGGTGCCAGGAGCCCTGCACATCACAGGGATGAGGATTTTACAGCTGGTTAATGCAGCAGCTGACAAGCAACTATTGATTGAAGTGCTCTGGAGGAGGGGGAGCAAGGGAAAAAGCTGTTTGCCCTCAGAAATCATCTGCACAGATGAATGAACACTGTTATTTTTCTTTAGAGTGTCACCTTTAGAGTCAATTGTTTGATGTCTCAGTCTATCCTGGCTTTATGATCTGCTTTTCCCTGTCTGTGCCCATTAGGAGCTGGTCCGTCAGGGAGAGGCTCTGAAGCGCACGGAGCAGATGGTGGATAAAATGGACCAGGACCTGAAAACGAGCCAAAGGCACATAAACAGCATCAAGAGTGTTTGGGGGGGCTTGGTGAACTACTTCAAAGCCAAACCTCCAGAGAGCAAGCCAGAGCAGAATGGAGCCCCTGAATATTATGCTAACAGCAGGTGAGTAACATAAACTTTTTATTTGGAATTTATCTCCACAGCATCTCTGAAATGTCACCAGAAAATGAGAAAGTAAACATCTGTTGATTCTTTCAAACTCCTGAGATGGTCTGGCTACCTTTTTTCTTCAATGTTGAGGTCAATAGCAATGCTTTCTTTGTATTTTTTTTTTTTTACTAGGTTAAAAGAAGCAATGATGTCTAGTAAAGAACAAGAGTCAAAATACCAGGAAAGCCATCCAAATTTAAGGAAGCTAGATAATTCAGGTGTGTTAACTTTATTTTACACTGAATGCCTGTCATCTATGTGGTGCAAACTTGCAGTGTGATGAAGGCAGAGACCCTTCAGCCTACCCAGCTGCTGACTTACCTTTCTGCCTAACATCTGGAGACTTGTATCCCAGCTCTCATGCTTTGAAATCGAGGGAATTGTTTCCATTAAACTCTTTATATCTGTAGTGAAGATGTTATACCCCCTAAAGACTAAAAGCAGTGCTTATATTTGTATAGAGAATGCACACAGTGTGCAGACATGGTTTCCCTGTTTGCCAAAATGTTCCGCATTCAGAGGCTCTCCTTTTAACCATTGTTTGTCATAGTTTTCACACACGTTGTCCTTGTTAATTCAAACGTGGATTCTAACCCTTAATACTGAAGTCATTTCTTGATTCTCAGAAGGTGGTGTATGGAGTTTGGCCTCATTCCTCCTTCTCTCAATCTGTTGACTTCTGTGAGGGCTTTTTCCTACGAAATAGCTGTTTGTTTATCAAGTGAGCCTGGGTTATGTCCCGTGGTAAGAGTGGGACGGCAGCAGGATATCGATGTTGTTGTGTAAGGAAATGAAGGCTTTGGGGTCCCTCTCCGTGTAGTGCCCAGCTGTGTCCAGCGGGGGGCAGAGCGGGGCCCGGCCCAGCCCTGCCCCCGGTGGGCGCTGCGCGCTCGCTTTTGCTTTTCTCTCCCTGCTCCCTACTACAGATACAAGTGGCAGCCCGAAAGAGAAGAATTGTAGCTTAAGTGTTCATCTAGAGAGCTGACCTAGAGACAATGGTCTCAGACTGCTCCTGATACCCTGGTTATGTGATCACCTGCAGCTGTGTTCAAACCAATTTTTAACAGCCTTGCTAAAATTTCAAAACCTCTTCTCACATGATTTTTCATTATATAATATGCTTACTCTATACTCTTAACAGACAATGATTTCAACAAAGCAGATTTAGTTTCTTCAGTGCAAAGTGATGCCTACCCAAAGAACCAACAACTGCGAGCTTACCACCAGAAAATTGATACCAACTTAGGTGAGTGAGGAAACTTAAGCTGTTTGGTGTCTTACAGTTGTGAATTTTTGATTCCTAAACCAAATAAAATTATTAAGTGATATATTGCCAACACTTTTTCTAGTTAACATGCAAAATTTGATGATAATTTAAAAAATCATTTGCTTGTATTTGCATTTCAAAACTATCTCACATAGTATATCACTTTAAACCCAAATAATTTAAAGCAATGCACAGCTTTTGAAATACACGTTTTGCTAAAAATTGCTAAGAATTGAAATGCACTAAATATTTAATTTGTGGATTTGCTGCATTTTTTTATTACTTCTCAAAACCATTCAGCTGAGTTTGCCTTCCTTTGTTCTGTAGCATATAGACAAAGTGCCTGTTTGCTTACACGTGTCACTGTGTGGCTGACCTAGAAAAAAGAGATTGGAAAAAATTCAGAAAGGAATAAATTAAAGAGAAATGCTTGGTCACAAGAGCTAGTGGAAACCCATTTGTTCTGTTCACAAGCTGTGGAAAACTTACCTCAAGAAGCATTTATACCAATCAATCATGCAATGAAATTGTCACATTTTGGTCAATTACAAAATCTAGAAATTGGAGTCTTTCATCTATGATAATTAACTGCTTAATTCTTGAGTGCACTGTTATCATCTCTGCATGAAGTTTAAAAAAAATTGAGGTAGTAAGCATACTGTATATGCTGAGCAGAGAAAATATGTACCAAATTTTCTGAGATACATTTTTTAAAAAAGGTAAAAACTACATTACAGGATATGTTACTTGATAAAGATCCAATTTGGTGTTAAGCATTTACTTAACACCAAATATAAAAAAAGGAGGAAGTGACCATTTCTGTTAGGGACAGTCCAGTTATGAACATACCAGTGCTTCCTCTATTTCAGAGGAACACTCACACTTGAGGAGTTTTATCTAATGTTTTCTAACCCAGGGTTTTGGACCTGATAGTGTCCATTTAGATAATATGTGTTACAGCACCTTGATTCCTTATGGTCCCTCTGTACCCTGACAGATGAGATGTCTTCTGGGCTGAGTCGCCTGAAGAGCCTTGCTCTTGGCCTGCAGACTGAAATAGAAGAGCAGGATGATATGTTGGATCGGCTCACAAAGAAAGTAGAGACACTGGATGTCAACATTAAAAACACTGATAGGAAAGTCCGACAACTTTAAAGGGTTTTTAGAATTTCTTTTGTCCAGTGTTGGTTCATCCTGAATGCCTCATCTCAACCGATCTCTTAAAGAAAATCTTGGGCAGTATCTGTTTCTCTTTTTTTTCTGCTGTGTTACTGGTTTTGTTGTCATTAAAATTATGTAGTCTTAAGTCAGCACAACACTTACCTTTCCTCTTAGTCCACATGGGAAAAGTGCATATGGAGTAAAACCTCCCAGCACTGGGTCAGGATGCCCCGCTCATTGTGTCATGTGTGTGGAGGAATTCGCACTCGCAAAGCTGTGGTGTCCTTGGCCTGGGAGCTGTGATGAGAAAGGGAACTGCACTTTTGCCTGTTTTGGGGAGGGGGCAGAGGGAACAGAATGTGCTGCTTTGTTCAGAACAAATGTTGCTAATTCTGTTTACCTACAGATATGTTAAATTCAGAAAAAAAAATGCTGATTTCCAGCTGTAAAAATATTTTTAAGTGACATTTCTGCGGCTTAAGGAATGAACCGTTCTGTGGAAGTTATAAAATATCAAGGGTGTCATGCAGTAATATCCTGTGTGTGTTCCCTTTCCTAAGATGAATTTGTCCAAATGGTGCATCCACAAGTTGTGGTTTTTATGTTTGGGTAACTAAATACTCTTGCCTTTACATCTTGTCAGTAAAGATCTCTAAGGGTACCTTATAGTCTGCAAGAAATGTTCATTGACAGTGACCCAAAAAGTTTGGGTAGCAAAATCAGAACTTAAATGTATGTGCTCTTAAAGATTCTTTTCCAGAAATGGTCACCATCTGTTTTTAATTTTTTGCTCTTTCTCAGCTTATTCATTTAGGTAGTTATTTGAAAAAAACAACTTCCATTTTAGAAATGGTGAGTTCCTCTGACAGTGCACAGATTGTAGAAGATTGTTCTTTAGCATTTATTTCAGATGTGATTACAGATGGAGCAGATGCTGTGCTTTGTTAAGTAATGTGACTGTTAAGAAACTCCACTATGGTTCCACGCATCTGCGTTGGCTTAGCGGGTATGAATAGTTCCTGCAAATGAAGAAAAGCCCAAAACCATTTTTGAGTCTTCCAGATAGAATTTGGGCCTTTCACTTTGTTTTGTTCTTTTGTAAGGGTCACTGTAGAACAAAATGATCAAAATTCTGCTCCAGCCTGAAGAAAGGACAGTTGAGAACTTTCTGTCTTGAAAACAAGCAAGGTACTCTTATTTGGAGAGGCCAAGGGACCTGTGTCAGTGTTGGAATATCACAAGTGACAGTGTATGGCTAGGAAGAGATTGTTACTTCTTTTGAACTAATGCCACATTGCCTTATGAATTAAAGAAAGACTTTGGTGTTCTGGGCTATCAAGCTTGTCCCTTTCACGGATGTCACAGTCACACCCCCCTTGTTCCTTTTTGTTCCTTTAGCTCACTTGCCACAAGGTGCATCCAGTTATTAAGAAGATAAGAGAAATGGAGCATTTCTTATTTTACTGTGTCTCCAGAAAGTTCACTTGTAGAAAAATAAATCACTGAAAAAGTTACACTTATTGGACGTAGTATTATGGAAAAAATACTACTCCTGGCATACTGGCAAGGTTGAGTTGTGAATTAGATTTAAGGTGAGCCTCTGTTTCCTTTGTTACTGATGGCATTGATTTCAGTCCCCCCCAAAAAAATCTCTTTTGGAGGGACATGAAACTTCAAGAGGAATTGAGTACCTTTAATTGCTTTTTAATTTTTCAGTTTGTATCATTTATGCACATTAAGAATTATAAAGAGCCTATTAATATTAATAGATAATTTTACTATTTGGGTTTATACCATGATTAATTATCTTACTATGTTAGAATATTTATTCATTATATGATTTAATGTCTCAAGAAAGTTGATACATTTATTTAGTAAATTATACAGTTGTTAGTATTCATATGTTAAGTACCTCAGTGAAGGAAGATCAAAATTTTGATTAGACCTGGTTTTGTTTCTTATTTGTTTTAATAACACTCCTTTTACTGTGAAATCTGCCTTCACCTGTAGGCAACTGTGTCACAATTCAGTGTTTGCTAAAGTAAGACTGATAACAAGGAGGGACACCGAGACTTTCTTGACTAAGTTATGTTAAATGGAGGAAAAATGTCACTGGAGGATCTGGTTGTGTTATGTGTAGTAAGAATTCTGGAGCTTGAATCCAAGCAAAAATCTTTGATTTAAGGGTGAAGTGTGCTGCCTTTCTGATGTAAGCCATTCCATTTTTAGTCTAAATTATTTCACAAAATTAACTCAAGCTTTTGAGCAAATGTTTAGTTGTATTGGCCTTATGAAATATTCAGTGCATCCTGGATATCTTTGATGCCTTTAAAAACACAGGCAGGGAAGGGGAATAACAAATAAATCCCTATTTCTGCTTTGGGATTAAAAAATAAATCCCTATTTGTAGTTTGAGAATACCCTGATCCAAGCAGAGTAAAAACCCAGGATCTCAGCCATGTGAAATCTCTACAGATTTCTAACTCCTCATGTTTTCTAACAATCCCATTCACTGCCTCAGTAATGTATGCCTGCCTTTGCTTAGGTTTTCTTGCTCTATTTGTTATTTTTGTTTGGTTTTAATGGCCTTGTTTTAAAGGATCATTTCCCACACTGGGTTTCTTTTCCAGGGGCAAAAGGATGGTGCCTGGATATAAAAAAATTTCTGCTGCAAACTGAATTGCTTGTCTTTGCTTTCATACTGATTTTTGCTGATAACAAACTTAAGTCTAACTGACATGAGGAGACACCACTATTTTATAATAGTGATGATGTTTTTTGTCTCTTGGGATAACTTTCCATCCTACAGGAAAAGGAAATTGAAAGGAAAATAACCACATGGTTTTTGCTTTTCCAGGAAATGCCATTTTGCATGTAAAATGAAGGATTTACTCAAGTAGCTTTTCTTACTGTTTCCTGAGATGGAGTTTTACTTCTTCTTGGATACTGCTGAAAAACTTTAACTGTGTAGAGTCCAGGACTTTCAGAAGAAGTTTAATTTGCACTCACGTGCTATTTTTTTATAAAATAAATTATTTTGCCTGCATATTCATGTTGGCATATAAGGTGGTATTCTTACAGCAAAATAGCTCTGGTTAATTTTATTGGCTTGGGTAGAAATTTAATAACATCAGAAGAAGATGGCAAAAATCCATTTTAAGTATTCTTTATAAAAGGCATTTGCCAGTTTCTCAAGAAGTTTGCTAATCAGTTTTGAAGAGATCTTAAACACTGGGAAGTAGCATATACCCTTTGTAACACAGACATAAAATTCTAAAAGCAGCAAGGAAAAAGAATAGGAATAGCCAGTATCTGATTACTAGGCTCCTAGGTGTGTTTGATTTTTAAATTTCCTGACCATTGAATTAAATCTTGTAACAAATGATTTGTAGCTGAATTTTAGTCTGTACTACACAGATTGTTTTGCTGTGCTAAGCTGTAGTGGCCCTATTGAAATTGTTGGGACACGATCACGTCACGGGTTCTTTTAATGTGCGAAATTCACTTGAAATATTTTGCTGCCTATTCGTTTTTGTGATGTCATTTGTTAAATGGTGAAATAGAAAATACTTTCCAACCAATCTGCCTTCTGAACAAACATTTTTGTAGGCATTTTTACAAGCATAACATCATATGGAGGATATGTGTTAATTTCTACTTTGAAATACATAGGACTTAATTTTCAAACCACAGGTTATGATTATTTGTGTTTATGGCTTTTTAAAATAGAACTTTAATTCTGTGCAACCCAGGTGTAACACTTTTTGTACAAGTCAAATTGCATTATGTTTTATTTAAATGCTAAACTGGACTGTAGCTCAGCAGTTTAAGAGATTGGATGCAATGAGTGTTGAATGGTAAGACAGTCAATAAAAGGTGCTTATTATTAATGAAGAGTTGTTGCATTTATTTTTCTTTTTTTATTATTACAACTTCATTGATATTCTTCCCCCATTATATCTGTTAAAATGCAGGACCTACTCTATTAGGTTTGTGCCAGGGTGGACATAAGTTTGCAGCTGGTGGGTTTTATTTTCTGAGACTAAAAGAGGGTATGACATTTCTGTGTTATTCTTGAGTAGATTCTCTTAGATCCTAAGAGAGGAATGTAAACCAGCATTTATTTTTTGCAAAAGAATTTATTTGTGATAAAATAATTCCAGATGTTGCTTAAAAAGTAATCTTACCATAGTGTTTGGTATTATCAGGAATATCAATAACTGGATGTATGCATGAACAGGGGGCAAGTGACCAGGACTGAATGCCCAAGGACTTATTACTTGTAATTTGACTTTTGTGGAAAGCCAAGAACTCTTTAAAAGGCAAGTTTTTGATGGAGACTCAGACAATTCCTGATTATTTTCCATCCTGAAAATATATAGGCTACTAACAGCACTGCAGAGCAGACCTGAGTCACTTTGTCTGTTTCATTGTACATTGTTGTTATAGGCTGTTGACATTTCTGGCATTTATTTTTGTTTTCCCTAGTCATCCAGCATGGGTAGGAGCTAGCAGGGTTTGTGGGTGCCTTTGGGATCCTCCCCACGTGTGCTGTGAATGCAGGGCAGGCGCAGTCAGTGACAATGCAGAACCCACTTTGCTGCAGCCAAACTGCCACCTCCCACCTCTTCTCCACATGCTCCCTGTGCAGATATGACTGAGGAAGGCAAAAAACATTCATCAGTACATACTGTATCACCATCTGGAGAGAAGGGGTGTTTTTCCTAAATGACATAGTTGCAGTCATTCAGTGATGGGTTAATTTTCGTTGAATGACCTAAAACTGAATTGCAGAGTGCAGGTGAGAAAACGAGCTCAAAACAAGCTCATGAGGGGCCTCTTATGAGGGCACCAACCTTAGTGAGACACAATAATTCTGGCACGCCCTGAACTGGCATCTGTGGCACTGCAAATGTAGCCTTGTTCTCAAGGCTTAAAAATACAGAATACAGAAAGCACTTCTAAATACAGAAGTGCTTTAGCAGCTCTGATTTGTCCTTTTCCTAATTAGATGTGAGTCTCTCCAGTTAAATCAAAATATCACTGGGAACCTTTGTGCTCAATGACTGAACAAAGATCTCTCTGCTTTTTATGCACGTGCCTCCTCTTAATGCTCTCTTGTATTAATTTGAAGAATATGCTGCCATACCAGTACTATTTTCAGAACTCCATATGTAGTTGTAGTAGTATTTGTAGTCTTGCTCATCTATCTGATCTTTCATCACTGACTTTGGAAAGTTATTTTCCTTAGCCATATCCCTCAGCAACTTCCCATGCCATCCAAGCAATACATTCATTACTGAAACTTGTGTGATTTAATAATTTCCTGGCACAATAATTCCAAAACATGTGGGAGGAAAACTGGAGAAAGATTTTTCCATCTCCAGGTATTTATTTTACTGCGTGAATCTTTGCTCTTGACCCTTCTGAATGGCTTTCTGTTGAGCTGGATTTCAACTGCTTGTTGAGTGCTTGTCTGAGAAAGACCTTCATCCTTGTAGCCAAAGGTGGAGGGAGGGAAGCTCATTCAGAGGAATCTGATGTACCCAACTGCTGTAGCATTTCCAGCTTTGGATTCCTGGAGCTGTTTTCTTTTCCACAATCTCCATAAGCTAAACAAACACCTTTTTTTTCAATCACCTGCTTTACTAATAAGTGTTTGAAATGCAATATTGAGGCCTTACTCTCCACTCATGCCAGCTGTGCTGGGTTTACAGTGGCAGCCTGCCAGGAGCCCGAGGGCTTCACCTGTGCCCCAAGAAAGGTAGGATGAAGAGCACAGCCAAAGCAGCACTCCTGTGGGACACAGGCCCACATTGCTGGTTTCCACGTGTTACTGGCCACCAGCAGCTATTGGCAATGACACAGCAGTGGAGCCTGGGTGCATTAAACCGCAAGACACTGGAGCTTTAAATTAGGAACGTACTTATTTAGTAAATAGGTGTGTATTTATGTTGAACACCACATCAAAACCATTAAGCTTCCTTATATCTTTGCAGCTGGCCAATGTAGATGTACTGCTGAGTCAGCCTGGCTGTGTTAATGACCCCAGTAGATCTCCAGGGAATGTCTCTGCTTCCCCACATGTCTCAAGTGTCAGGATTATGAAGCTGATTCCTGTGAGAACAATTTTCATTTGTTATTTGAGAGAATCATTAATTCCAATATACTCTTCCCTGGAGTAGTGATAAATAAAGGCATTAGATAACATTTCAAGATACATTTGTTAAGCCTCTACCACCTTTTTTTGTACCTGCCCAAAAGTATAAAATGAACAGTCAAAAGAAGAGAACTTCTGGTTAGTCTCAGATGCTCTGTTATCCAATTGCTCAGTTATCTGTAGGCCATGTAGTACAACATAATGATGTTTTATTTTAACTCTCATCAACTGCTCTGCTGTTTCAGTACCTCTATAGTACGGAATGACTGGAAGATTGCCAAGTAAGGGGAAGTCTGCGTGTGAACAGCCGTGAGGGATAATACGTAAATCTGCTGGGAAGAGGCAATTAAAGGCAGCATTGAGATATAATGAAAAATAGACAATATTGAGCCTCACCAGAAATAGCAACATAAACAGCAGCTACTGTACTGTGAAGTGAACTTTGCTGTAAATAACTTCATTTTACAGAAAACAGATGGATTTTGAAGTCTGTGAGCAGACTTAGAGAAAGCAGTTTGGTCTTCAGGAACACATCCATGTTGATGTTTGCCATGCCCTCCTGGCCCAAAGGGACAAAAGGTGGCTTTTCCCTGCTGTTGTATTTACAGAGTCCAAGGGGGAGCTGCAAAGTTGGATCATATGCAAGCCAAGTAGAGCTGAAAATAATTCTGCATGTCATATGTAACTAGGAATGGAGATGACAGAGGAAGTGATATCTGAGATCAGCAGTGTAGAAGAGGCTGCCTTGTTTTGTATCCCAGCAGCTGAGGAGGTAACACACCAGTGAATGCATCAGGAAGCCCTGCCTAACCAGAGACCATGCCCACAGCTTACCACGGCCTTGGCATCATCAGCAAATCCAATCATTTTTTGACATCAGTGGGTGGACTGGGAAAGGACAGACCATTCCAAAATGTTTGTATCACAAATGAGAGTGTATTCAGGCTGCATTTTAGTCCTATGGCCTAGATTTGACTACCCTTGTTTGGGAATAATTGATCAAAAAGCTTGAGTTCCCTGTATTCTACCATTTATTCTGCTAT
This sequence comes from Aegithalos caudatus, assembly GCA_013389925.1. Taxonomy (NCBI): domain Eukaryota; kingdom Metazoa; phylum Chordata; class Aves; order Passeriformes; family Aegithalidae; genus Aegithalos; species Aegithalos caudatus. The sequence goes on from WEIU01014024.1 coordinate 327,384, forward strand.
TTTTCTGCCTTCATGAAGGAGTATGACCAGTCACAGTCCAGATATAGCAAATCAAGCTCCTGTTTGCAGACACAAACTTGGCAATATGCATTAACTGAACATAGTTCTTGCATCAGACAACACATCATGTGCTGTCTCAGTCACATTCTGAGCTAGAAGAGAAATATGCACATATTTCAAGATCTTTGGGGCCCATGAAAGTGCTTATTTCTTAACACTAAACTTGTTTCTTTCAATTCTTTAGTTTGCCTCTTCCAGCATGACCAAAGGAACAAAAGAAGAGCTGCTTATTATTAACATGCTTCAGTCTTCATAAAATGGGTAGAAACACACAAAGATGACTCACTTTTGGTGTGCTGTAGCTTGAGCCTTACTCCATCCAGAATTTTAAGCACTAGACTGACTCTGCTTGAGTTGGAGCAAATGACTTGTGGATGAGAGATGGAAAATTCTGGCACCAGGGGTAGAAATCATCCCTTTGCTTCTTGGATGTAGTATGGTGCAGAAAGAAGGAGGCAACTAAAAGCTACTCCATAAAAACCTTCATATATTCTTTTTGGAATTAGTACTTTAATAGTACTTCTATGATAAGGACCAAAAATCTGCAAAGAAACATGACAACAAAATGCTAAATAAATGGTTTAGCTAGCACTTTGTATTCTTCCCCTTTTATTTTTTGTGTTTGCTTAAGATACACTACTTATCTGGAACAGCACAGTTTGCCAAAAGCATGATGTAATTTTTTATGTTTCAGGGCATCCCTCAGGCCTTTAGAAAAGTAGAAAGTACCAAATACTCTTTAAATTCAGGAAGATCTTTCTAAAAAGATTAATTATACCCTAAAAAGTCAGCATTGTAAATTCCCTCTGGTGCTTGTTAAGGCCTCTGCATAAGTTTTCTCCCCTTTTTCAACATCCCTCACACAAATAGCATCAGTTACACTGAAAGCTCTGGCATAAAGGGGCACGACTGTCTTTATTTTGTGTCATCTAAATTCATTCCAGTGACAGGGTTGCAAAGTGCTTATGTATTGCTTCTGCCCAATAGGCACTGAGCATTAGTAGGATTTTTTTTTTTTAGGTAGACATTTAATTATGAGGACTTTCAGCTTGTAAACCTGTGCTTGCCTACATTTTATTCCAGCTCAGCCATCTTGCTTGTTGTCAGTAATCTAAAAGGTAATAAATGTGTGGTGGATGTGTCGAGCCTCTCTGGGAAATAGCTTTGTGTTGTGTTTGTATCTTGAATATTCTAGTTAAGACTGAAGTTCCAGAAAAGCCAGTCTGTTGCATTCAGGTTGTGTATGTCATTAAGAAGCAAGAAATGCAGAGAATGTCCACTAAAACCTGTTCCACAAACAACTCCAGGCAGAGAAAGCCAGGAGTGAAAAAGAAAATGAGAGTGACTTTTATCTTCAGCATCCTGAAGTCCTACAAGAAAAAAACCCAGGGCCTTTGTGTTACATAAAACAGCATTACATGGTCTAACAAAAACCTGTTTTTGAAGGGGAGAACACAGGTCAGAAAATAATGGTGTCTTTGGAAGAGGATTTCTGAACCTATATTTAAAACTAATGCAGACAAAGGTACAGATTCATATAAAAGCAGGAATTTGGGCATAAGGAAAGGGAACAAAAATATTTCATGAACAATAAAACTAATTCAAGAAGGTACTGACCTTGGTCAGGGATTTTTATTTTTTTCATGATTTGCACTGACTGCTTCATAGATTTGCCAATAAAGGCTGAACTCCCACTTCAGCCATTCCTTCTAAATAAAAGTCTCTCCATTCTGGCTGCCTGTTTTCATAAAACTTGCCGGAATCCAGTATCTTTGAGCTTATTCCTCTCCATCACATATGGTTGAATTAGGCCAATGGTCTCAAAACTGACTGTGGTGGGGAAAAGGAAACAGGCAAATATAGTGAAAGCACACTCATAAAGACTTGCTTCCTTCTGAGGATGGAAGGGAATTCATAGATGATGAGTTTAGAGTACTTCTTTCCAGGAGTAGGAGAAGGGAAAATATATTGTAAATACCCCTTAGAAATTAAAAAGTCTGTTTACCATCCATGTGGTTTACCACTATATTTTAAAATGTTACTCGGTTTCTGCATTTCTTGGCTTCATTCTCTTTCCTGGATAATATAATAATGTTAAGAAAATGAACACTGAAGGTTTCCCTCTCAAGGGTCTATTTGAAAGGAAAGCTAAAAGGCCCTAACAGTCAATATATTCAGCATTTCTCAAATCACCCTATTAATCTGCAATTAGACAACATTGGCCTTGCTGTAGGACACTCGTGATAACCAGGAAAATCCTCCAGGTCCTTTCCAGCCCTTTCTCATTCCCTGTTTATGCACACTGACTAGTTCTGCTCCTAAAGAGTAATTAAGGATCAGATCCTTTAGGCTAAAATTTTACTTGGTCTATATATAAACACAGCTTGGTTTCTGCTGTTCCAAACCTAGTGAAATTAGCAAGAGATGCACACTGGATTTATATGGGCTACCTCATGTCTTGCCATTGCTCATATTTTCAAAGAACACATTCATCACTACCCACTTGATGAATGAGCTGTCAAAGAAAACACTCTGTAGGAATTCAGCTTCTAAAAAGGTTGGTGTAGGATGCAGCCCTGATGCATCTGTCAGGATTTTGAAGACAGACGTCGACTCCCCTGCCCTTTCTCCGGCTGTGCGTCACTGACCGCTGCACCCCTGTTTTTACAAGGCCGGGCTGGAGGAGTTGCAATTTCAGCTAAGAAACTGCCACACAAGGAATTCAGCACCTGTGTTGCAAAGCCTGAAAAACACCAGTGTCCAGGGAGGAGCAAACAACTCACAGAGAGCATCGATGCTGGCGTCCTGCTCCTGGACAGAAACGGCTCCTTCAGATGGAAATGCTCCTGGCAGGCAAGACAAGCATATTGTCTGCACATTGCAGGTAAATTGTGTATCACCGTGGCATTCTCTGTGGGGAACCTGGAGACCTCCAGCCTGCACTGCTACTGCCTCTAGACACTCCTGTTCACTTTGACATTAAATGCTATCAGAATCTGCTGATGGAGAGATGGAGATGATAATGTCCAGCAGAGCTTTCATGTGTGGGGAATACAGAATGGGGCTTCACATACTGAACTAAATTCATAATGTGACCTTTATCAAGAACATGTCAAGAGTAAAATTCACCAGAACAGGACTGTCTTGAAATGCTAAGCATGTACAACACCATTCTCCTGTCAAAGAATTAATTAGACATCAAGCAATTACATATTGAACAACTCTGCAACATAATCTTTACATTTCAAATAACTTCTTCAAAAACATTACACTTTTGACCAGCCTGCTCTCAGGAGCTTGCACAATGACTTACAAATACCACAGAAGAAACTCATCCAGAGCCTCAGAATGCTTTGTATGACCCAGAGTTATGCATTCAGTAAGAACAGATGGAAAAAGATAATTGAATTCCAGGCGAAAAGACCATTATTTGAATGGAACTTTGCAGTAAAATGAAGGACTGTGGGACATGTACAAGGAGTCAGTTCAGGATGGGAGACAATGATAGAAGGCAGTTCTTGCCTCAGCAGCAAGGAGTTTGTTGGAAGGAGAGAGAAGAGACAGAGGGAAGGAAAGGGGCAGACTCCGCCGTCTCCAGGAGACAGGCTGGAAAGAAGTCCAAGGAGCGAGGGTGTGGTTTGAAAAACAAGGAGTACAATTTCAAACTGGATCCTGAAGCAAACAGAGCAGTCAGTGAGGGCTTTGAGATGCATGAAATGCAAATTTTCTCCATGAGAGACCGAATCAGAACTTTAGGAGTTGTTGTGACACTCTGTCAATTGCTGCACCAAAACATCTTTGTTCAGCGACTGCTGATCCAACGTTCCTAAGGTTTGCATTTATCTGTCAGGCAAAACATGGATGCTCTGACAGTGCCAGGCAGCATTCAGCTGAGAACAGATGTGGATCAACATCCTGCCTTCAGTGCTTTGCCACATGCAGCAGGTCTCCAGCAATGATCATGCACAAGGATGTGCAAGTCCAACCCACAGACTCCTTTTTTCTTGGAGCTGCACTTTGAGGAACACTCCAAGTGTTTGGGTGTTCCCACTCAAGCAGGTCTCCTGTAGTGGATTCTTTCTCATACAGGCCAGAAGATGTGCCAGTGACTTTTTTACTTTATTGTATCAAAACAGGAAAGTGGCCAAACATTTGGAAATTGAACACTTGTGTAGTTAACCAGTGATTTGAACGGATGTTGTTGAGCAAGAACCTAAGAGAAACATTTAAGAGAAATGCACACTGCTTTTTCAGTGAGACTTCCTTGGCTGATTCCGTGGGAAGACAACTGGGAACATACATACAACATTTTTTCCATGTAAATAAGAGCCCCTCCAAGAAAAAAATGTGGCTCTTCTCAAACACTGGAAAAAGAGCATCAGGCTGCCATCCATACGGTGAGCCAGAAACCCAAATATTTGGATGAGAGCAACTTCTGAAAAAAATAGAGAAACATTTACCAGGAGCTTTTCCATTTGCATTGTTGAAGGATTGCTAGGGATTACACCCTTCTCAGCTGCTGAGTGCTGTGGCTCTGCCTTGTATAAAGGATTGCTAGGGGAGTAGCAGTCAGCTAATCACAGGGGCATTAACACAGCAAACCATGAGAGACCTTTTACATTCCCTTTCAACAGGCTATAGACTAAAATACCCTAAATAAGGCCAGTGGTGCCTTTTCATTGAGAGACCCCAAACTAAATATAGAAAACAAGGTTAAAAGACAGTTAAAACATCAGTGCACACAGCTGACAGTACAGAGGTCAGTTTCTTTAGCTGCAGAAGCTCAGCAGGCTGCAGAGTGGAGAAAACATGGCAAAATACTTTTCCTATTTTTTTGATTTGTGCCAAAATGTCCAACACTCTCAGCTCACTTTTAAGAGCAAATCACATTTGTAAAGAATCCAACCCTTGGGATCAGCAAATCCAGGTCTTACAGAGGACAGATATTTAAACACAGAGTAATGCAAAGAAGGTACAAATGAGAAAGACATCAGCAGACAGAAGTGTGGCAAAGCACTTTTACATGAAGTGAGATACTTTTTTTACTACAGAAATTATGGGATGTTGTAATTATGATTTGGCCAGCTGGGAGTGGGCATGAAGGATTATATTATTAAAACTGGAGTGAAGAAATATAACAGACGTTTAATTTTAATTATACTTTAAAAGAGCCTCAGTTTCCTTAACCAATGATCCTTCTCGTTCATGGCAGAAGCTTAGTACCAGACTATTAAGATTGCACACAGTACAGAGTGACTTTTGTGCATTTGTAATTCTTAATAATAAAAACATCTCAGAGAGAAATCTGTTGCTTCTTTGTCACAGATTTCTTTAAAATATTAATGGTATAAAATATATATAACTATGTACACTACTTAAGAGGTACTACTTAATTTGTACAATAAGTGATGAAAGTATGTGGCTTTGCATTTGTTGTTTTTTGGGTTTTTTTAAGATATAGATATAAATTAGCAAAAATAGAAGTTTTAGATGTAATTAATTAGCATCCATAAACTGAATGTGATGGGGGAAGTTGACAGACCAAGCTCACTATACAGTGACAGGTATGTCCTGATGTCCCACTGGTAGTCTGTCTCTGCAGCACTGCTGATTTGCCCTCATTTAAAAACTCGTAACCCAGCAAAATTTAACTGCAACTAACAAACCTACAGAGCAGATGCTCTCAACCCCCTTTGGACCACATAAAGAAAAGTTGTCTCCACTTTACCTCCAGTTTTCCTTTGTTCTTTTGAGAGACCAGACCTTTGTGCATAACCCCAATCCTGAGTCCACTGGGGAGAGCTACAGATCCCAGATTTCTGCAGGGATGGGGCTTTAGCAGCATCTCATTCCTGGCTACCTGTTCCATGTTCAGTGTTTCCTCAGTGCACTGTAGTGCACTTCTTCACCAAGGGATCCCCATGGCTGCAGCCTGTGACTGCGTGTGCCAGTAGGAACCCAGGTGTCTCAGCAAGTCATGCCTATGATTCCTTTGGAAACTTAACCTAGTTTTGGTAATTCCCAACTCCATGTATTAAAAATGAATGAGGTTAAGTGAAAATGATGAGGTTTTTAATTGTAATGTATGTGAAATTGTTTTAATCTGCCTTCTGGTTTTGAGTCTTTGGGGGACCCTTGTTCAGCTTTGTATTAGAGATTCTCCTATAATCTTGTGTTTCCCAGAACTGAGCTCTCTGGGAAAATGTGAACACAATGGTCTGGATGAAACTGCAGGAGCTAGCACCACTGCAGCTATTTCCACCTCAAAGGATTATTGTAATTTAGGAGAAGTATAATAGCACTAATATTAACTGCACCTTCTTCATCTCATGCTAATGGGCTGACTAGGAGTGAGAATAAAATAACCTGGGTGTTGATGCGTGTCTTGCATGTTGGACCCTTCACCTCTTGGTTGTTGTATAGCTTCCAGCCCACAGTGTCAACTCTCGGGGAAGCAGCCCTATTTCTATTCAGAAATTGAACAGGGATGGTTTTCATAGCTCGTAACTGGTCATAAACCTCCTCACCTACCTTCGGATATGACTGCAGGGAGCAAAGCCCACACGGTGCCAGGGTAAGGCGGCAGGTGATGGGCCAAGGGCAACCGTCTGACCCAGCCAGACCCCAGTGCCTTTGGGATTCTGAGGCTGTCAAAGAGGAGGAGAAGGAGGAAAAAGGGCAGAGGAAGAGAAGGATCCCACTTTGGCACAGCTAGCCACGACAGCAGGTGCCAGGCTGGCGACTCCCGGCTTCCAGCGCCCACCCGACAGCTCCTGGGTGTTCCCCGTCTTACTCCTCACCTCCAGCGGCGCTGAGGGGAGCAAAACACCCCGGCACCGGCGCGCAGCTGTGGGGAAGGGAGAAGCCCTGAGGGTCGGTGTGAGGGTGGGCTGGGGACAGCGCTGGGGGTCGGTGTGAGGGTGGGTCGGAAGAAGCCCTGGGGGATCGGGTGGGTCAGGGGGTAGCCCCGGGAGTCGGGGCTCAGAGAGAAACCCCGAGGCTCGGGTGGGTCAGGAGGAGCCCCGGGGTGAGGGCGGGCCGGGGGCAGCGCCCGAGGGAGCCGGGCAGGGGGCCGGGTCACGTGAGCGTGTGTGGCAGCAGCGGAAGGATACCTGCACTCTNCTCCTCAGAGCCCCGTCCCCAGCCCGCGTCCTCAGCGGGAGTGAGGGATAGCGGGGCAGATGAAGGCGGGAGGGTGAGGGCGGGCGAGAGGCTACGGCGATGGGCGGAGGAAGAAGCGCGGCAGGGA
>WEIU01014024.1:343603-376511 GCA_013389925.1 Aegithalos caudatus
TTGTCAGTTAGTGTTATATGCAGCTTAGAGATGTACCAAACCAGGGTGTGCTGCATAGGTGAATCTGATTTACTGTGGACCAATGAAACAGTGATGTTTGTTCACTGCTACCTCCTCCTGTTAACTGAAATTTGGAGGGAATGAAAATAAAGTTCACACAGAAGGATGAAAATGAGATATAAGCTGTCTTGTAGGGGAGTCTATTTGGCAGCTCAAAATGATGCCAGGTTATATTTAGAGTAACTACTTTGTTTTTACTGTTGTGTGGTTGAACACAAGTTAGGTTTATAGAGCTGGACGTTACGCTGGAAGGGGCCTGCATTACAATGCCAGTCTTTGTTGTTGAGCCTAATGGCATGACATCTTGGGCAAGGAGAGATGAAATGACTGTTTATTTTAACACATCTTACCTTTCACTGGTAAGAATTAGGTATTCTATGAAGTAAGATGAACAAGTTCACTTGTAGGCCAATTGAGACCTGCTGCATAGACTTCCTTCTACACTTTTGCTGGGAGTGGGTTGCATAAAGGTAATTTATTCTTTCTGTACTACTCACTGATGCTGAACATTGTAGTTCTGCCATTTAAGTTTTGAACATCAAATTTACCAGCCTTGCTAAAACTGGAATAGTGATGCTGCTGCTGGTGTGGTCTTACCACATTACTAGAACCAGGTTAAGCAATGCGTAAGTTAAAACTCCTCTTGGTTTGTGTCAGTATTACAACTTCAGAACGTCTTTAGCACCTGAATACTGACAATACTGAACACAGACAGTTCCAACTGCCTGTGGAAGAAGGAGACTCAAAAGATGAATCATAGTTCAATGGTGTACACTCCAGTCGGAGAAACTTGTCAGTCTTGCATTTCCTTCTGGACAAGGTTTTAGACACGGAGGCTTGAGTTAGACCTTCAACATGGGAAGGATAATAAAGCACTCTTCTTTTTGTCTCTCTAGCTCCAAAATTTGGGCATTAATCCAGCAAACATTGGATTCAGCACCCTAACAATGGAATCTGACAAGTTCATCTGCATAAGGGAGAAAGTAGGAGAGCAGGCACAAGTAGTGATAATTGATATGAGTGATCCAACAACACCCATCAGACGCCCAATTTCTGCAGAAAGTGCCATCATGAATCCAGCCTCTAAAGTAATAGCTCTAAAAGGTGAGTAACCCTTTATGGTTGCAGTATGAAAACTACTGTTTAGCTGTATTACTGCTTATTAATGCTTTTAAACTTTATGTAAACTTTCTAAGAAGAATGTATATGAGGATAAGAATTCTTGCCTGAACTTGCATGCTGTATTTTTGGCAGTAGATCTTTCAGTAATCTTTGGATGATTTGCCTCCAAGTGGGTGTGAGATGCTTGGACCTGGCACTGCAGCCTCCTATCCTCACTGAGGACCAGGTCAGCATCTGGTATACTTTCCCTTTAAACAGGTATTGTAAACATAATGGACACTTGTATAGATGAATAGTAGTGTAAAGCCATATTTCTGCCCTGTCCTGGCCCTTCCTTGTAGCTCCAAAGGTTTTACTAAATAGTGAGAAAAATGTCATTAGGATGGCCAGTAAGTGTAAAAGTCTAAACATAAGAAACATGTTAAATTTGATGATCATGAGGTCTGGCAGCTAGAAGACCTCTGCTTACTGCTACCTGTGGTATTGTTACTGCGTTTAAGTAGCATTCTGAGCTCAAAGAAGTAATTTTTAATTCATGTTTGGCTCTTTTCTCAAATGACCAACATCTGGTATTTAATCTCAATAACTGTTACTGACTATGTACTTTTCTTCCTGCATCTTATCTAAACAGATGGTGAGTGAACTTTGTCCTGACATTGTATGTTTGGTAGTACAGAATGGTCCAATCTCATAAAAAGTACTGAACTTTAAGGTAGCCATTTGACAGCTCACTTCATGGCCAGGTGGGGGAATCTTAATCCCCAACTGGTATTACAATGATCATGTTCTCCATTGGCTCGTTTCTAACCATTTGGCTGTTTTGACTATTGACTGTACCAAGTAAAGGAGGAGAGTGTGCTTTAAGTGTTTGTGTGTATATGTGATGGAAGTACAGTTGATAGACAAAATGAAGTTGCAATATTTTTATGAGAGACCTCTGCTAGCATGTCCTGTGTGCTATTCATTTCTGCCTAAGTGTGTTTTTTATTGTGAAAAATCATGGTGAAATTACATGGGGGTCCAAGAAACTGTCCTCAGAACTGGTGCAAAACCTTTAACTTCTTTTCTTTGATCTCAGGGTTATACTGACATCAGGTGAGGACTAAAGTGAATGTCTGACTTCAGCTGTATCTGTGATTCAGCTGAGATAGTTATGCATCTTGCAAAGGACTGCCTTACCCTCTGTATGGGTAAAGGTAATAATAATAAAAAAATTCAGATCTGTTAAGAGTTTACTGTCCTTTATCTTGGACCCCTTTAAGCAAACTGTATTGGCAAAGAAAGTATCTTCTCTACACTAGCAGAGCTTCATCTACCCCTTAAAAGGAAACTAATCTGGTTTTAAAACTAATATACTAACTAAATGGATTATCATCAGCTTCAAAGAATATAGCTTTATTCTTGCCAGTTAAGTCTTGCTCAAAAGGAGTATTGTTCTGTCCATTCAGAGTGAATAAATCTGTCCTCTGAGTCAACAAGGTTGAGTTAATGATGTCATGTTGACATGCAAAGTTGTGTTGTCAAGTGTTGCAAACTTAATGATCTCTTCTGTAAATAATCTAGTGATCAGAAGTGGGTAGAAAAGAGAGTTAATAGAGTTACCTAACCAATACGTTATCCATGATAACCTGAAGACATGGTGTAAGTCAGTCTGTCACTGCAGACTTTTCCCTGCTGATCAAGTGAGGCTTCAATAGTCAAAATGGTTACTTATTGTGACTCAGTGTGCCATGATGGGGAGTTGCTCGTAATCCCAGGATTATTGAGCAATAAATGTAGAAACCCACCCTCAGAAAAAGAAATGAAATGGTTCTTGATTTTAACTGATGTACAGTATGCACAATTTCATTTCTGGGTTGCATGTGGCATTCTCCTGGTGTACCAAGATTTATGCGTTGTCTTTGTGTTCTTGGTCCTTTTGCACTGCTCTGTACTGGGAGTACTCAGCAGTGGGTGTAAGTGGAGAATGCAGCATTTGAGGGTGCTTCCATTCTTTGTGGAATGGAGAAATGTCATGCTCCAGTCAACTGAAATGTAAATTCTTGTGCTGATGTTCAAAAATCGAATCTGCTTACTTGGTTACGCCTGTGTAGTCTAAATAGACTCACCAGTTTGGTAGTTTGATCGGAAAAACCTTTAAGTCTTGTCTCAAATCTTGGCCTAAAGTGTTCAAGTAGACATAAGACTCAAATGCACACTTACCCTCACTATGACTGTATAACAGGTTCTGTTTTCTCAATCCAAATAACAGAATTTTTTTGTAGTTTAATTGCAGTTTAGGGTTGTGAGGTTTGAATATATGTTGCTACGCTTAGGGAGTTGTAAAGCAGTGGTTTCTGCAGCTCCCAATGTCCAGGGCTAAACTGCCTAGTGAAGCTTGTAGAAGCCATTTCCAACTGTGACACAGCAGTCAAATTTAGTGTTGGAAAGAGACAAGCATGAGCTTTTAGCTGTTTGTTGGTTTCTTCTATGTTCTTAAAACTAGGAAAGACATCCTGCTTCCTCTTCAGGAATACTGTGCTTAAGAACAATTTCTGTATGCACATGTTGGGGCTGTTGTTTAGATGGCAACCGGAGCCCTTCCAGAAGTACTTGTCTCCTGGCTGCATGTGAAGCTGCACACTGTGGGAATTCAGAATCCATCTCTTGATAGCACCAGGCCATTGCTGGACAAGTGGTTGTCCAGCACAGTAAATAGCTGTTTCTGGCTATCAGTTTACAGGCCTGGGCTTGCTACATCTGTCTAACACAGTAAGTGCATGTATAGAACAGTGTGTTCATAAGCAGGCTGCTCTTGGTCCCAGGAAAGCTAGCAAGCTCTCCTAGGATGTAGTTGATCAGGTTGACAGTTCTCAGTACAGTTAAACCAGACAGCAAATGCTGCATGTGATAGCTCTTAAGTATTGAATTGTCTCTTGGCACTGCATTAAACTAACATAATCAATTTATGTATAAATTATGCTAAAGCATTATAGAGCAGTTTGAGATACATATTAACTTGGGATTAGTAACTCTTGAATAGGATTTCTCCATGGCCAGCAGCCTTTATCTATCAGCGAACATCTCCCTGTTTGGCAGTCACAAGTGTTACTAACAGGAAATACTTCTGAAATGGGGATAGAAATAATGGCATTACAAGCCAGTACTCCAGCAGTCTGAGTGGGTGTCTTGTGAACAGAAAAGAATATTTCTGGAACTGAGTTGTCTCATCTGCAGTGAAGTAAAACATCAATTTTTCTTTGTGAACAGAATGGATTCTCTTATTCTTTATAGTTTGGTTCAATTAGCATTGGTTTTAAGCCTACTTAGCAGGGTAGGACTCCTGGTTGTTTGAAAGGACTACTAAAATCAAACCTAAACCTGCAGTATAGTTTGCTAAATCATGAAGAAGTAATCTTAACTGGAACTAAAGCTCCAAACCTTCCTATAGTCTTCTGAACTTCTGACTCCTCTTTGTTGTACAAAGCCCATCTAGCTCAGTGTGCAGTTCATCCAACAGGGAAACAAAATGGCAGCTGTGGTCTTTGGCTGTCTTAAGCTGTTTCAAGTCTTGTGCTGTTTGACTCAATCCAGGTCATCTACAGCAGCTACTAAATTGACATAAACCAGAGCCATTCTTTCTATTAATTGTACTGAATGACATCTACTAGACATCTGTAACTTGGCATACCTGTGCTGCCAGCTAAACAAGAGTTTACACGAGCTCTGTAGCTTAGACTGTCTTTTTACTACAGCTTATAGTTAATTAAAGTGTCTGTGCTTGTCAGTTGTTGGAATGTCTGTGTGAGTGTCCATAAGGAGATTTTTTTTTTGGTTTTGGAATGGTTCAAATGTTGGGGGTGGAGAGGGGATTGTGTTAAGAGTCAAGTGTCAAAGGAGACTGAGATGGAACGGGACACAAACCCTGTCCGTAACACCACTGGAATAGTGGGTTAAACTGGGTGCTTGTAAATGGGCAAACTACAGGATGGCCATTGTGGTAATTGATCTGTGATGTTTCTTGGATTTTGTCATACTAGCTGGGAAAACACTTCAGATCTTTAACATTGAGATGAAAAGTAAAATGAAAGCCCACACAATGGCAGAGGAAGTGATCTTCTGGAAATGGATATCTGTAAACACAGTTGCCTTGGTGACAGAAACAGCAGTGTACCACTGGAGCATGGAGGGAGAATCACAACCCCAAAAGATGTTTGATAGACATGCTAGTCTTGCAGGCTGCCAAATCATCAATTACAGAACAGATGAACACCAAAAATGGCTGCTGCTGATAGGCATTTCAGCACAGGTAAGTTCCCTGGCACCAACACATTATGAAGATAATTGGGAGAGCCCTGGCCCCACTTCACTTAATAGCTGCTACAGTTTAACTTTGGTTTCTGTAAATAAAAACTTCAAAACTATATTTTGTGTAGGAATAGCCTGACTTATAGTTGCTTCGAGAGTTGGAGGAGGGGATGAGAGGCATTTGCTGTATTTTAGTTTACTGTCTCAAGGGTCTTGCTACAAACATTTGAAACCTTATCTCTGAAAGCTGACCTTTCTATTTTCTAGCAAAATCGTGTGGTTGGTGCAATGCAGCTGTACTCGGTTGACAGAAAAGTCTCCCAACCTATAGAAGGCCATGCAGCAGCTTTTGCAGAATTCAAAATAGAGGGAAATGCCAAACCTTCTACCCTCTTCTGTTTTGCTGTGAGGAGTCCTGCAGGAGGCAAGGTAAAGTCTGCAGCTATGTTCCTGTAGTGCCTGTAGGTAGGTTGTTTGTATCAAACTGAATGTGGAATTCAGTAGCATTGAATATGCTACAACTGCTGAGCAGTCTGTGTAGGGCTGAGGTAACACCACAGTAAATGCCTTGGCCTTTCTAGTCTTGTCCTACAAAACTGGTGAGTTGACCAGTCTGACTCAAAACATCTTGAACAGGTTGTCTTGAGTAGGAGTATTTGGCTTTCATAAAAAGTGTGGATTTTTGGTTTTTTCGTTCTTCTCCCAGGTTTTAATTTATCAAGTTCCAGAAAACTTAACACCCTGAATATGTGGAGCACGGCTCCCCAGACTGTGTTGGCCAAATGTGCCAGATGACTTCAGTAGCATATCTGAGGAAAGGAACTTCTTTCATGTGGCTGAACTTGCAGGCAATCTTGTGACATGAACTCTTTTCTTCCTAGCTGCACATAATCGAAGTAGGTCAGCCAGCTACTGGAAATCAGCCTTTTGTTAAGAAAGCTGTTGATGTTTTTTTCCCACCTGAGGCACAAACAGACTTTCCTGTGGCAATGCAGGTAAATGTTTGATCCCCTCAAAAAATGAGCTTTGTAGCCTGGCAAGGAGCCGATACCTGTTGTAAAGATTGCTTTCTATAGCACTTTGCTCTCATTCTTCCTAGTTCTGGGAGGGCTTTTAGTAGGTTTGTGGGAGGTAGCATGGACATTAAAACAGTAACTTAAATATATAGACCATTCCTGTATTTTACAAAATACTAAACAAAAAGCCCCAACAAAACTTCTACAAAAAGAACCCAAACCAATGAAACAGACCCTGAAAAACAGTGTCTTCGGGGAGAACGTAGCCAACGTCACTCTGGCTATTCAGCTTCCTATTAATGTTCCAAGTTCTAGATAAGAATATTAGCATATCTCCTGTAGTAGCAGCACAGAAAAGGCAATTTAGGGCAAGTTCTTTAGGAAAGAACAGCTGGCTGCTATCACAGACCAAATTTCACTTAGCATGTCTCTAGGACTAGAAATTGTGTCATAAAATCGGACTATCTCAGAGCATAAGACTGTTAACAAGTTTAATAGATGAGCTTCATAAATAGACCAAGAGATTCCCATAACTAAGGTGCATGTATGGCAGGATTCATGTGGCTCTATACTTCAGGTTAAGGCTGAATTTAACACAACATCCAAAGATTTGTTCCAAGGGAAGAGTGCTTCTGTCTGAAGACCATTTTGGCTTGAAAGCCTCCCCAGTCAAGTTTCAGTGACTTGACAAATGAAATGGAGTACTCCGTAGATGAGCTTGGTTTAGATTCTGCTGGTGCTTTGGGTAGGCTTTGTTGGAAGAGAATGGGATTATCTCATTAGTATTTCTGAACAGAAACTTGTACTGTCATATCTAGACTAGAATGCTAATTATGCCCAAACTTTTTCCCTCAGCTTGGCTAATTAGGATGAGGAGTATGTTCTTTGCTGCAGATGAATTTTAATTTCCCTTCAACCTCTCTATTCACCGGAGCTGTGCCTGCAAATGGCCAGCAAAGCTGTTCATTGCCTTTGAATCTGAAAGGAAGAAGCCTGAAGCTATATTTGTTCTTAGTGTCAGTACAAAAGCATGCCACTGCAGTACTTTTTTGTGACTAAGCTAAAGGCAGCTGTCTTAAGTGTTACAGTCTTACTAGTTTTGCCTAATAAAAACCTGTCTTTTGGCAGATTGGAATTAAGCATGGTGTTATTTATCTGATCACAAAGTACGGATATATCCACATGTATGATCTGGAGTCTGGAGTCTGCATCTACATGAACCGTATTAGTGCTGATACTATCTTCGTCACAGCTCCTCATGAACCTACCTCAGGCATAATTGGTGTGAACAAAAAAGGACAGGTAACAAATCCACCATTATGTTTCTGAGCCTTCTAAAGTTCAAATGGAATGTAACAAACCTAATGAGGGACTTGATGCAACAAATGTCATGGAAAGGAGCAAGTGACTATTTGATTAATCAGTTTTTTTATCTCCCGTAGTACAGAACTAACTTGAAGAACTTGGTTTTTTAGTCATCTGCTCTTTCACTGATGAGCTGCATAGCCATGTTGCTGTTCTATTTCATAGTAGTTGTGGAAAGGACAGTACTCCTCAATATGCCTCTTGTCCTTTCCAGGTGCTTTCTGTATGTGTTGAGGAAGACAACATAGTGAACTATGCTACGAATGTTCTCCAGAATCCTGACTTGGGACTGCGAATGGCTATACGTAGTAACCTAGCTGGGGCAGAGGAATTATTTGCCAGAAAATTTAACACACTGTTTGCTCAAGGAAACTACGCAGATGCTGCTAAAGTAGCTGCGTCTGCACCAAAGGTAGGTAACTCCAAAGGTAAAGCTTAGAAATGATGGAGATTTGCCTAAGCTGAGCAGATTGCTTAGCTCACTTAGCATTTCAGAGCTTGACATTCAAAACATAAATGTGGTGTTAATTCTCTGCAGTTTGGTAGTGGTTCTGACTAATACTTTCCCCTGTATCCCATAAAGGAGTAGCTGCTATCCATTTCTAACCAGACTGGACTTTCTGTGGCCACTGACTTCTTGCTAGAAAGTCATTGGTTTGATCTCTATCCTGAAGGTTTAACAGTAGATGCTCTAGTTTATCCTTAAAACCTGCTTTTTTTTTAACCAATGCTATTCAGTCTTAACTAATTATACACTGCTTCTCTCTCTTGTACCTGTTCAGGGAATTCTGCGTACCAGTGATACAATTAGAAAGTTCCAGAGTGTACCAGCTCAGCCTGGGCAGGCCTCTCCCCTGCTCCAGTACTTTGGAATATTGCTTGACCAGGGACAGCTGAACAAGTTTGAATCACTGGAGCTCTGTCGCCCCGTCCTGCAGCAGGGCCGCAAACAGCTTCTGGAGAAGTGGCTGAAGGAAGACAAGGTAGGCTTGATCATAACGTTAACCTATTTCTGTTGCCTTGTAACAGTTGAGTATGAAAAATACTTTTGTTGAAGCCACATCTCTGAATTCTTCTGCTTGACAAAATACCACTTCTGATTTCAGCTGGAGTGCTCAGAGGAGCTGGGAGACTTGGTGAAGACAGCTGACCCAACCCTTGCACTCAGTGTCTACCTTCGAGCTAATGTGCCAAACAAAGTGATTCAGTGCTTTGCTGAAACTGGTCAATTCCAGAAAATAGTGCTGTATGCTAAGAAGGTAAATAATTTATCACAAACTGCAGGCTCTGTCTTCTGTTTAATGAGTCCATTGTGCAAATCATGGTGTTATTACTACAGTCTAAAAAGTCTGCAAAAAGTAAACTTTAAAACATCCAGAATTTTATAAAGAATTTAATGGACTGGCCTAAGCTCGTTCTACAGAATAAAGGTAAGATACTGCCTAAATTCCTCCGATTTTGTTTTGTAACCCATTAAAAAAAGAAAAATTGCCTAATGTCCACATTTAAGTTTAGGACTTGATAAACAGAGCTTTAGGACTGTTGAAGAATTTATCTCAGGCAGTTTTCTTATATAGCCAGGGAATTGCCCTGGCACAAGTTCAGTTACTAAGTAGGTGAATACTGAATTTCTGTGTCAACAGACAAATGTTTTTGTCTGAGAATTCCTGGAAGGTGGGGGATGGGCACTGCAAGCTCACAACTGTTTATAGTCCCTAAAGAATCTGAAGGCTCAACAGAATTGTGACACTTTCTAAATATGCGTGACTGTTTCTGAAATCTCTAGGTTGGCTATACCCCAGACTGGATCTTCCTACTGAGAAGTGTGATGAGAGTCAGTCCAGAACAAGGCCTGCAGTTCTCTCAGATGCTGGTGCAGGATGAGGAGCCACTGGCTAATATTAACCAGGTGAGGCCTACAACAAGAGTACTGGTCTCTTTCTAGATAGTCCCCCCATTCTGGGGACTGGGTAAGGCTGGTTCATATCTCTTGTCATCTGATTAAGAGGAGTGATTAAATGGTCTAGTCAAGTTTGGTTATCATTGAGTTCTTCGGAAGCAAGCGTATTCTCGAGTTCTTATGAATGCCTTCTGGTTTATTGATAGTAAACCTGCCACGATCTTTGTCTAAGCAATAGAGTGTTACTATCCTGCTGTTGGCTTTAATGGAACATACATCTCCCCCATGCAAAGAATTTACAGAAAGATGACCAAATAGACCTTAGTTCACTTCTGGCTGTCGTTGGCCACTTCTTGTTAATTAGACGGAGAAATAAGGGAACATTTTGCATTATTAAGTAACTGAAGCTACTTGGAAAAAGCCTTGGCTTTTCTTCTAGCAGTTAGACAAGAGAGAAGGGATGAGCTTTGCATGCTGTGTTAGAACTAAATAAGAGTGGGTGGTAAAGTCTGGCAGAATAGCTCAGAGTAATGCACTTCTTCCATTGTAGGGAATAAGGAAACATGAAACTTGTCTCTATTACTTTGATAGTAATACTATGAAAGCAAGGGAATGCAGTATGTTAGGTGCTGTCATAGCCTGTTTTCTCACTTTGAGCCAAGTTAGGATGGTGGTATAAAGTGGAAGATAGGGGATACATTATCATAACATCACCCCAGGACACCTGCCTAGCCAGGCTTTCTGTATACGTAGAAAAAGGCACATGTGTGTATATAGACCCCTCTTCTCTAACTTGTCCAATCTCAACAGATTGTGGATGTGTTCATGGAGCACAGTCTTCTGCAGCAGTGCACATCCTTTTTGTTGGATGCCCTGAAAAACAACCGCCCTGCAGAAGGCCACCTTCAGACCCGTCTCCTGGAAATGAATTTGATTCATGCCCCGCAGGTACGATCCAGTTCCTCCAAAAAGGGAGAGACAGTACTGGATTTGCACAAGAATAGGATGTCTGATACTGTTCTCTATAAGCATTTAGTAACATGAAGGTCTACAGTCACTGCTGTGACTTCTCAGCAACTTGTAAGCTAAGGTTGTAAGCTGCGATTCTCTTGACAGTCTGAATATGAAATGTAACCTCCTAGGTTGCAGATGCCATTCTCGGAAACCAAATGTTTACACACTACGATCGTGCTCACGTTGCCCAGCTGTGTGAAAAGGCAGGCTTGCTGCAGCGAGCTTTGGAGCACTACACAGATCTCTACGATATTAAACGTGCAGTTGTTCATACTCACCTCTTGAATCCTGAGGTAAGTGTTGTCCAGAGTAAGAAAGTGATGTGAACAGTCTTTAGCACTTCTGCAGCTGCCATAAGATGGGCTGTAGGTACTGAAGTAGCACAAGTAGCTGTGATTCAAGAACATTTGTCCACTTAACGATTAAATTGTAATCTGTACTTTCAGTAGCTTAAATCTGACCTCACTTTCCCAAGTGGGCATTTCAAATATTATTTCCAAACTGCACTTTTGTAGTTGTAAATACAGTGAGTGTTTCTTTCTATGTCATTGGTCTTAGTTCATGGAAGACTTCTCTCTAGTCGTTGGGGTTGCAACTGTCTAGTTGGCACATCTTAGAAATCAGTCAAATCCTGTATGAGTTACTGAGTAAAATTCTGTCTCTTTGCAGTGGCTTGTGAACTTCTTTGGCTCTCTCTCAGTTGAAGATTCTGTGGAGTGTTTGCGTGCCATGCTGTCAGCCAACATTAGGCAAAACCTACAGCTCTGTGTGCAAGTTGCTTCTAAATACCACGAACAGCTTGGCACCCAGTCTCTTGTGGAGCTTTTTGAATCTTTCAAAAGCTATGAAGGTACAGTATTAGAGGGAAGCAGCTTACTTGGAAGCACTGACTGATTGAAGCTAATAGTAAGGATTGTAGCTTTTATGGGAGAGGTACTTGTCACATGGCTGGATCTTAGGATATATTTATGAAAGTGAGTTCACCACAGTGAGTTTTAGGGGTAGTTTTGTTCTAGATAGTTTCTTAACTCTCTTGAGTAAAGATCAGAAAGATGAAACCTGAAAGAAGTTTCTGATTCTCCCTGCAGTTGACTGAAAGCTACTCTCTCAGCAAGGCTGAACTAAGTCACAAGCTGAAGCCCATAGAGCCTTCACTTGCTTCACTTCTAACAATGTTAAACACATGTGACTCTTTCCAGGACTGTTCTATTTCTTGGGTTCCATTGTAAACTTTAGCCAGGATCCAGATGTTCACTTCAAGTACATCCAGGCAGCTTGCAAGACTGGTCAGATTAAGGAAGTGGAAAGAATCTGCCGTGAAAGTAACTGCTATAACCCAGAACGAGTGAAGAACTTTCTGAAGGTAAATAAGTATTCTGTCCAGGGGATTGAAGGGTCTTCTGTATATTTTGCTTAGCAGCAGAACTGCAGCTTTGTAATGGAGGGAAACACCAAGAAGGTTTAGTTGGCATGGCTGTGAATAATCTTTTGTTGTTTTTTCCTCTTTCACACAAAATACAGGAGGCAAAGCTCACAGATCAGCTTCCTCTGATCATTGTCTGTGATCGGTTTGACTTTGTTCATGACCTGGTGCTCTATTTATATCGCAATAATCTGCAGAAGTATATCGAGATTTACGTACAGAAGGTAAGGACTTGCTCTTTACTTCATTATAAGGATCTTAGTTAGCAGACTATAGCATAATCTTTTGTCTCTTTTTTGCTCACTCTCCCAGTGTGGAGGGTCTTCATTAGACCTTTTGTCTATCACAAAACCATCATTCCTGGAATGTCTATACAAATGTTAGTTACTCAAAGTTTTCTGCTCTGAAGCATAATTGAAACTGTTAACTAGAACTTCCCCGTGTGGAAGACTGAGAGTGCATTATTAATAATGCTAATAACTAATTTCAATGATGGTGGCTTATTCTAGGTGAATCCTAGCCGTATACCAGCAGTGGTTGGAGGGCTTCTTGATGTAGATTGTTCTGAAGATGTTATCAAGAACTTGATCATGGTGGTGAGAGGGCAGTTCTCCACAGATGAGCTGGTGGCTGAAGTGGAAAAAAGAAATCGGTAATGAAAATGCATCTGTAGGCAACAGTGTTGGGCTTCCTTGACCCTGCTATATACAAATTGAACTGCATGCAGTTTTGTTAAATGATAAAAGTACTAATATTGTTTTGTGTTTCTTTATAGAAAAGCAGTTCAGATTTGCTAGTCAGTCTTTTGATTGAGTCATGTAGGAATGCCTGACAGCACTGCATGATGTATAATGTGGCTTTTGAACACTCCCATACAGCCAGCCATGGGATGTGCCTTTGGAGTAAATTTGGATTAAACTGTCTTGACAGTCTAGCTGCAGGCACACAGCAGCTTCTGTAATTAGTTTCTAACTACCTGTGAAATGAACAAATGGCTTTAAGCATGAACTGCCAGCTAATACAACAGAAGTTGAGAGATTGTAAGATGAGGGGTATCTGCAACCTTCCCTGATGTTAAACTGCAGATCTGACTTCCGCTAATTTAAGATTAATTAAAAAATAACTGGCTGGTCTATGTTTGCTTTTAAGTTTGACCAGCAGACTTGCTTGAAGAGAAAGCCTGAGTGCTAGGTGTCAAACATACCTCAGACCGACTTATAAACCTAAAATGTTTGCTTCTTCAAAGGCTTAAGTTGCTGTTGCCATGGCTTGAATCAAGGATTCATGAAGGCTGTGAAGAACCTGCGACTCACAATGCTTTGGCCAAAATCTACATTGACAGTAACAATAATCCAGAGCGCTTCCTTCGTGAGAATCCTTACTATGACAGCCGTGTAGTTGGCAAATACTGTGAAAAGAGGGACCCTCATCTGGCCTGTGTTGCTTATGAAAGAGGGCAGTGTGATCTGGAACTCATAAAGGTTAGCAAAACTGCATTTATAAACATGCTTAAAAGAACTATTTGCTGCCTGAAGTTGAAGCTTCTCTAGCTCTTAGTCTAAGACTTGCAGAATCCTGTCTTATAGTCTCACTCAGGAGTTGAGGCGGGTGGGATTCTTCTATGTGGAGACAGTACTTTTTATGCTTAGGAGAAGAATTTATGCTGTATGTCCAAACTGGAATTGTATAACTGGAACTTTGAAGAACCATCCATGTCTTTCATCCACTGATTCTGCTTGAAATTAATTTGTTTATTAGGCCCAGGTAATTAATATGCCTACCATTAAAGCTTTGTTAATTTGATGATTTTTTTGGAGCCTTGAAGACCCAACAGGAGGAGCAGGCTGTCCTCTAGCCTGACCCTACAGTGAAAGAAAAGTTTCCCTGGAACTAAAACATGGTTTGTGATTTGCCTTTGTTGTGACTGATGCATGGACTGGCTCCAGTACTTAACTAGAAATGAGGAAAATAAATATTGACAGTCTAACTATACAAGGACTTACTCCAATAACATTCCTCTCCTATCTTTAAGCTTGTTCTTCTTAGAACATCCCTCAAGGCCAGTGAAATTCTCAGGGTTCTCAAACACTTTCTAGTCTCAATGTGAGCACCAGAGCTTAAATGTTGTATTAAGCCAGTAGTGCTTGTGGCTGCTGAAGACATTCTCCTCCTACCTGCACATCCATACTGGTGTATGCAGAGAACCTCAGCTGTGAGCATTAGAATGGTAGTATAATCCAGGCTTGCTACTGAAAGTGGATGACTTTCCAGCCTGAAAGTAATAGTTCCACTGTAGCTGTTAAAAAAGGGCTGGCTACATTTCCTCTCCTTTATTTCAAGATATGAAGGTGGCTTTGAGTTGTTTGCTAGGAGACCACTGGGATAAACTTTACCATTCTAGTTAACTATTGAAGCCTGTCTGTACCAGTTTCTTCCCAGAACTGATGTTCTGAGAAGGTGTTTCTGGTTATGGAGAAAAGATCTTCCTGTAAGATTTATTCTTGAGACATGGTTGTCTCCTAGAAGAAGGGTCAGCTCCTGTAACTGATAAATGTAAAGCACAAAGCAAATGGTGCTGGTACTGATTTGCTTACAGCACAGTAATTGAGATCCCACAAGATTATTTGGGTACTAGCCATGTGAGCTGTTACTATAAGATGACTTAGGCCTTCAGGTTTTTACTCCTCTAGCTGGAAGCTGAAGCTATTGGTATTAATAGGATTATGATTTGTAACTCTCCCATGGTGCACTTGTATAAGGAATTTCATGTTTATTCTGTACCCTTGACACCTTAACAAGAGAATCCATGCCACTTGCTATTCTGAACATTTGTAAATGCATGTAAAGCTAATGACACTGAATACGTAACCTACTTCTAGCTTTAAACACCTGCACCATTCCTCACTACATAGCACTGTCCAGGCAAGTGGCTCCCCTTTCTAGATTTAAAACTTAAGTTCTTCAGGCTTCTGCAGGTCTTCACTTCAACCAGAAGCAAATACTTACTGTGAAGCCACAGTCACAGTATTTGTGTGTTGGGCAAAACCAAGAGAAGCTATAGAAATTCTGCTGCAGACCTTCTCCATGAGCCTTCCAGATCAGAGGTTGGGTAAGAACTTGTCTGTGGCATTTAACATTGGTCAGCAATTACTTCTAGTCAGTCTTTTAAACTGTCTGGTTCAGAGCTAGCTAAACCTGTCTTGTACTGACCCTTAACAATGTTGGCAATAATTGTAACTTCTCCTTCAGGTGTGCAATGAGAACTCCCTGTTTAAGAGCGAGGCTCGCTATCTGGTGCGCAGGAAGGACCCGGAGCTCTGGGCAAACGTACTGGAAGAAAACAACCCATTCAGGCGGCAGCTTATTGACCAGGTACAGCAAAAAGGCTGAGCTTCCGGTGTGTGGAGGCCTCAGGGGGTCTCACAAACTTTATGGAGCATTAAAGTAGCATTCTTCCCTTACAAGGTCCCTTAAGGCCCCATCTCACCATACAGAAGTTTGTAAGAGTTGGGCTGGCACGTATTAATTCTGACCTTCACGGTCAGAAGATTTAGCTACCGGTAGGATTTTTTTTCTGTCCTGGAGAATGACCTTCCTCTAGTGAATTTGTTTCCCACACAGATTTAAGATGTGACTTTACTTCTCTGTAAAATGCAGCTAATGGCTGTTTCTTGCTGTCTTTATCAAAATACTCTCAAAATTCTGAATATTTAATTTGTAGTTCACTGGACAAATAACTTGACAAATGGAAAAATACTTAATTTGGGGAAAATACTTAATAGTTTCCTGCCTTTGAATCTAGGTTGTCCAAACAGCTTTATCAGAGACACAGGATCCAGAGGAAGTTTCTGTAACTGTGAAAGCTTTCATGACTGCTGATCTGCCAAATGAACTGATTGAGTTATTGGAAAAAATTGTCTTGGATAATTCTGTATTCAGTGAACACAGGTAAGAGGAGAGCTTTGTCCTCAGGTTTAGCCTGTTCAGTGCCTTTGTTTAGGTTGTGAGTGATCCAGGTTTTCATGGGCCTCTTGGCTGCAAGACCTAAGCACTCTTCAGTGTTGATGAGGTGAAAAGTTAGAATTTAGAGTGCTTTGTGCTTGAAGAACAGAGCTAGTTCATACTGTGCAACTTGCAGTGATCTGTTGAGAGCAAAGATCACTAATATTGGTAAGCGATTTCTTTTTGAAGGTAAACATCAGTGGTTCTCAATCTAGGGATGAGATGTTGTTTCTAGTGACAAAAGGGGTTTATTTTTTCACATGTACAATCCATGTCACTTAAGCAGGTGTTGCTGTGCACTGCTTATAGCCTATGCCTTCTGTTAACCAAAGGAATCTCCAGAATCTGCTGATCCTGACTGCCATTAAGGCTGACCGCACACGGGTGATGGAATACATCAATCGGCTGGATAACTATGATGCCCCAGATATTGCAAACATTGCCATCAGTAATGAGCTATATGAGGAAGCCTTTGCTATATTCAGAAAATTTGATGTCAATACTTCAGCAATTCAGGTGAGGTGTAGTTCCTGTGTGATGGTGTAGAACGCTTTGCTGAACAGCAATGGCTGTTCTAAGAGCAGTTAGCTTCATATTGCTTACACAGAGCAGTTTATACACTTGAAGAAAGAGTTCTGTTAGAAGGGACGGTGTTACAAAACTTGGATTTTTAACTTGGAACTTCAATTTCAAACAGGTGCTGATTGAGCACATTGGCAACTTAGACCGTGCTTATGAATTTGCAGAGAGGTGTAATGAACCAGCAGTGTGGAGCCAGCTGGCCAGAGCACAGCTCCAGAAGGACTTGGTGAAGGAAGCCATTGACTCCTATATAAAGGCAGATGATCCATCTGCCTACATGGAAGTCGTTCAGGCAGCTAATAGAAATGGTAAGGTAAAGCATTAAAACTTCAGATTACTTGGATATGAGCTAGGTTATTGCATTTACATTGAGCAGCAGGGACCATTAAGACCTACAAATCCTGTTTCAGAGGAAATGGGAACAGTCTCTACATGGAATGGATGAGTCAATGTTAAGTGAGATTCCTGTCAACAAGGTTGTCTGTTTTGCTACACAAAACATAGACCTCTTTGTGGAAATGGTTTGGACCGTTATCTAAAATATCACTAAGTACAATGTATTTATTTAGCTTTATGTGGTAGAATTGCTTGCCAATTGGATTGCAGAACAGTAGCAAGAAGTCCAGTCCTACCTGAAGGTGACTTGGTGTTGACGGGGAATTCCGTAACCCAGGTGCAAATGGCTTGCTATCATGGTAGAGGTGAGCCTTGAGCCTGCTAGTGCAAAGTGTCCCTAAGCTGTGCAAGGTTAACAATACAGAATGACTAAATGCAGGACCTTACATATCTCTACTCTCTTCCAGATAATTGGGAGGACCTAGTCAAGTTCTTACAGATGGCCAGGAAGAAGGCTAGAGAGTCTTATGTAGAGACAGAACTTATTTTTGCTTTGGCAAAAACTAATCGTCTGTCAGAACTGGAGGAGTTCATTAGTGGCCCTAATAATGCCCATATACAACAGGTATGTCTTGATCCAGTTTCCAAGTGTGACTTGTTGCTTAGCTGACCCCTCATTCTTGTTGCTGCCCTTGTTTACCTTGGACTCTCTCTCTCAGGTTGGTGATCGCTGTTACGAAGAGGGGATGTATGAAGCAGCAAAACTTCTCTATAACAACGTATCCAACTTTGCTCGCCTGGCATCTACCTTGGTGCACCTTGGGGAGTATCAGGCTGCAGTGGACAGTGGCCGCAAAGCCAATAGCACAAGGACTTGGAAGGAGGTAACTTAAACTTGTAGGATTTAGTAGACTTTAATTCTAGAGCAAGTACTATGGAAATACTCATTTGGAACTGTTAGTAAACCTCAGATTTGGTAAAGCTTTTTCCTGTTAACTATTTGCTGACTGTCATGACAGGTCTGCTTCGCCTGTGTGGATGGAAAAGAATTCCGCTTGGCACAGATCTGTGGCTTACACATAGTCATCCACGCTGATGAACTTGAGGAGTTGATCAGTTACTATCAGGTAACTGTTAATATTCTAGAAGACTTGTATCTGCTAATGAAATGGTCACAAAAAAAGATACCCTGGGGGCTAATATTTAGTTTCATTTTTCCTCTATCTTCATTTCTTAGTGGTGACATGCATTTTTTCTGCAGTAAATGGAGAGGTAGTAGTTTCTGTTGTGCCTTTTTTGTAATTCTCTCACCTCACTGGAATCAAAAATCTAAGCACTTTCAATGGAGAGAAAATCAAAGCGTGTTGTATTTAAGTATGCATTTTAGCAAGCTTTATTAATCCTTATTTTCCTAACATCCAGGATCGTGGCTACTTTGAAGAACTGATTGCCCTTTTGGAAGCTGCTTTGGGCCTAGAGCGTGCTCACATGGGAATGTTTACTGAACTTGCCATCTTATACTCCAAATTCAAGCCTCAGAAAATGAGGGAACATCTGGAGCTTTTTTGGTCTAGAGTTAATATTCCAAAGGTATGCAGTAAAGTAGCTGCAAGTGAAGGTGGGAAGTTGCCAGCGAATCAAACCCTGGTGCATTTTTTTTGTTTGTTTTATTAGGTGCTCAGAGCTGCAGAACAGGCTCATCTCTGGGCAGAACTTGTATTCCTCTATGACAAGTACGAGGAGTATGACAATGCAATAATTACTATGATGAATCATCCCACTGATGCCTGGAAAGAAGGCCAGTTTAAAGACATAATTGCCAAGGTAAGTAACTTGGTAACTGAAGCAAAGTGCTGAAAGTCTCTTTCAGGACAGAGACAGAAATGCACAACAGAATTGCTGTTTAGAAAACAGTTTGCTTAAGCTACTACTCAGTTTTTCTGCAGTACTTAAAACAACTTCCAGTCAGTTCAGCACAAAACTAATCTGATCTGAAACTATTTCTTTTCTGCTGTGCAGCACATTCTGTTGAGTGGCAGCAGCTAGCACAATGTTTTCAGAGGCTGTGCAGGATCATAGGTCACAAGCAAGAGGACTAACCTCCTTAATACCTTTGAGCTGACTGCTGTTTTAGTCTGAGGCTGTAACTGTTCTTGGAAGATTTCTGCATATGCTTCCAGCTGTTTCACTGTGAGAAATAGGGTGGGCAGTCCCATGAGTACAGCAGAGAATAGTGAATCGAGAAATAGTTTAAATAAAATTTAAGACTGAGTACATTCTTACTGCCCTTGGGGGTTTCAAGGAACCAGTTTAGAGACTTTTTTAAGGCTACAGTCTTCACTGGCTTCAGAAGTCAAAAAATGGTTGTATTAACTGTAGTGGGCTGCCTGTGCCAGGACCTCTTCAGTGGATAGCTTAGAATTTTTTTGTAATGCCCTGGTAGCCTGTGATTTCACTGTCTGGAAGCAGATGGTACAAGAAGCAGTCATAAGATTGAGTAAAAATTCTGCATAAGTGTAAAACCTGTGACCTCTAGAAGGAAACTTAAGCTGTTGTTTAGTAGGAGTCACATAAACTTTGTGCTGAGTTAAGTGGTCTGAACTAAGCACCTTAAGCTTACTTCTGTACTAACTAGTGTCTGATCATGCAGGTGGCTAATGTGGAGCTGTACTACAAAGCCTTGCAGTTCTACTTAGACTACAAGCCTCTGCTGATCAATGATCTCCTGCTTGTATTATCTCCACGACTGGATCACACCAGGACAGTCAATTTTTTCTCAAAGGTGAGTTTGGGAGGTGTAGATCAACAAAAGTCCTATTGCTCAAGTTAAAATACTCCCAGCTCTGCCTGGAAAACAGACTTAACATCTGTTGAGTAGCTTTGCCTCTGATATAAAGGACTGAGAAGCAGCCCAGTCCTGGCTTGAAATGGGAAGTGCAGGAAGAGTTGTGTAACTGGCCTCGGAAACTGTTTTATTTTACTCCTGGCAATACAAGATACCTTGTCTGAGGGGTTTTAACAATATGCACAAACTCTTGTAATAACAGATGGGAACCTGTTTCAGGAGAATGCAGTGGCAGGATTGCTGTACTTATCTTGTATTGCAAACATCTTCTTTCCAGGTTAATCAGCTACTTCTAGTAAAGCCTTATCTGCGTTCAGTCCAGAACCACAACAACAAAGGAGTTAACGAAGCTCTAAACAACCTTTTAACAGAAGAGGAAGATTTCCAGGTGAGCCCCAAAAAACAGATTGCTAAGCCTGAGCGGTGGTCCTCTGACAAAAAAAGCTGCTGACACAGTAATGTCCTTGAGTAGAAGATAAGACTTCTCCAGTGCAACAGAGGGCATGCAGTCAGGCCCTTAGCAGGCAGGAGTCTTGAGACATCAATGATTTGCAGGTGCCACAGATGTTTTTCTCAGAACAGACTTCACAAAGGTCAGTATCAGGTGTGTACTCAGTGGGCAGCATTTCTATAAATAAGTTTGCTTCTGGCCCCATTGGCTGCTATTTGAAGACGTGCTTTGTCTCTTAATGGTAACTAGCTCTTCTGTCTGGAGCCAGTATGACCAAGTTAACATCTTGCTTTGCTAGGAAATATCCTTTGGAGAGGTGCATGAAACACTTAGGTAAATAAGGTAAAGCCATAGTATCAACATCCAGCTAGCAGAACTGAAACACTTGTGCACTATGGTTAGATGCTTCTCTACTCTAGTTCTCACCTGCTGCCATCTGGAAGCACGTGTAACAACTCTCTCTCAAACAGGGTTTGAGGGCTTCCATTGATGCCTATGACAACTTTGATAACATAACGTTGGCTCAGCGTCTGGAAAAGCATGAACTAATTGAATTTAGGCGTATTGCAGCGTACTTGTACAAGGGCAACAACCGCTGGAAACAGAGCGTGGAGCTGTGCAAGAAAGACCGTCTGTATAAGGTGAGTTAATGACACTGCGTAAATCTCCTGCATAATCAATGTTTGTTAGTTTCAAATCTGGAGTTTTAATTGGTAGTCCTTCACTTGAAGGAAAGACTCTTAAAGCTGAAGTGGTTGCAATTTCAAGTGTATGTCTCAAATCTAGTTTCGTAGTGTTGTCCTATATCTTAGCATCTGTCTGTGTCAGTCAGTGACATCTGTACAGTTACCTATATCAGTATGGAACATTCTCAAATCACAGGCTCTTGTAAGGGTACAGATGAAATGCAATTATGTTGGTGTGCTCTTCAAGCCTGTAGGAAATTCTTACAGGCCGATTTGTGCAACAGTTTGTAGGAAACCTGTTGGATGATGTTAATAAAGTATCTGGCTTGCCTCAGAGTTGTTGTGTGTGGTATCTTGCCTCCTACAGAGCATGGCCGGTATTGTTAAAGACCAACTTCATGGTATGTCAAATACCCGGCTTACCTCGCTAGCAATAACATGGATGTAAGATGTAAAGCAGGATGTTGACAGGCAAGGGTTGAGCTTAACTGTTCTCTTCTGTAGGATGCTATGCAGTATGCTGCAGAGTCCAAAGATGCAGAGCTGGCTGAGAAGCTGCTCCAGTGGTTCTTGGAAGAAGGCAAGCAGGAGTGCTTTGCAGCCTGCCTTTTCACATGCTATGACTTGCTGCACCCAGATGTAGTCCTTGAGTTGGCATGGAGACATAACATCATGGACTTTGCAATGCCTTATTTCATCCAAGTGATGAGAGAGTACCTTACCAAAGTGAGTATTGCATAGGCTAAAAAGCTAAGACTTTAGTCTGCTGTATGATTAGCATTATGTAAACCAGAGCTCTTTGCATATGTTTGCAATATTACCATTCCTCATAGAGGAAGTCTTCTGGAAGTTCTGTAGGTTTCATCACTCCAGGCTAGCTAGCAAAGTTTATAAACAGATGCCTTGGCACTTGAAGAGGTCTAGTTAAACTGCTTTTAGCAGTAGATATAAGCAACTGTGCTTCCCACAGCAGCTCTATAGCTGGTGAACTGAAAACTTAGTGAGGACATCACATATATCACTTCTATTTTTGTGTAACTTATGAAAGTAAAGTCCCTTTATTTCCCAGAGTAAAAAGAGCTTAGGGCTTTTGAGTAACTAATAGTGCACATTTTTCATATATCAGCCATAGGAGTAGACTGCTGAAGGTGCTTGGTTTTGTTTAAATGGAAAACAGAACTTCAGATGCATAGTCTGGTTGTACAATATTGATACCAAGAGCTGGTCCTCAACTGAGGGAAGATCAGTGTGGTCCTGAAATGCTTGTCTCAAACAGCTCTAAGATACCAAGCTAAGATTCTGCCTTGGAAGGCTGTGGGATTGCATTGGACATCAGAGTATAGAACTTCATTAAAATGAACAATGTAAAAGTGACTGCTTCAGGTTGCTTCTAATAAGTCATGTTAAGTATTCCCCTCTGAATTTTCTTGCAGGTTGATGGACTGTTCTATAAGGTGACACTCTGATTTCAAACTCTCTGTGTTCATTTGTGTCCCTCAATATCCTAGGTTTCTTTTACAGGAATCTAGCTGTAGCTTCTGCCAGAAGAGCAGTGTAATCTAGCTCTAACTCATTTCCTGTTCACTTTCTAATGCTAAAAGGATAACTATTCACAAGCAACTTGAAAATCCAACCAGACTCTTCTCCTTTTCATGGGAAACAAAAACAAGTGCTTGAGAAGGGCTTTACTTTGAGCTCCTTTTCACTGTATTAGATATTTTGTGGCATGGAGGATGCTATTCATAAAGAAAAGCAGTTGCCATGTAAAAGGATGTGTTCCAAGGGCAAATTGCACTGTAAATTACCAAAGTGTGCAATAATTCAGGCATGATGGTGAGTTCGGGTAGTGTCATGAAGCTTCTGTAAACTTCTTGCCTGTTGGTATGATGAACAGATCTTAAACATCTCCTACTCCTCGTATTTCACTCAGGACAAACTTGCCACACAAGTTTACCTGAACTCTTCCGTGTGGGAGTTAGGTCTAAAATCACTTATTTTAAACTGCTGGTTGGATTTACAAGTAATCATGTGTACTAAATATGGGATAACTTGCCAAAAGGAAAATCTGCATGGTGAAAGTGGTTTACAGTGAAACTAATTTAGTCTGTTGAATTAACTGCAAAATGTGGAATTGGAGAACGGGCTTTATAAATGTGGTATGTCTAAAATTGTCATGTAACTAACTTCAAAAACACAAAAGAATAGACTAGTTTTAAGTGAGGTGTGTACATCTTCCAGAACTTACCTTTCTTTTCTGCATAAAAGATGTTACAGCACAGAATATCCTTTGTCCCAGAAGGGGTCAGGCACACAGAGAATAGTGCCACTCACCTGGAAGCCTTTTGAACCAGTTCTAGGCAGCAGAGCAGATGTGATCTGGCTTTCCCAGAGCTGCTCATCCCTTGTGAGGCTGGCTGCTGTCGGCATTCCTGCTGCTTGCCAGCTGAGGGCAGGGCTGCGCTGGTCAGAGCCGCTGTAGGACAGCAGGGAAAGGCAAACCCCAGAGACCCAAGTCCGGGGATAAGTAGAGCAGGACAGGGAGATGGAAATGAGAG
Source organism: Aegithalos caudatus (assembly GCA_013389925.1). NCBI lineage: Eukaryota > Metazoa > Chordata > Aves > Passeriformes > Aegithalidae > Aegithalos > Aegithalos caudatus. Next base: position 367,248 of record WEIU01014024.1, read on the forward strand.
CTGGCAGTTAATTTGAGCCACAGTAATTTGGATAGCGTTTTTAACACTAATATTTAGTGTTATGCTGGAGAGCTTAGTCTGACAGCTGTGAATGAATCAGTAAAAAACTTGCTGCCGCTCAGGTTGTCAGTTTGAGTTGCAAACTTTAAAATGTTGAGGAAACTGTTAAAAACCATATCTGGATAATATCTCTGACGTGTTACAGAGACCTCTCTTGAAGCAATTCTCAGACCAGATGTGATTTCTTACAGTGGGAAAGGAGGATGAAGAACAGCTGAAATATAACACTGGGCTAAGTGTAGGTTTGCCCAGGATGTTAGTACTGCCTGTACCAGGATGTGAAGCTGTGTGACTTTTATGCCTTGTAGTCTTCAGCCTCTGGTTCTCTGGAAGATAAAATTTGTTAAACCTGAGAAAGAAAATACTGTTGCTCTTCAGATTGTTCTCCACACCCACAATCTAAAGTTGTGTTTAGGGCTCCTGCATTACTGTAGCACTTCCACAAATTTGTTTATCACTAAGAGCTTTATGAAGAGCTGGAAGAAGTCTCTGTGAATACCAATATAGTTAAAACAGTATCTTGCAGATAGGTTAGGCTGTAGTCCTAGATGAGATCAAACTTCATGGGCCTGGAATATTTGCAAATATCTGTGAGGTGTCACTGAAGGGGAGAGGAATTGCAGGTTAATAGGGAAATGTAGATTAGGCCCATTTGAAATGATGGTCACTCTGTTGGGTTTGAGTTGTGGGTCACAGTTAGCAGTGACTTGGCCCCCCAAAAATGCTTCCTTTGAAGGTAATGGGTACCTCATCTGCATTTGAGAGCTGCTGTTTATTTCAATACACCTAAAAGAATTGGGAAGTCAGTTTTACAATAAAGCTTGCTGGGAATAGGCAGACTTCAGTAGTCTCCAACTTGGACTAAAAAAGGAGTACTTGATAGCTGAAGTACCAGGCATGAAAAGCTTCACACGATGGTGAAATTCCTAGACAAGGCCTTCATAAATCTCCTGTTCACTTCAATGTAGGTGGATAAACTTGATGCTTCTGAAAGCCTAAGAAAAGAAGAGGAACAAGTAACTGAACCCACTCCAATAGTATTTGGTAGGTTTTAATTGATTACCTGTTACTCTTTGTGGAGGCAGCTTTTCATGATCACATTGTATCCAGGAAAACTGGTTTCAACTAGATAGTAATTGACATGGTTGTCTCTGTTCAGTGAACTGTGTAAGTTGTTGAAGTGACATCCCACTCTTACAGTACTTCTCCTCTTCAGATTAAAGTATTGCTCCTCTTACATGGCTCAGATCTCTACTTTAGGAATCGTGTTTCACTATGGTAATAGGACAGGGGATACCAGGCTGTTGGCAAACCCAGGAATAACTTAAGAGAGCATGAAAATTCCTCTTGTTATTCTTGTCTGAGGAATGTGTCTGCTTTCTGCTCTTCCAAGTAGAAAGGCAGACTGGTTTTCTAGCTCACGCATTTTAAGACATGTGCAGCCAAAACACCATGGCTGTCTTCAAGTGTGATGCTATTTTAGAAGCCCCTTCTGAAGAGGCATTCAAGCACCTAGAAGTGGCTGGTAAGGGAAGGATGTGACTGGTCCACTGTCTGATATAAATGTTAACCTGAATTTAACAGATGCATGAGGCATGTGTGGTCCTAGTGATGAAAACAAATCTGTCAAGGTGTGTTCAGACCTTTTGCAGCACCCTCCACACTGTGAGACCTAACAGACCTAACTGTTTGCTTGAATCACTTTATTCTTTAGATCTGACCATGCATGGGTTAAATAATACCAGTTTGGCTTTCAGTATGGTCTCTTCAAAACAAGCCGTGTTTATTATGACCTCCAGATCAATTGACACTCATCTTCCCTCTGAGTCCTGCCTTGCTCTTTGTAGCTTCCTGGTGGCAAGAGCAGATGGCGTGGGTGCCCACTCCATGGCACTTGTTGGGGAATAATGTGACATGCTGGTGCGTGCTTGCACAGGGGCTGATTTTTAACTAAAGCCTGGTAGTCCTATCATACAGTACAGCTAGCATTAGGGAAGCTTGGGTTCTTAAACTAACTTTCTTTTTGTCTCATGCTTTTCTAGGCCAGCAGTTGATGTTAACAGCAGGCCCCAGTGCAGTACCTCCCCAGGCAAACTTCCCATATGGATACACAGCACCAGGATTCACCCAGCCGCCTGTTTATGGTTTCAATATGTAACTAGCTCTCTGACAGACCTTCACTGTCTCTGTTCTCTTCCTTCCCGTCCCTTTTTAACTTCTCCAAGAAGTGTACAAGGCACAGATGACCTTCTGTTGGCTGAACACACTTGCTGCCCAGCTCAGTGAGGAGACTTCAGCGGGATGCCTGTTACTGTTATTTATTGATTATTGTCCGGTTACATTTCAACCTCTGAAAGGCAGCTTTTGTTAATGACATTGTGAGACTCTTGTCTGAAGTTAAGGCACTATTTCACTAACTCATATAGCAATAACTACTTGAGGCCAGGGGGAAGAGAGCATAATTTTCTTTCTTTTGAAAAGCCCATTGAAGGCAGCTGGGAAATTGCCTGGCACCAAGTTGTTAAAGCTTTAGCTGAAGCTACCGAAGTAGCAGGGTTGTTAACAATTCAGTGAAACATCTCTTTAATAATGAATTGTTGAAAGCTTGTGTACATCTGACCACCCCATTTTATTTGCATTCTTAAGTGCAAAAGAAAATGGGCTTTTCTAATATTTGTGCTCTGAATGTTTAGAGGAATATTGGGAAAATTTCCTTTTCTGGACAATAATGCTGTTGGAGTTAAATGCTGTTGGGGTTAAATACTGTTGGGGTCTGTTCTCTGTTTTCTGGAGTAGATCTGAGACTTGAAGAAAATAAATCTTCTCATGCCAGAGAGCAAATACTTCCCAGATCCTTTTTGTTTAACAAGAAGAGAGCATGTTACTTATTGACGTTAAATGGTACTAAAACAAACCTCAGCTGTGTGTGGCAAGAGAACATAGGAGTGTGCATGGGCTGCCAAAGCACTGGAGATGCAAGAGCACAGCGTCAGGGTTGGGGAGGGGGACACACTGCTACCGTATTGAGGCAGTAAGGGAGGGCCATAATCCTGACTTTTTATTTGCACCTTTAACTGATTCTGGCATTGGCTTCCTGCCACACCATGTTCTGACCCTGTCTGGTGGGCAGAGTCAGCACCACCTGAGTGACCAGGGTGCACTGACTCAGTTCTGCTATGCTGCAGTTGGATCAACAGCGTGTCCATCACCCACCTCTTCCTTTGAGAATGCCAACAGGGATGTATTATTACTTTGTGCCACTTCAAATACATGTATCATTAACGTTTTATGTACTTAGATAACAATGTATAATTTATGGTTATGAATCTTGTGCTAATCTTGAATATTATAAAAGTCCAATTATAAATGTAAAACTGCAGTATCCACCGTGTGGTTCTAGTCTTACTATCTTGGGTGTGGGGACTGGCTGGTAGTAATACACTACCACTCATAGCATCAGGTTTCTTAATCTGACAACTGAGGATGCCAGGCAGGAAAAGGGAGGCTTGTGCCAAGGCACGTAACAAGGAAGGTCTAGTAAATAACTTAAAGGAGTTGTGGTCTCTTCACCAGACACACCAGCACATGCTGTCACGTGGGGAGGGCAAGGGCATGCTGCAGGAGGCAGTCACATGTTCTTATGCTTTCATTCACTGGGCTGGGAGAGCTTTAGTCCTGTGTGGAGGGAGGTGCGGCAATGAGAGAGTTTTCTCTGCTGAGGTACATCAGTATAGTAGTGGTTTTGGTAAGCTGCACCCTTTCATACTGAGTCCCACTTGGAACAGAGCAAAACACCTTTAAATGCAAACCAGTGGAGATTGTCAGGGTTGTGGAATCAGTAACAGCAGACTGTGCTTTGGCATAGTTCTAATGAGTGTTTTCTTCTTGGTCACCACACTATGACAGCAGTGGCAAAGGGATGCAGTTCCTCCTTCCTGATGGATGCCAGAATGCCCAAGCATTGCTGTAACATACTAACCTCAACTTTGTACTGATCAGCACTCACAACTCAGCTTGAAATGCTGAGCAGCTAATGAGTTCAGGTAAATCTGCACTCAATCCAGACTTACTGCAGGAATTAGCCAGGTAGCTTGCCATTTCCCAGGAAGACAGTACTTCTCTGTTGTAACCAGTTCCTTGTCAGTTGAAATAAATTGGGGTAAGTCAGCTGGAACTGAAAACCCAGCTCTAGGATTAGTAGGACTGTAGGACTTTCCATCCTGGCAACTTAAAAATGGGCTCTGATTTTATAGCAGCAAGTGCAAGCTGATGGTGAAACACAGTGAAGTGCTAGATCAAATACTGGAACAGCTCCTGACTGTAGAGAATTGAAGGTAGCCTGGGGATCCTTAATAGCCTCAGTCTAGAAATCTAATTACAGGAGTGACTGAGCTCTCAAGGAAAGCAAAGCTGCCAGCTCTGATCAGCAGTCTTGCTTTAGTTGCTCTCCTGGTATTTAAGCTCTTGCTGAGTAAAATGGCTTTTATAAATTTTGTGATCTTGCATTCTAACATGCATTCAAAACAGACTCCCTGACAATACAGTGCAGGTGTACCTAAGATGTGGAAGAAACTTGTGTACCAACTTCACTGCTTCTCTGAAAGTGAAGTCATTCACAACAGGAAATAACCCCTCTTTCAGGGATTAGGTGAAGAATTTACTTCATTTCATGAATTTGTAATGTCCAAGTTTTTTAAAACTTGGATAAGATTGTTACGCAGAGAATCTTCTTTCAAACTAAGCTTCTTGCTAATTCCCACCACAGTGACACAGGACTGGTGCTGTCCTGTAGAATGATCTGCTCATGCAGAACCTGCTGCAGTATGCAGCATCTGGAGACCAACTTCCAGGTTTATGTCAGAGGGTAACTTGCTTGAGACTACATATAGGCTTTTACTGCCTCATGCTTTCCCTGTGAGAAACAGAGTATGGATCTCCTTCTGTGTGATGGCTCTTGCTATTTATCAGGCCTTAGGGGAATCTTCCCTGGTCTGTCAAACTTTGGGCACATACAGATCTGGCTTCAGAGAAGACAAGCAATTCACAAGGGGAATTCAGGAGGAATGCATCACTGGGGTAAGTCCTGTTTCTTATTTCACACAATTGTGGTATTTTACAAGACTTCCATTTCCCTTCCCCCCTTTTTAGAACTATAATTAAATGGTAGCATAGCAGAAGGAAATGATCTGAAGTAACTTAACTCCTTAAAAAATAGATTCTAGGCAAATGAAGTCTGTTGAAGTTTGTGCAAATTATAGTCATGATACAGTAAAGACAGTAGTAACTGTAGGGTCAAAAACCTAATTCTGATTTAATAGTCTTTTAGCAGCTGCAGTGCTGAGTGCTGGCACTTAGAGCACAACATGGATCCTTAATTGGGCTGTGGGAAACAAGGAACAACTTTTTTTTTCTCCTGAGCAAATCCAGCAGCAGTTACTGAGACACCTAAGAAATTTCCTTGGGTTTTTGAACTCTAAAACTGACAAACGTTGTCAGATGCCCACTCAAATGAGTGTGAGTAACTTTAGTACTTTGGCAAAGCTGACTGTCAACTGCTTGTAATGAATGCTTATGCTTGGATGTGTGATATCCTAATTGGCAGGCTAGGACTTGGCCTCTGAGATATTTCTAGTGTGACTGAATCAGCATGACAGTTTTTCAATCTGCTGAAAAAAAATGAGGTGAGAACTTCTACAAATCTCGGGACAGGTAGCACTGTACGTGCCAGGTTCTCATAACAAGCAGTTTATCAAGTGTATGTATTACCTTATGACAGTGTTATTTCTCTTCTGTAAAGCTTCTTGCAGTCTTTCTGGGTCCCTTCTGTTCTGCTGTAATGGTTTGGCTTTGCACTTGGTTCCAAGCCAACTGTATTTCCTTTTCTGCTTTACAGAGTACCCCAAGACTCCTTCAATCTCATTTGTTTCTAGATAAGGACATAAGGCTGAAAAATGCTTGGCGACACCAGAGTGCTTTGTGACAGTCGTGTGTAATTAGGTTGTGGTTTGCCAAGTGAATGAGCCTTGCTATAGCAACCTGCAGGTGCACCAGTCCAGTTTAATGGATCTGGAGTCATTATTGTGCATGATCTCCTACTTCAGCAGGTGTCCAGCCTCCAGAGAGTTTGTCACTAATCTAGCTTTCTCATTTTCCAATACTGTGCACTTTCTGTGGGCACCTTTCCAAACATAATGACAGATCCTGACTCATGCTGTACGAATAAAACGCTGCAGAATTCTTAGCATAGGTATGTGTTTCAGTTTGTCTGGAGCCTTTGCAATCTTTCAAAAAGACAACAACATCCATCTGTTTTCTTCCAAGCTAATATAAAGTTGACAGCTTTTAACCTTAAGATGAATTTGAAATACAGTCCGTCAGTCTTTTATGTGTCAGAATTTTAAAATCCTGAGTCAGGTTCTGAGCTTATTCAGTTATGCATTTCCTGTGTGGTTCAATGACTCAAGATTTTTTTTTTTTTTGTCTGTTGTGTTTTTAATCGAGATTGTAAAATTTGTTTGCCTAAAAATCTCCATTTCTCCTTTCCCCCCAGTGGTTATGAAAGGAAGGGATTACAAAGTCTTCTGGTATGTTGTTTTCCACAGCACTAAGTTCTCCAATATTATGCAGAGCACAAATTCCCCAAGCACTGGTTATCCAGATAGGGAGCTAGGGATGAGTTTGGGTGGGAAATGTTGCTTATTAAGTCTTTGAATTGCTCTCCTTTTGTAAGGTACTTTTTTTTTTTTTCACTTAGGGGGTGGGGAAATAGCCTCATCAACTGCTAATCGAGTTTGTCAACTGGAGTTGCTTTGTTGAGTAATACATCCTGCTGTGAGGGATTCACGACCACAGCCAGGTAGCCGAATGATAATGGGTACATGTAGTACACAGTACACGGGCTTCACTCTCTTCTAAGATGAGTCAGGCCCACGCAGATGTGAACATAACAGGGGTTTATGAGAGGCTCAGTCCTGGTAATCTCAGTAAATAATCTTGAGCAGGAACAGGAGCTCTTTCTGCATATGTGGTCAAGTGGGAATCGTGTTTGTTGTTTGGAATAGCATCATCTTTTTTATATGTCACAGTAGCTCCTGCTGTGCACACTCCAAAGCTGAGGAAATGTTGACTCAAATCTGCAGTACTTCCACTTCTTGAAGACAGTTATGTGCAGGATCTGTTTTGCATAAAGGAATTGTTTGGTCTTGATGGGCAACCTGAGAGAAAATGAGTTTTCTTATTTTATTGTAAGACTGCAATTGATGGGGTTTAATAATGCATGGAAAGGTTTGTAGTAGTTGATGAGCTGTAACAATTGTGATAATACATCTGTTAATTCAGTGAAATGAAGAGGTTCTCTGATCCCAGGATATATAACAGGAAGTCGTGTGCTCCATACTGACCACTCATGGTCTCTGAAACCATGGTGTTCTGTCTAGTGCCAATTAAATTAAAAAAAAAAAAAAAAAAAAAAAAAAAAAAACCCACAAAATTTTAGAGAGGGGTAAGGGAGGAATAAATTGGAACGAAGTGTTGTCATGTAAGCATGTCCTTCCGAAGATCCAGAAAACTGTCTGCAATTGCTGTTTGTGTTTGAAAAAATAAATTGTGGAAGTTGCTTTCATTTTCAGTAGCTCTTTTAATTCTGATTATTAGGGCCTGGAGAGGTGCCATGAGGCACACAGGCTGCAGTAGCTCCTGACTACATATTTCACAATTCTTGTGTCTTGATTGAAAAAAGCACCAGCCACCAGCAAGGGAAATGAGTTCAGATAGTCAGAGGGTTGTTTCCATGAAAATTCCTGAAGCGAGAGCAGTAACAGTGGGTTTGATGTGTCTGTAACAGTAGTTGCTTTTCTATGCTTTGACCACCATGCGTTTCTTAGGAGATGCTCTTGACCATGTGACCCTGGTCAAGTATTTACTTTCACATAACTAATGGGATTTAAAATATCCTCTTGCAGCCCCTGGTATTTCAGGGATTGTTTATCTTATTTCACTGTTTCTCCTTCAGGCTTTCTGCTGACAAGAGGTGTTAGCAGCTTCTTGGAGGTCAGGTCCTTGCAGAAGATGGCTTGCAATCTGCATGTGATTAAATATGAATAATCCTTTCCCTGTTCAGCAAGGTAAGCAGTGCTGTGAATCCCATTGAGGCTGATGTGAATTAAGCATGTGCTGTGGTATGTTCTTGGACAGGATGAGGTTGTGCACAGGCCTTGATTATTGGGGAAATCTGTAAGAGCCAGTGTTTGTTGTGAAGGTAATCATGCCCTCACAGCACAGGGTGTATGTGTCTGCAGGCAGATGTAAAAGCCACGATAATTTGATGGAAAGGTATGAGGAGTTGCAGAGGTTAATCAGAAATCCAAATGCATTAGTTTGTTTGCCATGTTTGAAAGAATTTATCATATCTTTACCATTCCAATAATGCTAACTTGAACATGAGTAGCTGCTCTGCATTTGTGACTGGGATTGTGACTTTTTCTTCTTCCCTTCACATGTTAATTCCTCCTCCTCCTTTACTTCCCTGTGCTAGAGGAGGGGGGCCTTAGACTTGGCATGAGACCACTCTGTGCCTATTTTAACTCTGTTGTGAAACCACATACAGTTCTGATCTCACCTGGGGGCGAGTTCTGCAATGCAAGTATGTTTGCTTTTAACCCTGGCAGAATAAAAGTGCTTCAGTTTCCAAATGGGTTTTTCTGCCAGTGGTTCAGCCACAAAGCCAGGGCTGTGTAGCTGCAGAGTGAGCTTTTGGATGGGGCTGGCAGCTGCTGGATTGCTGGGTCTCGTTAAGCAAAAACTACGTCACAAAGCACACAGAGAGCAAGTCTGGACAGGAACATGTTTTATGCATAGCTAGGGGTGACTTCTTGCACAAAATGTTCACTCTTTTGAATAATGTGGCTGCTCCAGGTGTAAAGGAGACCACAGTTCTGGAGTACAGCTCCAGTGTTCCCTGGTTTCTGTGAAATGCTCGATGGAAATGAAAACAGTGTTGGTCTCTTTCCCTGCATCCTGTAAATACAGCTTTTGGACATAAACTAGAGCAGGGCGGTCTTCCTCTGTCTGCAGATAAAGCAAAAACACATCCTGGTGCAATTTGCACAACCAAATTACTAAGGAGCAATAACCAATACACCCAACCATCCCCCCCCCCAAAAAAAAAAAAAAAAAAAAAAAAAAAAACAAAAAAAAAAAAAAAAC
>WEIU01014024.1:377103-391180 GCA_013389925.1 Aegithalos caudatus
CGCTCTCCTGGGGACGGGGCTCGCCTCGCCGCTGCCAGCGTGGGCATCCGGCTGGGCGGGGGATGCCGGACCCGCCCCGGGGCGGTGGCGCTCCCGCAGGTGATGCTCCGTCCCGGGACTGCCGCCCCTCTCCCGCTGCCCGGGAAAGCGATCCCGCTGTTCCGGGGTTTCCTTCGGCTGCAGCCAAAGAGCTCCCGCAGCTGCATCCCGAGCCTGGACGCTGGCTCCGGGGCTCCCGCTATCCGCGGAGAACCCAGCGTCTGGCCAGGCTGTTTCTGCACCCGGAGGTCCAGCCGGGAAGGTGCTGGTGGGCTCGGACATGATGCGGGGCGAGCGGCAGTCGCGGGTTCAGCGGGGTTCAGCAGGAGGGAGCGGAACTGATGGGAGAGGCTGGTGGCAGCAAGGGCCCCACATGCTCCCCCGGGGGTGTTTTGGGACAGGGCTTAAGCAGCAGCAGTCGGTTCTCCCTGCCCCAGCTGTGTCCCACAGGCTGCGCTGATACAGCTCCTCTAAAGGCTGCTTGGTCCTTCCTTTGTGCCTGAGCATCAGTCCCTGTGGATCTGGGCGTGTTTTCCCGTCCAGTTCTGACCACTTCCATGGGATACAAACAGGCTCCAAGTGCAGCAGTAACGGCGGAGTTAACGGTCTGCCTCCTGCTTGTGGCTGTTTCGAGCTCTGAGCTGAATGCAGTCCAAGACAGTCGCAGGCTTGTTAAACTCCTTTGTAGCTGTTCATTAGCTCCCTGGTTTCTCCTGCCAGTCGCAGGACAATTCCCAGAGTGGAGATTAGCGTCTTTGTTTTGAAATGAGCTATCGCAGCCTCGACATGATTGGCATGTTTAGAGCTTTTGTGTTTTCCAGCCAATTCCCCCTCCTACGATTGTGCCTTTGTTTGTCTGTCCAACTCCCTGCTCCCCTCCGAGGACAGAGCTCCAGCCTGCAGTAGCGGGACCGGGGAGCAGCGGGGCTGTGCCCGCACGGGGAGCGGAGCCGCGGCCGCTCCGGCTCTGCCCACCGGCCCTGCCCCCGCCCCGGCGGGCGGCCTCCCTCGCAGCACCGGGAGAACTGCTGGAGCTGGATACCGCCGCTGGAGCGTGTAAAGGGTGCCCAGGCCTCCCAGGGCCACGTCTCCGGGAAGGGACTGTGTTATCACTCGGCTGCCTGGCCAAAGGGCTGGGGCACAAGGAGGAGGAGGCAGCCTCCAGCGAGAGGGTGCCTTCTGTTCGAGTGCACCGTTTGGTGAGACCAGGCTCCTCCGGAGCTCTGTGCCCTTCTCTGCTGCCCCATCTCAAAGTGGGTTCATTTTTTCAGGCCTCTTGTCTTAAAGGTCGTTTAAATAGGGTTTAATCCAATTTTAGGATGGGAAGGACAGGATGTTTCCTTCTTGTCCATCCTCCCCAGTCTTTCCCAACTTGCTGTCCCTGTACAATGAATGCATCAGGTTGTCACTGCCTGGACCAATGTACCAGGATACTTTCATAGATCTTGTAATAAGGATCATCAGCTTACCAGAATCAGCCTCCTGTGAGAGAGGCTGCAGCAGACTTGCTCTGCTCTCCCCTGCCAGAAGAGTTGCTGTGGGTATGCCTGGAAGCTGTCCCGATGTAAAGGAAGGGACGTGGTGCTTGTGGCCTTTGCCAGGTGCCAGGCTGGGCAATGCAGCACAAAGCTCTATGTGCACCTGTGTGGGGGGGCCTTCTGGGCTTATGTGAAGCTGCAGAGGTAGAAGAAAGGCCCTATTGAGATGCTGGTCTTCTCCTCACAGGCCGTAATCAGAGTAATTGGTTAATGGGCAGAAGTCCAGCCAAGCCTCTGTGGCATCTAATTGTATTAGAGAACCACAGAAATGAGAGAAAGCTGCTCTTAACTCCCTGTACCCTGGTCTGCTCAGCTCTCCAGCCCCTCACTGCAGGATGAAGTGCTGTTTGTGGCTGTCTCTGCTGACTTTAAGGGGTTTCCTGATGCCCTCAGTTTCTCATCTGACGTCTGTCTGCACAACAGGGTGTGTGCTTCAAAGCTCCATGTTCTGGAGAGCTGGAGGTGTTAAGATGGAACATTCCTACTGTGCTTCATCTGCCTATGCTGGTGGAGTTAAATAAGCCATCATCTCACCCTGGGTGCGTATCTGCTCCCAGACCCTGTGTGTAATTGGGATCCTCTGCCAGGGAGGCACAGCTCCCTCGGTTGCCCAGACCTCAACAGGCTGGGGTTGGCTCTCTTCTGAAGAGATGCAAGTAAAGCTCTGTCTGCCAAGAGCTCTTCTCCTTCAGTTGTCGCAACAGACAAAACACAAGGTTAAAAATTAATTTGCTAATGGGCTCTCCTTTGTCCAAGCAGCTGTTGTGTGCCAAGGCAGCACTTCACCTTGCAGTGACAATGCTGCTGGTGCTGCTGTGGCCATGTGTGGCCTGAGCACATGAAGGCAGCTCGGCCTTTCCTGCTGGGTAACAACCTGTTAGCACGCAGGCCAGGAGCCCAGCCCTGTCTCCAGCCTCCCACAGGCAGCTTTCCCATTTTGTGCTGTGGTTTCCAAACAGCCCACCAGACTCCTGTCCCTCCCACCCACATCCTGAAGGGCTGGATGCTGCTGGTCTACTATGCTCCCCGCACAGGGCCACACTCCAGTGAGGAGCTTGAAATAAAGGCAGTTAAGTGGTGAGACAGGAATGCTGGTGGCAGAGCTGGTGGGACAGTCATCAGTCACCTCTGGGATTTCTGAGAGTTCTTTGCTGGGTTTTTGGGTGCCACGTAGGGTCAGCTCATTTTGGTGCTGTTGGATCAGCTCATCAGCCTGCAGTGTAAGCTATTTCCAGCCCAGCAATAATGGTCTTTGCCATTTGCAGGCAAACCCTTTCACCCTTGCCCTCCTCTTGAGAACTTTGCTCATGGTTAGTAGTGCTCATTTGATGAAAGGCTCTGCCTGCCCTCACCAGAGTTAAGTACAGCCTTATTCTGTTTTTAGACGGCTTTAAATCCTGGGGTCTGCTCCCTCCCACGGAGAAGCTGCCTTGCTCTCTGCATGGTATCTCTGCTCACCCGGGGGCTGTTGCACAGTTGCTGCTTCTACCTACACCTAATCCTGCCTGGCCAGGGAGGCAGGATGCCTGGACATTGTCCTACACAGTGCTGGATTTGGAAAGAGCTCACAGGGGTTTTAGCTGCTCCCCTGGTATTGGGTACCACTGGCAAATAGCAGTGATGTGCACCAGGATCCTAGGGGGAGCATGGGCAGGGAGGGGGACTGCAGGGAGAACGAAGGGTCTGAAGAGAGGGTAGGGTATGAAGGAGGGTTCAGTAAGGGAGCCCAGGCTCTTGAACAAAGCAGTAATTGGAGCTTCAGTTTCCTCGTCTTGTTAATCCTTGATATTATCTTTCTTAGGAAATGCTGTACCTGCAGAGGAGGAAGTTGGGGACTGGGTGTAAAAGCTGAGATTTGCCTTTTGCAGAGCAGGTCTCCTTTCCCAAAAGTCCCAAGTCCATCTGCATTTCCAGAGCCTTTGCTCTCAGGAGTGGGTGTGAGCGAGGTTGTGCTGCTGTGAATAGCTGTGGCCCAGCACACTCCCTGGGTTTGAGATAGATGCCTGGTGCTCACAGCAGAGTGATGTGGGGGGATGTTTCCCCCTTCATGCTGAGCTGGGTGGAGACTGAGTACAGCCAGGGGAAAAGATTGGTGAGCGTGGAGGGAACCAGTCCTGCCAGGTCTGCTGGCCCTCAGTACATCACTCCTGGCTGTGGTTTCTCCTGCAGTTGCATCCTGTGGCTGTCATCTGGGGAGCAGGGCACAAGGACCATGCTAGCCTTGAGTGAGTCCCTGGCTGCCTGGGAGCCCTCATGGACTGCAGAGGAAACCTGTAAGAGCCCCAAGGCTCCTGGTGGGAGGAGGATGTCAGCCCCAGGGCCAGGAAACCACATTGGGTGTCCCTTTCGTCTGAGTGGATTCTGTATGAGCTGGGGTTAACCCTGGGCTCTGAAATGTGAGTTTCTGAGATTTTCTCGTGCCTGATGCTCTGCTTGACATTCTGCAGGCAACCATTTTCTCTGGGTTGATATAAATGATCGGAAGGAGTCGTCCGTCTTCCTGAGACGATGAGCACCATGAGCTGACAGCTTGGGGATGTTGCAGCATCTCTCAGCCCTGACAGTCCTGTGTGGTGCATGCCAATGCAGCTTCCCTGCTCCTGCTTGTGCCCTGAAGTCTCAGGTCATCTCTTGACAGCAGGGATTGATTTTTTGGCCATCTCTTCTCTCTCACTGTGCTCCAGTGCTTGGTACAGAAGTCACTTCCCTGTGATGGGGGCTGAGAGATCAGAGCCTGTCCCCAGGGAAGTCTCAGTCCTGGCAGTGGTTCCTTCATCCAGCTACAGGGCTGTGCTGGGGGAGTCATCCAATGGCCCTGGGCTCCCCGATGCATGTCTTAAGAGAGTTTTTGACACTTGAAAAGTTGTTGTCTAAAGTTGAGTGGTGGGATGACCAGGAGACAGCTCATGGTGACAAACCTGGGGCCTTGAGGCATGAAGGGCAATGGGGAGAAGCTGACTTGAGCAGGACAAAGAACCTGGCAGTCTCCAAAAGTGGAATCGGCACCAGAGGCAGAGGATGTGACTGCAAGCACGGGGAAATGGCTTCTGCCACCATACAGCTGAGAAGCTTAAAATGTAATAATGATTAATTGTCATATTGAGAAATAAATGCAAAGAGGTGAAGAATGGCTGAGTTGTGTAAGGACAGCCTGTTCAAACAGGACAGTTCCAGTAAGATTCAGGACAAATTATTTCATCCCATCCATAGTGTTATCTGCAGCGCTGTTTGCACGGGGCTGTTTACCCACAGTGGCACAGGGTACAGAGGGGCACCTCTCATGTTTGCCATTCTGTATCCCTGGGGGGGTCAGACTGTCACCAGCCTGCCTGTAGCACACTGCCATGACCAAAACAGCTGTGAGTGTTTACTGCTGGACATGCTGAACCCCTGTGCTCCCCACTGGCCTTGCCCCATCAGATGGGAGATCTTCCTAACCCCAGCAGGGACAGACACCCTCTGAGCCCGCTGACCTGTTGCAGGACACGTTTTTTCCCTTCTAAGCAAAACACAGGTAAACTCCTGGCAGTCTGGTTTGGGGAAGCAGCCTTCCCCATCTCAGCACTGAGTCAGACTTTTGGTGGCAGAGCTGCCCCTTGTGGTTTTCCACAAGGATGTGGTGCAGATGGGTGAAGGACTGTCCATGGCCGGAGGGAGGACGGCAGTGCTGGAGCCCTGCCGAGAGCCAGCTGTCCTGGAGAGCTGCAGCCCCAGCGAGGTTGCTGCCTGCTCCCGAGTTTCGCAAGATGGCCCGTGGTGGGAAGTGCCGGGAGGGTGGAGCTGTTAAACCCGTTTCGCCGCTGCGGACAGGCAGGGCAGGATTGCTCCACGGCAATGGATGGGTGAAGAGCAGCCTGGATGGCTGCCAGGGGGGGTTGGTCCCTCGGTGTGGGGAGCAGATGGCAGTCTGGGCTGCAGAGACCTGTCACAAGCTGCTGGTGGGTATTTCTGCCTTCCTGGTTTGTAGCAGCCTGATGGTCTTTGGTTCTTGGGGGTTTTTGCCCTTATCTCCCCATCTCCAAAAGCTGTGTTGGCTAATGGGAAAGGGCACCAAGTCCCCTTGTGAGGGTGCTGCACACTGTAAGCACAGCACCCAGGAGCTGGGCAGGATTGCACCCTGTGCCCCTAGTGTGTGATCCATGTCACCCGTGTCAGCTGCTCCGCTCACGCCGTCCAGCTGCACCTTCTGCACGTGGGCTGAGAGCCCCCAAAGTGGGGAACTCAGAGCTCAGCTTCCACTGAGAGCCTGTTTATGACTTCCCACCATCCTGAGCCCCTGGCTAACAGAATGGAGAAGCTCCAGGCATGGGCCCTGGGAGAGCTCTGCTGCTTTGCTTCCAGACCCTTAGGAATAACTCCCTCTGGTCTGAAAGGACTCCAACGAATCTGAAGTTAAAAGGTGCTTTTTATATGGAAATCAGGTGCTGGTATATCAGCATGTGAAATTACTCTTAAAATGGAGAGACTGAAATTGCTCCCCAGGTGCTCACTTCTCATCAGAGCCGCACAGAGACCTGCTGCTCCATCACACTGCAGGAGCAGGATGCTTTTGCAGGCACAGCCACTTGCAGGAGTGGCAGAGGTGCCAGTGCCACCTCCTGCCCCTCTGTGGTTCCCAGACAGGGCAGTGGGTGTTCACTGGGGCACGTGCCTCTGGGTAGGAGTTTGCAGGGGACAACAGTGACAGTCTTGGCTGCACAGCCTTGGTTTTTGTCAGTCCTGGGGCTCTGCTTGTCTTCCCCAGGGCAGCTACATCCTCCTGCCTTCAGCACTGCCCTGTGTCTGGAGCTGGGTCCTGGGTCAGGGTGGTCAGTGGTGTCCCAGAAGCTGCTCATGGACAGCATGTGGAGCTGAACCTGCGTGTGCTGATGCCATCACGTGTTGTGTGAGCTTTACAGGGGCAGCACCCTCCCACTGTCCCCAAAAAAGCCTCTTTTCTCTCCTGCCAGCTCTCCCCAGCCGTGCCCAAGGGCTGCAGGCGTGTCATTAAAGGACGGCCTCCTCGGGCCTCTCTGCCGGGGAAAGCTAAACTTTTCCTGTGAAAACTATGCCAGGGTATTTTTCCCTTCTCTCCCTTCCCGCTGAGCCTGCAATATCGGGATAGCTGGCAACTGAAACACTTGAGGGCTTGCTGCAGGCAGGGAGCCATTCCTGGTGCTGGGAGTGGGATCCCCGCCGGGGGTGGGCACCTTCCCTGGGGCCGGGCAGAGCGACCTTCCCTGAAGGACGTTCCCTCTCCTCGGGCTCTGCTGCATCCAGCGAACAGCCAGAGCCTTGGCCTGGCAGCTCAGCTGCCCCGCGTGCTCTTTCACCTCCTGAGAGCTGCTGTTCCTGCTGACTCCACGGTGTTGCAAGAGCTGGAGCTGCTGTTTAAAGTCCGGGTAAACAGGTTGCAAAGTCCCTGCAGCCCTGGAGAGAGAGGGGATTGGACAAAGCTGCTGCTCGTGGGCAGTGGAGTGATTTATTTGCATTGAATGAGGTTTCTTTCTGCTGGGGTAAAACTGTGTGGGGAGAGGAGATGACAGCAGAGCAGGAGCTCTTTATGGGTCTTGCTTCCAGGGGGCTGCAGGGCAGATGGCCAGTGCCACCCTGTCTCTCTGTGGGCAAAAGAAAATGGATTTAAATTGCCACAAGTCATGGTGTGTGTCCAGAGTCTCTATGCACCTTCCCATGCGATTTGAGGCCAGAACAACACTGGGGAACAGGGAGGAGACCTGGCAGCATGGGTGCCCTGTTCCTTCATCCTTAGCTAGGGCAGCCTCATTGCCTCAGAGGCTGCCAGTTCCCAGGAGCAACATGCTGTTCTTTTGCTGGGCTCCTGTGGATGGCTTTGCCCATGGCATGCTGGGCAGAGCCTCTGCCTCTGTGGCTGCTGAGGCTGTGAGCAGGTTACAGGAGGTGCAGCATCCCTGCAGCATTTGGTGTGGCTGCCATGAGCTGAGCTGCTGGTTGCCCCTGGACTGCTGCTTGTCCTGGGTGCTTCCTTGCTGTCTGGCTCCTGGGTGGGCTGGGCCAGGAGCTGGTGCTGGGGAACCAAGAGAGAACAAATATTTATGGTGCTTAAAATGTCCAGCACTTCTGTTCTGCAGCATAGGAGGGAGGGAAGTGGCCTTGGCAGCACCTGGGGTGTTGATGTGGCTGTGGTGGCGTGAGGCTGGTGGCACGGTGGTGTGTGGCAGTGTGGAGAGGTGCCAGCTGGTTCTCAGCTTTTTGGGGACTGTTGCACCCAGCTGGAGGACATTGCTCCTCATCGAGCTGCTCTCTGGGGCCTGCCAGCTGCTCCTGCAGGAGTTGTTTGTCTTTGCAGGAGAAATTAGTGTTATGTCAGCCCCCTGCCATGGGACCAACAGTGTCTGCCACTCTGATGAACATGCCAAGGGCAGGAGAGGGTGGAGAGGGCAGCAGGGGTGCTCTGGGGACCCTTGGGATGGTGGCTGTCCTCCTGTGATGTCCCAGGGGAGCTGCTGGCTGGCTGCAGTGCAGTGAGCTGGCCCTGTGTCTTCTTCCCATGCCCCAGAGCACCGGGTGCTGCGGAGGCGTCAGGGCTGGCAATGGTCAGTGCTGCCTCCTGAGAAGGGCCTGCCTAGGCTGGGCTGGGCTGGGCAGCTCCAGCCCCCCTGGGAACACAGTGAGAAACAAGGAGCCTTTGTTTGCTGTGGCAGAGCTGGGCTGGCCTCACGCCCTGTCCCCATGGGGCCGGGATGCTGCCCGGCTGGGCTGGCCTGTCCTGCCTTGGGTACTCAGTGTCACGGTGTCCCCATGTGCCAGTGGGAGGAGTGGGATGCTCTGAGCACGAAGCTGACCTTTGCATTGCCCCAGCTGTGCTGAGGCTGGCCTGGCTTCTTGGCTCCCTGGGTAAGACAGTGCAGCCTGGTGCTTTTTGTGCCTGGAGGGAAAAACCAGCAAAAGGCTGTTTAAAGATGGGTGCTGTTCAGCTGATGGAAGGAATGTGGGGAGGCTGCTTTTCCCTTCCCTCTAGAAGGACTGGGCTGAGAAGAGGTGGCAGTGCTCCTGAGGATGCCAGTTGCCAGTGACACCAACAGGGGGGAGCTGGCAACACCAGAGGGATCTCTTGCATATGTGGAGGCCGTGCAGAAGAAATACGACTTTGTGAGAAAGTCTGCTGGTCCAAGGAGTTGGTGGTGCCTGCTGTTGTCACAGGGAGCAGCCATGGGCCGTGGTGTCCCCTATCAGCATCATGTTGTGGGGGTACTTTGGAGGGTGCTGATAAGCAGAGCTGTGCCACGTGGAACCAGCCTGTGCTTCACTGCACAGCAGGATAACAACCATTCACCCAGTCCCAGCCTCGTACAGAGACAGTGTCTTCCTTGCTGGGGTGTCCCTGGGCCGTGGTGAGGCTGCAAGCCTGGCAGTGGGAGCACAGACCTGCTGAGTCACACCCAGGACATGGCCAGGCTGGAGGCTGTATAGGGGACTGGGAGCTGGCAGCCCACCTGACTGTGCCCCAGCCTGTGGGCTGGAGCATGATTCAGCTTCCCTGAGCAAGGAGCAGGGGAATCTTCGGGAGTGCTCAGAGTGGTGTTGAACCCAGTGACAGCGCCCTATGCCCTGTCCCAGGCTGAGCAGGGTTGGCCTTGTGAGACCTGAGTGAGCTCAGGCTTGTGCTTCCTCCTGGTGCCGGCACAAAGGGCTCCTGCTGCTGGGCGGGACCTGGCCACACTTTGATGCGAGGAAGCGCTCTGTGATCCATCCTGGCCGGATGGGCTGAGCCCAGCTCCCCCAGCACAGCTGGGTCCAGCTGCAAGGGCTCCAGCCATGCTGAGGGGAGCCCCAGAGCTGAGAGCCAGCATCCCTTGCTGCCCAGGCCATCAGGAAGGGCTGCAGCCGCTGTAATCAGTGCCCAGCAGCCACCGCTGCGGGAGGCCGGGACAGCCAGACAGGCTTGATGGTAATTGTGCCTCCTGCCGGCACAGCCGGGTCTGTAGATGGGCTCCTGCTGGGCCTGCCACAGCACCGCTGGGTTTATACATCCCAGTGCTGGCAGCTCACCTGGAGCTGTGAGGCTCCAGAGAGGGAGAGGGACAACACACCAAATAGGCAGCCATGGGTACGGTGTTTTGCCCTATTTACCACC
Source organism: Aegithalos caudatus (assembly GCA_013389925.1). Lineage (NCBI taxonomy): Eukaryota > Metazoa > Chordata > Aves > Passeriformes > Aegithalidae > Aegithalos > Aegithalos caudatus. Next base: position 386,776 of record WEIU01014024.1, read on the forward strand.
CCTTTGCCCAGTCTCCTCGACAGCTCTTGCCATGGCAGGGCAGTGATGCCCATGCAAGGCACGAGCTTGGCACAGGGCCCTGCTGCTGTATGGAGTCCCTGGGGTTTTGGTGAGGACAGGGATACCGTGTCCCAGCCCAGGCCTGGCTGCCAGAGGTCCCAGGCTCAGCCGTCCTGGAGCTATGAGCAGCCCTGTGGCACTGAACAGGCACAGTGCTGCTGCTCCTGCCTCAGTGTCCCTTCCTCTGCCATGCAGGTGGCCTGGCCGGAGGGATCGAGATCTGCATCACATTCCCTACCGAGTATGTGAAGACACAGCTGCAGCTGGATGAGAAGGCAAACCCTCCCCGCTACAAGGGCATTGGTGAGCAGCCCCTCTCTGGGTTGGGCCTCCTGGGGAGCCTGGCTGGTGCTGGCAGGGCGGGGTGGGCGGTGCTCGGCGTGGCGGGTGACAGCGGCACCGCTGTGCTCTGCCGCAGGGGACTGTGTGAAGCAGACTGTCCGTGACCATGGCATCCGGGGGCTGTACCGGGGGCTCAGCTCGCTGCTGTACGGCTCCATCCCCAAGGCTGCCGTCAGGTACGTGCCCCCAAGGCAAGGGGTGAGTGGGGGGGAGCCCCCAACAGCAGCAAACAAGGGGGTGGCTTTGCCCTCGGTGTATCCGTTGGCATTTTACCAAAGCCATGTGGTTTCCCAGGCAGGGAGGGTCCTCTCACAGGATGTGCAGCTGCTCCTGGAGACAGACCCAGAGCTAGGGGGGTGCCCACCCCCATCTGGGTACCCAGGGGTTGTCACAGTGGCTCCTTTGCAGGTTCGGGATGTTCGAGTTCCTCAGCAACCAGATGAGAGACGAGCAGGGGCGGCTGGACAGCACGCGGGGCCTCATCTGCGGGCTGGGGGCTGGCGTGGCTGAGGCTGTGGCCGTGGTCTGCCCCATGGAGACTGTGAAGGTGGGTGGGTGTGACCGCCACTGTCCCCTGCCTTGGCACCCCTCGCCGGGCTGGGCTGGGAGGGGGCAAAACCCAGGGATGCCCAACTTCTGGGGACCTGAGGGCTGCATGCGTTTGCCCAAGACAGTTTTGCAGGGGAGGATCTGATGCTGGAAAACCCTGTGGAGGTCAAGTCAGGTGTCCTTGGCCCCTTCCCCACTCCAGGGAGGAGCTCCACACCCAGGAGCCGTCTTGTCATCCATTTTATGAGCGTAAGCCCCACATGGCTGCTTGCAGCGGCAGTTTCCCATGTTTTCCTCTGCAAAATGCACGGCTGGCCATGGGCACAGGCCTCTCCCGTGATCTCTCCTGGAGCTGCCTGGCTGCATGGGTCGGCTCTGGTCTTGGGACTGTCCCTAGAACAAGGCAGGAGGTGGCCGACAGCCCTTGGGGCCATCACATTTGCATTACCTCAGCCAGGTACAGCCAGGACAAGTGCATCATCTCCTTGTAGGTGAAGTTTATCCATGACCAGACCTCTCCCAACCCCAAATACCGTGGTTTCTTCCATGGCGTCCGGGAGATTGTTCGGGAACAGGGTGAGTCCCGGGAAAGTGGCACCCTGACTGAGTACTGCCATGCTATGGGGACAGGGTGGGAGGTGGTGGATGGGCACAGGCTGGGACAGGTGGCCTGGAGAGATTTTTCTCTGCCATTTGAGGCTGGTCTCCCTTCCAACACCCTCTTCTTGCAGGACTGAGGGGAACCTACCAGGGTTTAACTGCAACCATCCTCAAGCAAGGATCAAACCAGGCCATCCGCTTCTTTGTCATGACCTCCCTCAAGAACTGGTACAAAGGTACAGTGTCCTTGGCCCCCCAGGCCACCCTGGCTGTGCCTCTGGCTCCCCAGCCTTTGGGAGTTGTGATGGTTTTTCCATCTGCGTAACCCCTATTTCTCATAGCTCAGTCACTTTGGAGGAAAGTGAATACCAGTGTGGGATGGCACCAGCTTGTGGGGCTGATGGGTCCAAGTGCTGGAGCATCACTTTCAAACCCACCCTGAGCCCTGCAGTGCAGCATGGGCTGTGTGGGGCAGGTGCTGCTGGACGGTCCCCAGCTCAGCACTGCACCCTGACCACTTGCAGGCTCCCTCGGGAATGTTCATGGGAATCCTGCCACCACTCTGCCCTCAACCTCTCTTCCTTCCCAGGGGACAATCCCAACAAGGTCATGAACCCCTTCGTAACCGGGGTGTTTGGAGCCCTTGCTGGAGCTGCGAGTGTCTTTGGCAACACGCCCCTGGATGTGGTGAAGACCAGGATGCAGGTAGGATGCCAGGGCCCAGTGTGGGACTGCTCTGTCTGCAGCAGGCTGGGGGCACCCACTGCCTGGGAGCTGTTCCATGCAGTCCTTGGGGCAGGCACATGATGCCTGTGAGGTTTGGTTTGGGAAATGTCTGGGATTGCTCCTGAGCCATGGGGAGTGTTTGCACAGAGGTGGGGACATCCCTGTGGGTTCTAATGTCCAGCAGTGGAGAGAGATCAGTTCCTCATGGCACAGCCCCAGCTTTCTGCCTCCGCTCTTGAAATCCTCCAGATGCAGCCCTGGCTCTGGCCTCTGATCCTGCTTTTCCCTTCCCACAGGGGCTGGAAGCACACAAGTACAAGAACACCTGGGACTGCGCCTACCAGATCATGAAACACGAAGGGCCCCTGGCGTAAGCTCTGCAGTGGGGGTGGCTGGTGGGGCAGATGGGCAGGGAAGGGGCTGGAGGGGACCCAGCCCCACGGTCCCCCTCTCTCTCCCTGGCAGGTTTTACAAGGGTACAGTGCCTCGCTTGGGCCGTGTGTGTCTTGACGTGGCCATCGTCTTCATCATCTACGATGAGGTGGTCAAATTCCTCAACAAGGTGTGGAAAACGGACTGAGGGGCCGGGCCAGGCAGCCCCCGGCTCCTGTGCTCTGCAGGGGCTTCAGCTGGAGAGCAGAGACCAAACCCACACCCACCTGCAGCGCTGCTGGGGCCAGGTCTGCCCTGCACACCCCAAACCTGGCCACCTTTATCTTTAGGAACAGGCTCTGGAGCAGGTTAAATTACTAGTTGTGTGCTGAAAAGAGCAGGGAGGGAGCAGCATCCCACCATCCCAACCCCCAGCATCCCGGTCATGCCCATCCCAATCTGTGACAGTTTCCCCCAGCCCCACATCAGCTGTATGTGCTGGTTAGCCAGGCTGAGATATCCCTTGGATAGTGGCCTTGGGGCTCCCAGCGGCCAGGAGCACCTGACTGCCTGGGGAGCAGCTCTTTTGGGGGTGCTGAGTGCCCCCTTGAGCTTTATGAGTGCAATGCCAAGCTGTACATCACAGGCTGACAATGGGGCTGATGCCACTGGCAGGGTCACAGCAGCTCTTGGAGGGGGCCCAACAGCCCTGCACCCCCTGGGATGGGAGGGCAGTGACCCCCTGGTGTAACCCCAAGCTTCCTCCCTCCCCCCCTGCCAGCACCAAGACCACCGGTGTGCAACATCCCATCCTGTCCCATCCCATCCCAGGGATCCTGCTCAGCCCTGGGCTGCTGAGCAGCAGTTGCCCAAAATTGCACATACAGCCAGGCCTTTATTTCTGCTCACTGTGGGCTGGGGTTGGGGTGAGCCGGGTGCCCCTCACCTGCCGTTTACAGCCGAGGGTGTGTGCGAGCCGGGGCGAGGAGCTGCAGCCCCGTGCCGCAGGCTTGGCCCCTCGGCCAGGGGTGCAAACCCCTTTCTTCTGCCACATTCCCCGCATCTGCCCTCCCGCCGCTCTCTGTGGTGCCGTAGGTGATCTCGTAGCTTTTGGAGCTTCACGCTGACTCACTAACACCCATGGCCGTGGGGCTGGAGCCCGTGCCAGGCTGGCCCCACTGGATTTGTGCCAAATTTCTCCCTGAGGGAGCTGGGGATGCAGGAGCCAGGGCTCAAACCGTCCCTCCTCCCTCTTGTAGCCAGCGATGAGCTCAGCCTTAACACAGGAGGGTGAAGGAGGAAAGCCTGGGCACGGTTTACCTGCGGCTTTCGGCTCTGAAGCCAGTGAGGGTTGCATTAGGTTTTTTTTTTATTATTATTATTCTGTTTTACATTCGCAAATTGAATAAAATCAGTCTGGCTTTAACAGCTGTGTTGGCATCCGGGCTGTGCTGAGTGGGCAGTGAGTGGCTCCTGCCCTGTGGGTGGGGGACAGAGATGGTGCTCCTGGGGCAGCATCAGCTCCAACCCAGCAGTGCCCAATCACAGATGCTCCGAGGCAGGGTTGTGCTGTCTCATGCACAGTGCTTTATTAATAACCCTGGTTAATTGTATGAAGTCCTTGCCCTGCCATGGAGCCGAGGGGCGGTGGAGCAGAAGGGAACGGGCTTTGTCCCCCCGCCCAGCCCGGGGGCGGTGCGGCACGGCCGGAGCTCCCACCGGCACAGCCCCCGCTCCTCATCCAGTGTCCGCTGGT
>WEIU01014024.1:391223-404069 GCA_013389925.1 Aegithalos caudatus
CCACGGGCAGCTGCCGGCACCGGTGCTGCCCCGGCAGGAACAACGCCTGCTGGGCCCCCGGCGCCCGCCGGGCTCACTGCTACTGCGACTCGTACTGCCAGAGGACGGGAGACTGCTGCCAGGACTACCTCGCCACGTGCCGCCGTGCCGGTGAGTGGCCGAGGGGGTGGCACCGGCCGGACCGGGGCTGGGGACACCAACCCGTGCTGCTGTGCTTGGTGGCGAGTGTTTGCTGTTACCTGTTAGCCCCGCGCTTGGAGTGTGCCTGGGTGTGCCGGCTGGGCTGGGTTTGTAGCAGTGTCCCAGCTGTCCCTTTTTCCATGCTGAATGTCTGGCTGGCCCCAGCGTAAGGAGAGAGCCCATAGGGGTGGCCCCTGGTCTGCAGCTGATGGTAAGTGCTGTCACTGCAAGCCTGAGCGTGGGGCAAGCCCCGGTGTCAGCTCTGCTACTGTCACAGGCATGGCCTTGCACAGGGACAGGGGAACCGGGGGCTGCACTGAGGGTGCCAAATAGGGCTCATGGCCTTGGGGAGTGCAGAACCTGCCTGCCCTGGGGACCCAAATCTAGGCAGGCAGGCGCCGGCCACGGCCCCACGGACAATTGCAGCAGTCAGCCTTTCCTAATCTCCGGGGAGATTAGCAGGGTCCCAGCTCAGCGCGATGCTCACAGGGATAAAGTTCTGCGGAAGCAGCTCACAATGCCCCTGCACTTGCAGGGGTCAGGGGAGAGGGGCTGCTGGGGTCACTCTGGCCCTTGCTCTTCCTCCCCTCTCCCCATCCCCTGTGCTACATCTCCCCTGCTCTGCTCTTTCCACTGTTCATGACACTGAAACTCTTCCCTCTCCTCCGTCCCTGGCAGCGGTGGGCTGTGCCGTGGGGCCCTGGGGGCCGTGGAGCGGGTGCAGCTCCCCGTGCGGGGTTGGCAGCAGGGCCCGCAGCCGCCAGGTCACTGTGCCCCCCCAGCACGGAGGGGATCCCTGCCCTGACCTCAAGCAGCGCCGCGGCTGCCTGGGGCAGCACCCGACCTGCGGGACGGCCAAAGGTAACGCGGGCTGCCTGCTGCCCTCCTGCGTGCGCTGCCGTCCCGGGGTGTCTGTAATCATCCCCGTGCCCCTCACAGCTGCTCTTCTGCCAGAGGTAGCCAAGATACTCCCCAACTCCTTCAGCCAGGACTTCAGAGATCCCTGGCGAAGAGCTGGGCTGCCGCTGCCGGAGGAGCCCTCTGGGTATGTGTGCAGTTGGGCCCCTCTGTAACGCCCTCCCCAAAGCCGGGACCCCTCCTGCACCCCCCCCTGCGGTCACGGCCCCTTTGCACACCCCAGACCCAGAGCCTTTTTGCTTCCCCCAGCCATTACTTGTCTCCCTGCCCCAAACCATGGCCCCGTTGCACCCCCATACGTAACCATGGCCCTTTGCATGGCCCACAGAACCATCATCCTTCCCACCCTCCAAACTAAGATCCCTCTGCACTTCCCCAGAGCCACTACCCTTCTCACTTCCCACACAAGGCCCCTCTGCCACCCCCCAAACCCACATCCCTTCATACCCAAATCCATGAAAAACCCGCCATAACCAAAGCCCTACCTTCCGACCACCGTTTCCCCTCTTTTCTCCTCCCATTCCCCCCCATCCCAGCTACTGCGGCTATTTCCGCCTGACGCAGGTGGGAGCCCGGTGCCGCGGGCGAGCCTGGAGCCGCCGGCTGCAGCGGGACAAGCAGGTGTGTGTGCAGTGCTGGGGGAATCTGCCCCACCGCCGTCCCCACTGCATTGGGCACGGCCTGCAAGGAGCCAGGTAGGTGCTCATTTGTGGCATCCCCACCCTGGGATCTCTCCCTGCCTCTAAGGCATTTTATACTGTATTTATACTGTAATTATAATGTTGGTATACAAAGGTATAATTATGTTAAAATATGCCACAGTATTATAGCATACCATCATATTATTAAATGAATTAATAATGTCCTACAAACCAAGATTACAATATAAAAATAAACATATTTAAATAGAATAGAATATATCTGTTGGAAAGTACATACAGTGATCATCTAGTCCAACTGCCATTCTTATATATATAATAGAAACCCATATATATATATATATATTTGATTTTAAAAACTGTATTTATTAATGGCACACCCCAGGTCTCACTGGCTTTCCCTTCCAGGACATTTTGGGTGGCTGCTTCTGTAGTGGGTTGCCAGGGCTCATGGGTGCAGGAGGGCCTGCAGGAGGGCTGTGTCTGCTCCCCACCAGCTCTCGTCTTCGTGTAGGATCCCACTGGGAAGGTGAGCTGAGCCTGCCCATGGCATCACTCCTTGCTGGGGAGATGGGGATGAAATAAAAATGTGATCTCTTTCATAATTTCACCCTCCTGCAGGTTTGCTGCTCACCCTTGGTGCCAGCTCCCTCTGTTTTCCATTATTTTGCTGAAGAATGGGAAAACCCATAAAGACTAAAAATAAGGGAATTGCTAAAGTGCGGTGATTAATGGTAGAACAGCATGATGAGGTTATGTCTGGGTGAGAAGATGATATGGTGACATGGTGTGATGATGTCACACTCAGCCATGACATCATACTTTCAATGAGCTGCAACTGGAAAGCGAGGTGACGATGGAGGCAGGATCCTTCCTCTTGTGTGAGCTCACCCACTGCAGTGTCAGGTAAGCCATGCAGGGCAGCTCAGCCCTGCTGGGCTTTGCAGAGAGGCATTAAACAGACACCCAAAGTCTGCACATGGGCCATGGTGCCAGTACCCAGTTCCAGCCGTGGGGCTCGACAGCCTGCACTGGAAGGAATGAGGCTGGGCTGGGTGCTGCTGCTGCTGCCCTTCCCCACTCCTCACCCAACATGACATGACCTTGCTCCAGCTTTGGGTGGTGGTACCACAGCCTGTGGTGGGAGCATGTGCCATGCCAGGGCTGGATCTTGCTCCACTGCAGCCAGTGGCTGATGCCTGTTTGCTGCCCCAGGACAGACTTGGCTCCTGCAGCCTGCTCTCACACCACCCTCCTGGGCAGGGGAATTAAAAGGCTTCAACACTGGCAATGTTCTTGGCCTCTTTATTTGGGATAAAAGCCCAGGCTGGCCAAGGACCAAAGTGCTGGTTAAAAAAATGGGTGGTGGGAGTTGAGCATGAGGGGGTGTGAGAGCTCTGGAGCACAGGTCCCCTCCTGCCAGCCAGAGCTGAGGGCAAGGAAGCCATGGAAATGGGCCAAGGCCATGCTGCACTGGAGTCCTCAGCTGGAGAGTTAGAAACTGGGAACAAAAGTGAGCGTGTCCCACGCTGTGAGTGGGGTTCCCCTGAGTTACACCAGCAAACCTGCAGGCCTGGCTGCTGGTCAGAGAGAGCATCCAGGAAATGGAGGGAGATGGCTGCAGGATTTCGTGTCACACTGCTGCATGGCTGGAGCTGTCAGTCCCTGAGAGTGGTTCCAGCTCTCCCGGTGCATTATTCTGATTTGGCACAGGGGCCAGCCCATGCTGCACCAGCAGCCCCTGTACCAGCTCCAGCTCCTGCTCCAACTCCTGGGTGCCATAGCCCAGGCCTGGCATGGCGGTGGCACCTTCCCCCAGCACCTGCAGCACCCGTGCCACCAGCCGGGCCCTCACCAGCAGCACGGCCAGGGCTGTGTGGAGCTTGGCACAGCCCAGCGCCTTCATCCCCCAGTGGAGAGCAGCCCCTGTGGAGAGAGTGGGTGAAGGAGCCGTGAGTGGGGCAGGGTGCCCCTGGGCAGAGCTGGCCTGGAGAACAAGGACACTTTGCTCATCCCAGGCACTCCACACTTGCCATACCTTGGCTCCAGCAGTGTTTGCAGTACTGCAGGTCCCTCAGCACACCGGGGCCTTTGGCTTCCAGCCACTGCAGAGCTGAGGCATGGAGTGGGCTGCCAGTGGGAGCCTTCTCCAGGAGCTGCACCAGGACAGGGAGCAGCTGCCGTGCCAGGACAGCTGGCTCTGCAAAAACGTTGGGTTCATCCTCCTTGTACAGGCTGGCAGGTCTGGGGGGGAAGCCGAGGTGTGAGTGAAGCCAAGGGCTGGGCCTGTGGTACTCCACACTCCCACACGCCAGTCCACAGGTTCAGCAACTCACTTGTTGGCCTCCAGCTCCTCCACAACACTCCTGAGATCTAGGATGGGGATGTGTTCAAGTAGTGAGTTGAAGGTCTCAGGGTGCTCCCCAAACTCTCCCAGAAGGAGCTCCAGGAGGCTCTGGAGCCCCACATTGTCATGCACGAAGATGCAGCCATCTTGGAGCAGCTCCTCTGGGCTCTGCCGCAGGAGGCTGGCGAAACCTGAGGCCTCATGCCGGACCTCCCGCTCCTCATCTTGCAGAAGGTGAATGGCTGTGTTTATCAGCCTGAGGAAAGGGAAGGGAAGCATACTGCATGCCCCAAAGCATCCCAGCCTGCTTGGAGGGGAGGGAAGGATGAGACCTCAGAATAATGCTTCCCTGAGAGACTTCTTCCTTGGACTGTGAAAAACACAGCCACCACCCAAGAGCTTGGAGCTTGGGAGGGTAGGGGCTGTGCCAGGGATTGAGGGACTCAGCAATGCCATCTGCTGCTCATAAAGGACTGGCTGTTTATATTCAAATGCCACCCACACATTTTTTTGTAGGCTGTGAGCTCTTAAGTACCAGTGATTTTTGAATGAGTGGGGTTTTCTTCAATACCCTCGAGCTTTTGCAGAGGACACCTTTGTTGCAGAGTCCATTAACCTGCAGCAGGCTGGGGCTGCAGGGAGCAGTGCTGCTGGGAACTGGCTGCAAGCACACCCACGCCCAGAGATGGGCTCAGTGACCTACCGCAGAGCCACAGGGACGAGCGAGGGCCGGGCAGCACGCAGGGAGCGCCGCACCACGTCGGCCCCTGCCATCTGCAGGGAGCGGGCAGCCCCCAGCCGCAGCACCTCGGACCAGGCGGACCTGCTGCACTCCTCCAGCGCCGCGCACCAGCGCTCCACCAGCGCGCCATCCTCGTCCCCAAACCTGCCAGAGGACAGGGAAGGAGAGCGAATTCAAGCTCCATTAGGGGACCAAAGGCCACCGGCTGCCCTGAGATCACAGGAGCCACGTGCAATGCTGTGATTTATGGGAGAGAAGTCATGGCTCTGTTTCTAGTAAGGACTAAGGAAGAATCTGCTGGAAGAGTTGGGCAGCCCCCCAGCAGCAGCAGCAGGGACCTACTGGTGGGCGAGCAGCAGGCTGGCAGCACACAGCGCCTGGAAGAGGAGATCAGGCCCAGGACATTCAGCCTCCACCATGTGCAGCAGCATCTCCAGGCATGATGCTGACGAGCCCTGGAGCTTACTGGAAGCTTCCTGGGACCATGACGATGGATCTCTGTAAAGATGCAGCAAAGCCTCAAGGTACAATCTCAGGAACTCTTTGTCCCTTCTCTCTTGCAGCACCGACCGCAAGCTCTCCTAGTTGACAATGGGAAAGAAGGTACATGGTTAGTGGTCCTAGCGCTGCAGGACCAGGCAAGTGCCCTGCACCCATGGACTCTCAGCCTGGGGAGCACCAAGCTTCTCAGCAATGGGATCTCAGGGGTTCCATCTGTGTGATGTACTGGGGCCCCTCTGCTTTACTTGGTGACTTTTAAGCCTCATCATACCAGCAATGTCAGCCCAAGGGCATTCTCCACCTCCTTGCATGTTCCTCCCTCCCCAGCAATCACCCAGCTCAGGATGGCAAGCTGGATGTCAGGGTTGGGCTGCTGGAGAAGTGAGCAGACGCCAGCAATCCGCTCGCTGTCTGCCAGCCGGGCTGCCTCACTGCACATGAAGTGGGCCATGGTTTGGTGGAGGACGGCTGAGCCCACCTGCAGAAAAAAAACAGGATTCCCCTTCCAGTGCTCAGCCTGCAGCGATGGGTCCCCCTGTCCCTGCCCAGGCTCACTGCCAGTCAGGCATGGCCATGATTTTCCTGGCAGGAAGCAGTACCTGTGGCTCAGCACAGCCTGACTCTCCCCCCTGCAGGAGGCTGCCCAATGTGGTGCTGATGGTGTCACAGATGTACTGGGCAAAGCCAGGGCTGAAGGATGAGGGCAGGAGGGCAAGCACCTGGAGGAAGGCGGCACGGACAAGGGGGCAGTGCTGGGCAGGGGTGAGCAGCCAGCCCCGCTCCTCCAGCTGCAGAGCCACGGAGTGTAGCTCCTCTGCAGACAGCCTGTGTGGGGACACAGCCTTAGCACGGGGCACAGTGCCAGATGGGCGCCATTCTGTGGCCAGAAGGCTGTGTTTGGCACAGACTGAGCCCAGCATGGCCACACTCACCCCCCGGTGCCCGTGGCGGAGGCCAGCAGTGCCCGCATCTGCAGCAGGTGCCCATGGACGGTGTTGTGCGAGCGGATCTGTCCGGGGGCTGCAGGGAGCTGCCGGGCCAGCTGCAGGAGCAGCCTGCAGCGCTGGGGAGGGGGGACAGCAGGCACCAGAGCCCTGGCAGCCATCGCTCGTATGGCGTAGATGGGGCTCTCTGCCAACCCCAGCAGTGGCCCCAGGAAGGGAGCAGAGGGACTGTGGAGCAAAAATGGCACCATGTGGTGATGCTCTGGCTGGGGTAAAATCTCATAAGAATCCCAGCCAGCCCTCAGAACCATGGGAGCCCTTCCCACTGCAGGAGCCCTTAGCTAAACACAGCATTCCCACTGCCCCCATACCTGCCGGGACTGTCAGCACCAGGCTGCAGCTGGGCCAACAGGGTGAGGATGGCATGGAGTGCAGGGTGCAGGCGGGGCCCCCCTGATGTGGGTGCTGTGGCCACCTTGAGCTCTCCGAGCAGCACAGCGCCCAGCTTTGGGTGCTGCCCGAGGAAGGCGTGCAGGCTCAGCCCCTCTGATGGGCAGCCGTCCCTGTGGCTCCACGGCTGTCCCAGCAGCCGGGATGTGAGGGCACCTGCAGGGACAGGGAAGGCAGTGTCAGGTCCCATCCAGCCCTGACAAGCCCCTGCACTTCACCCCACACAGACTCCAAACCCTGGGCTGTGGGATCTGTGTCAGTACTCACTGAAGAGCTGGATGGCCGCGTTCCTCATGGCCCAGCAGGGCGAGCCCAGGCCCCGCAATGCCAGGGCCATCATGGGTGTGGCATGGCACAGCACTGCCCCGCCCAGGCCCGCCCCGCGGACCAGCGTCTGCAGCACGTGGAGGGCACACACCTGGGGAGAGCACACGGGGCACCGTGGGAGGGGGTTCATGCTGCCATGTCAGGGGAAGAGGGTGGGAAAAGACAAGAGAATCAAGAAGCAGCAGCTCCCAGGCTGCTGGGTGGGACAGCGCGACCAGGGCTTGGGGTTTTTGCTCACTCTGAGTTCTCGTGGTCTCATGCTGATCACCCTGTCCCCTAAGGGGCTCCAGCAGCCAGGGGCACCACTCTCACCTGCGGGAGGTCGAGGGTCTGATCCCAGTCCTGTGGCAGTGCCGTGGCAGCCAAGGTCAGCAGTGTGTGGATGCAGCGGGTCAGGAGCGGCCGTGCCTGTGCCGGGGCCTCCCCGCTGACAATGCAGAGGAAGAGCATGGGGAAGCCAGCAGCACGGCGCGTGATCGAGCTGCTCCGGGGCCCACCCAGTGCCTCCAAGCCCTGACAGGGAAACAAAATCCACCTGAGATGTGCCTGGAAACCTGTCACTTGGAACCTGCAGCTGCCCTGCCGGGAGGGCACCAGCCCTGCACCAGCATCTCAGCTGCCAGGAGGGTGCTTGCCCAGGAGGGAGTGGGGACACAGAAATGACCCTGGTGCTCCCTGGGGAGCACGGGAAACAAGGGGCACGATGACTATTGTACCTGCTCCAGCACAGCCCGTGGGATGGCCTGCAGCTCTGGATCCGGGTGGTTCAGCAGAGCAGCACAGAATTTGGTGAAGCCCATGCTGCAGCCCTCCACTGCTCCCTGGGGCAGAGCAGTTAGACCCAGCATCCCAAAGGCTGCACCCACCAGCCCCCCACAGCCCCAGAAAACTCTTTGGGAAAGGAAGAGTAAGTGATTCAACATGATGGTGTGGGGACATGATAGGGTCTGGCACCAAGCTCCCAGCCAGGCACCTTCCAGCCCTCCTCATGTCCTACCCCACTGCACTTGCCCTCCCTCCACCCCAGTATGCCAGGGTGGGGACAGGGCTGGAGGGATGGCAGAGGGCTCAGATCCCCTCTTACCCAGTGCCGGCACCGCAGCAGGATTTCCTGGAACACCCTGGTGGCCATCTGCAGGGTGGGGAGTGGCAGGAGGGGCCCCAACTCAGCAGGCAGTGCTGGGGATAGCAGCAGCTCAGCCAGGCCCCCCAGGAGCAGCCCAATCTCCTGGGAAGAAGAGGAGGGTCAGCAAGACTGGCAGGGAGGAGGAGAAGCTGGGATGGGTGGCAGCAGGGCTGCAAGCCAGGTAGCCTGGGTCTGGCAGAGCAGGGGACTATCAGTGTTTGGGAAGAAGGTGGGCTCTGTAAGGGCAGGCAGGGAGGGAGCTGCTTTTGGGGAGCCTGGTAGTTGCATCCTTGCTGGAAGGGGGTGAGGACATGTGTGAGAGCACTGAGGTAAGGACAGAAATTCCCCCATATACATCCCCAGAAAGGATGAATGACCCAAGGCGAGGTGAAGCAGAAGCTGGGGTAGGCTGGATGATGGGTGCCATGCTGGGCTGCCCCTCCCAGTGCCATGAGGAGGAGTCCCCACCTTCACTGACACCCAGCAGCATGTCAGGATCAGGCTGTGCTCCTCTGACAGCAGGATTGAATCCTCTTCCTCTTGCCCCTGGCCCTTCCCAAGCATGATGAGGGAGCCAATGGCATTGCCCATCTCTGCAAATGATGGGGCAGCAGCTGCAAAAGGAAAAGCCAGGTCTGAGCAGGGTGATGCAGGGCAGTGGGAGGGGGATGCTGCTGGGGTTTGGGAGGACCTGCAGTCCCATCAGAATGCACACAAATGGCAATGGCTCCTGCTCTGCCTCGTGCCCCACTCAGGAATGCAGCTGCATTTTTTCCCACTGCTCTTTCCAAGGCCTGTAAGGGCTCAGCCAGCCCCTCCTTTCCCAACTGTTTTCATCTGGCAGATGCCTCACTACTTCTGGCAGGCTTTTGCTTCTAGTGCTGCTGTTTTCCCATGGAGTTCAGAAAGGGACACAAAGCCAGGCCCAGACCCACCCTGGTCCCCTGCTGGAAGCACTGAGCCCAAAGAAAGTACATTCCCCTTGGGCTGGAGGGCCAGGAATGACTGTGATGGAGTTGGCAGTGGTTCCCAGGGATGGTTCCAAGGGCTGGTTCTGCCCCCATGGGGACACACTCACCTTGCTCATCAGCACTGGGGCCTTGCTGGCTCTGCAGAGCACCCAGGAGAAGGGAGGTGATGTCCCTCACTGTGGTCACGAGGCGGGTGAGGAGCTCCTGCCAGCTCTGCACCAACTCTGCTGCCTGCATGGAGACGGCCACCTCGGGGACCTGGAGCAGGCAGCGGCGCAGGGCTGCGATGGCTCCTGCAGAACAGGCAGCTCTGCTCACTGTGCTGTCAGCACAGCCCTGGCTCTCCTGCCTGAGCCCACGGCTGACAGGGCTCAGGGGCAGGGGAGTGAACAGGGCCCTGGGTGAGGGGAGTGCAAGGCAGGGGCAGTGCCAAAACAGGGAAACCAAGGCAAGGATGTGGCACCAGCAACAAGCTGTGGCCTGAGTCCTGCCATGATTCTGTCCTGCTCCAGTTCCCAGGCAGCTGCTGCAGGAGCTGCTCCCTGCCCTGTTCTGCCCAGCAGGGGCCGTACCATGCATGGGTGCGGTGGCTGCTGCCCGCAGAAGGTCCTGGCATGCCACCTTGTACTGGGCTTGCAGCAGGTGGAGAAGGTGCTGGGCGAAGCACAGCCCTCGGCTGGGCAGTGTCAGGGCTGCCTCAGCCTCCAGGGACAGGCTCTTCATGGTGCCACTGTCTGACCTGAGGCAACAGGCAGATCCTGCTGTGAGTACCAGGGAACTTCCTGCCCATCTTGTGCTACACGGCTCCTTCCTCCCTTGGCGCAGACTCCCGTACCTCAACCCTCCCCAGCCTCCCACTGCAAGGCTATTGCAAACCCTATCTATGACTACAGACTGGTGAGGCACCAGTGCTGCCAACACACTCTCGGAGAGTCCTGTGCCACCGCAGGGAGAGGGAGGGGGATGCCAGGAGCTCATACTTCTGCAGAATGGTCTTCATCAGCACAGCTCCAGCTTCAGCCTCCTGCACTCGGGGGCTGCCCAGGGTGTCCTGGGCCAGCTGGAAGAGAGCCAGGGCAATGGGCTCGGGGAATGTGGTGGGGAAGTAGCGGACAAGCAGTTCTGAGGCCAAGTCTCTGATCTGCCAGGACAGAGAAGACATAGGAGAATGGGAAGAATGGTGGGATTCCCAGCTGAGCCTGCTTGAGGCCAAGGCAGGCATCTTTACGACCTCCCCTTGGCTTTACGAGGCTCACCTCATTAGTGCTGTCCTGCAGGCAGCTCAGCAGCGCCAACAAATTGGGCTGGGAGAAGAAGTCCCAGCAGCCACTCTGCCTGGCGTAGCTCAGCAGTGTGGCCATGGTCCCTGTGATGGGGACACAGGGCAGTGGGGTGGGATGGGATTGGCTGGGAGTATCCCCACAGCTGCAGGTGATACTCCAGGTGCCTGTACTCACGTGGGGGTTGGCCTTTCTTCCTGTCGGGGCTCCAGGTGTCTGTGCAGGTCTCCAAAACCGCGGCCAGGAGGAGCAGAGCCGTCTTCTTCCTCTGGTAGTTGGAGCCTGGGCTGAGTGAGGAGATGCTGAGCTGCAGCAGCCATTCCACAAAGCCTGTGGGCAGAGAGCATGGCAGCAAGGGATGCCGAGCACATGTGGATCTCCCAGGGCTGTGGTGAAGGTGCTGGGTGCCTGCCTCACCTACAGCCTGGGCAGGCTGCTCAGCTCCCCTGCCGGGCCCGGAGCGTCGCGGCGCCTTCCCCCGCAGCCAGGCCAGCGAGCTGTCCCGCAGCCGCACCAGCGCCTTCCGCACCGCTGCCTGCAGCAGCTGCCGGAACGAGGAGGAGTCGCAGTTGAGGTTGAGGGGCAGGAACTCCCGCAGCAGCTGCACCTCGGTGCCCGAGAGGGGCTGGTTGGTGTTNCTCATCAGCACTGGGGCCTTGCTGGCTCTGCAGAGCACCCAGGAGAAGGGAGGTGATGTCCCTCACTGTGGTCACGAGGCGGGTGAGGAGCTCCTGCCAGCTCTGCACCAACTCTGCTGCCTGCATGGAGACGGCCACCTCGGGGACCTGGAGCAGGCAGCGGCGCAGGGCTGCGATGGCTCCTGCAGAACAGGCAGCTCTGCTCACTGTGCTGTCAGCACAGCCCTGGCTCTCCTGCCTGAGCCCACGGCTGACAGGGCTCAGGGGCAGGGGAGTGAACAGGGCCCTGGGTGAGGGGAGTGCAAGGCAGGGGCAGTGCCAAAACAGGGAAACCAAGGCAAGGATGTGGCACCAGCAACAAGCTGTGGCCTGAGTCCTGCCATGATTCTGTCCTGCTCCAGTTCCCAGGCAGCTGCTGCAGGAGCTGCTCCCTGCCCTGTTCTGCCCAGCAGGGGCCGTACCATGCATGGGTGCGGTGGCTGCTGCCCGCAGAAGGTCCTGGCATGCCACCTTGTACTGGGCTTGCAGCAGGTGGAGAAGGTGCTGGGCGAAGCACAGCCCTCGGCTGGGCAGTGTCAGGGCTGCCTCAGCCTCCAGGGACAGGCTCTTCATGGTGCCACTGTCTGACCTGAGGCAACAGGCAGATCCTGCTGTGAGTACCAGGGAACTTCCTGCCCATCTTGTGCTACACGGCTCCTTCCTCCCTTGGCGCAGACTCCCGTACCTCAACCCTCCCCAGCCTCCCACTGCAAGGCTATTGCAAACCCTATCTATGACTACAGACTGGTGAGGCACCAGTGCTGCCAACACACTCTCGGAGAGTCCTGTGCCACCGCAGGGAGAGGGAGGGGGATGCCAGGAGCTCATACTTCTGCAGAATGGTCTTCATCAGCACAGCTCCAGCTTCAGCCTCCTGCACTCGGGGGCTGCCCAGGGTGTCCTGGGCCAGCTGGAAGAGAGCCAGGGCAATGGGCTCGGGGAATGTGGTGGGGAAGTAGCGGACAAGCAGTTCTGAGGCCAAGTCTCTGATCTGCCAGGACAGAGAAGACATAGGAGAATGGGAAGAATGGTGGGATTCCCAGCTGAGCCTGCTTGAGGCCAAGGCAGGCATCTTTACGACCTCCCCTTGGCTTTACGAGGCTCACCTCATTAGTGCTGTCCTGCAGGCAGCTCAGCAGCGCCAACAAATTGGGCTGGGAGAAGAAGTCCCAGCAGCCACTCTGCCTGGCGTAGCTCAGCAGTGTGGCCATGGTCCCTGTGATGGGGACACAGGGCAGTGGGGTGGGATGGGATTGGCTGGGAGTATCCCCACAGCTGCAGGTGATACTCCAGGTGCCTGTACTCACGTGGGGGTTGGCCTTTCTTCCTGTCGGGGCTCCAGGTGTCTGTGCAGGTCTCCAAAACCGCGGCCAGGAGGAGCAGAGCCGTCTTCTTCCTCTGGTAGTTGGAGCCTGGGCTGAGTGAGGAGATGCTGAGCTGCAGCAGCCATTCCACAAAGCCTGTGGGCAGAGAGCATGGCAGCAAGGGATGCCGAGCACATGTGGATCTCCCAGGGCTGTGGTGAAGGTGCTGGGTGCCTGCCTCACCTACAGCCTGGGCAGGCTGCTCAGCTCCCCTGCCGGGCCCGGAGCGTCGCGGCGCCTTCCCCCGCAGCCAGGCCAGCGAGCTGTCCCGCAGCCGCACCAGCGCCTTCCGCACCGCTGCCTGCAGCAGCTGCCGGAACGAGGAGGAGTCGCAGTTGAGGTTGAGGGGCAGGAACTCCC